>CM076584.1:1231695012-1232217242 GCA_034641835.2 Pinus albicaulis | reverse complement strand
TATTTTGCTCTGATCATTGTGTTACCTCCTTTTGCCCACAGAACCATTTCATAACTGAAATATGTTCCCTGCTTCCCCTCTTGGTGATTGTTAGCAAGGAAGGACTATTTCATAATGCACCAAAACATTTGAAAGTTGTGATTTGGTATTTGACATTGTCTTGTTGCTTGATCTTTCTTCAAGGAGACAGTTTTCCTTTTTGGTATCAGTGGCACACATATGTTCAATATTTCCCCTTTCCTACTGTAGGTATAGTCAGACAGAGAGTTCTTTGAAACAGGAGTACCAAAATATTTGCATCACCAGCGCTAGCATTCATCTGTGAAATGATTTTTATTCCTTTTTGTTAACCTTCCACTGCTCTTTCTATATCAATCAGTTTCAACAACCTGCAGTAGCTTTGGCCCTCTACTCATATATGGAGGAGGCTCTTCATCGGGCAAATGTGGTGGTAAGTAAACCATTTGAACAACACCAATCTTAGCATCTTCACTTGCAAGCCTCACTGTGTTTTTAGAAGAAACCCTAGCCAGAGTAATACTGTCTCCCTGCATTGTCCTAAGGGTGAATTAGACATTTGGCTTGTTCATCTCATGATGGATTATTTTAACAAACAACCTTTGTGACTATGAAGGTCAGTGCTTCCTTGAAAAAACCAAGCATTTTCTCCTGCCTGTGTAATGGCACTGATTATCATCCGTTCTATTTGATCTTGTGGATAGACAGAGTTCTTATGCTTTGGAATGTTTACTGATGACAGGTTCTCCTAGAGTTCAACAATCCATATGGTTTGCAAGTTCGAGATGAGCTCCTTTATCAGGCCAAACTCCCTTTTCCTTTGAGTTTATCATATTTCCACTACATTTCTTAACAAAACAACCTTTCAGGACTATGAAGGTCAAGCTTCCTGGAAAAACCAAGCATTTTCTCCCGCTCGTAATGGCACGATTATCACTGCTCTATTTTATCTAGTGGATAGACAAATGTTTCTTATGCTTTGGAAGGTTCATCACATGATGTCCTTCTAGAGTTCAACAATCCATATGGTTTTCAAGTTTGAAATGAGCTCTTTTATCAGGCCAAACTCCCCTTTCCTTTGAGCTTATCATATTTCCACTATATTCCTGTTATGGTCAGCAATTACATTCATGAAACCTGAAGATATTGTTTCATTGTTTCAGTAAAGGCAAACCTGGACTTTTGCAACCTTCTGAGTCAACACTGGCCTGCGCCCTCTGCTTATGTATGAAGGAGGCGCCCTAACCCTCTGCTTGTAAATGAAGGAGGTCCTGGGCCTTGACAATTTACCATTTTGCTGAGACAGTGGCGACCCTTTCTTACTGTGATTTTCATGCTGGAAAGAGCTGTAAGGTCCTAACGAGTGACCTTTGTTTTGCAGCTTCATCTCAGGCTCATAATACACTTAGAAGCAGTTGTTCCTCTAACTGTAAACTCAAACATTTACTCCATGATATGAAATATATTTCCTGTCTTTGTAGAACCATAGAACACAGTGAAAAACCTACTAGTCAGCTTGAGAATGGGCTTCATGCAGTGCTGAGATCTAGGGGGTGTGAGTGGCGCGACTTAAGGCTGTTTGTTAATTTCATTTGCAAAGTAAGGGATCAGTCATGGTAGGTTTGCTGTAGATGAAGGCTTTTTTGGCTTTTTTGATGATTGCCAAAGGTGAGGTGTCTTAAAACGCCACTTCCTAACATAGGGGAGACCTTTGAAACATATATGGATTTGCCTTTTAAGCTGATGGGCAGGTCAAGAAGGCTGAAGCTGGATAGGATTGTGATATGAGGTTTTTGATTTTGCCAGGGGTGGACTGAATAGGTAGAAAGGCGAAAAAAATTTTGGGAGGGTTTTCTGGATGACATATTGACATAAGGAAATCAGTTTCTAGAAAACTCAGCTGAAGATATAGTCATCACTAATATGTAAAAAATATTGATGGCTACCGTAGGTGAAGCATTCTGGTTGAGGTGGAACAATTGGAGTATTCGAGGCCAACGAAGTTGAAAATAACCATATCAGTAAACCTATGGTAAATCCAGGTAATGACAATGTAGCCATATAAGGAGGACCAACATTTCCAAAGCAAGGAAAAGTACTCAGATTCTCATTAAGAGGGGTTCCTTGGTTGGTAAATTCTGGAACTATTGCCATTATATTCAACTTCAGTGAATTTTATTAACAATTTAAATTCACAATCCACACCTAAGGTATCTAAAAAGTAAAAACAAACAAATGAACACGCGCTATCAAATCTAGGAGTCAAACCACACACAAACAGTATGTTTTCACAGTGAAATCACTAGTTGGTGATTAAATCCAAGGTCGCAGATATCAATGTGAAAAAATAATGGTTGGAACAGTTACCCTGACAACCTGCTTAATGAAACAGACCGGTGTAAGTACCTCCACTATGCCATCTCGAAGTGAAGTTCACCCTCTGGAAATTCCAAGTGAGTCTAGTCAACGTCTGCTCCAGGTACAGTGGGACCTTCCCTCCACCTTCACCTTGAGAAAAATCCTAAATATTATGGCTATTAAGGTCACCAACTGAGACAATTGCACCTGAGGGAACAGTCTACGATCCAATATACACGCAAGGGCAGAGTATCAAAGCTCAATCCCCTTGAAAGCTCCTCAACAATGGTTAATCAGAGGTTTGCCAACAAGTGACCCCAGGCTCCTTTACAATGGTTAATCCGAGGTTTATCGTTTGTATTACGTGCACATCTTCTATCTTTGCCAATGAGATAGGTACGATTACCTAACTAGGTCCGACATGATCTCGTGCTTGACTCTTTTAAGAAGAGCTTCCCAGAGCACAATTGCAACAATTGGAATTTTTCCTTACCGCAAGATACTATTGTTTGTTTAGTTGCTTTGGAAAGTTAACTACAACCTATTCCAAAGCACTAACCTAAGCTAGATTGGTGGAAATATCCCTAGAAAATGTAAAACTTTCTAGATGAATTTTATTAAGCGTTGTGTTATTTGGGTTGTTATTACTCAAAAGGTAAATGGAAACCAATGGTGTTATGACCTGACCAAAAACTGAATGCAATCGAATATGATAATGTAATATTTTTAATTCGATGAATCCTAACTAAAGTAAGGAGAGAGGTTCCATTCACTTCCAACAATGCAAATATTGATAAATAAGAGAAAATATAACAAATTCTGTAATGCACTAATTTTATGAGGAAAAACTAATGCTTTTCCCAGAATGTAAACTATGCAAATGTAATCTATGCACAATTCACTTGAAAACTATGCAAATGTAATCTATGCACATTTTTCGTTCATATTCGTAAAATGAGAATTCTAATTATGCAAATGTGATCTATGCAAGAGAATTCTCAGACACAATATAATTCCAATGTAATTTAAAGAACCAAACAAGTGTAAGTAAATAAAATTGGGTGAGAATTCCAAAGGTCAAAATTAAAAACACTCAAAGGCGATTAACACTCAGACACAATTTAGCCCCCCCCGGTGAATGAGGGGGAAATTTTTTTGCAAAAACAAAAGCAAAAAGATGAAAAATTGTTAAGAGACTAAGACAAACCTCAAAGTAATGACCAAAGGAAATCAAATTAAAAGTTTCTAAAAAAAGAGACTCAAAACACCTAATTAACTTAACAGAGACAGATGCAAAAATTGCTGAAATGAAATTCACACATAAGATTTTGACAACTAAAATGGACTGGGGAAAACACAAAGAATCAGGTAATATGGCTCCTAAAAAGAGAATTTTAACTTTTTCAAAAAATTTCCACAGATCCGCAAGTTCTAATGGAGAACATAGCGGTACTGCATTGTTCTGAACTAAAAACTGTGGAGGATACCACACTGTTTTCAAATAAAAACCGTAGAGGCCAGGAAAAATGCAGAAAAAATAAGTATTCAACTTTTCTTTTCAAGGATTCTTAGAATTTATCTACCCAACCCAATCCCAAACTAATCAAAATCAGAAAACTCTTAAAATTCAAACTAAAAAATAAAAAGGAAAACTAATTTCTATTCCCCAGCGGAGTCACCATTTTGTTATGCGGATAAATCCTTCTTACGGACAAGAACGATCTCCCTAGTATCCTAAGGATATCTAGAAACAAACAACCAAATGCAAACCATTTTCTCTAGATCATTTGTGATTCAGAATTATTAATAACAAAGTACGAGGACATGCCCCTACCTGAAGTCCAACGCTTGCCAAAATATTCTATCAATTCGCTCCAAAATAGGTCACTTTAGCATGTGAAACCTACAATCAAAGACAGATAAAGGATTAAAGCACCTACAAGATATAATAATCGAAAAAACACTAATCTATCTCAATGACCAAGGAATCTAAGAATTTAATTACTCAAATAGATACATGAAAAATTCAATGAGAAAATGGAATCCATTTGTATTGACTTGAATAATAAGAAGTAACCTTACAACCTATCGCCTTGATGTTACGCAGGTTCTTCCGAGGCCCTAAACAACCGTCCTCCCGCAGATTGACAAGCCTTCTTCTCTCTGAACTAGCATGAAGTTATGGACATGAGTGTGTGATCATTCTCATATCAAAAATGGCTAGTATAGAGAGTATGCTCTCTTAATAATTTCTTCAACAACCAATATGTATGTCTACCATTTACAAGCTACAATCTACCCTTGAGACTAAAACATGAGCTCAATTTATAGGAAAATGGAGGTAGTTTCAGTTTCGTGAAGAGGGGGATGGATTCCTCTCATGAAGGGATTTGAGCTCCATATACCAAGGGATAAGCTCCATGAGTGAAGGGATAGAGTATAGGATAAAGCTCGAACTAAACGCGCTTCTAGAAGCTTCCAATTGGGAGAATATTAGACCAGTTGGCTTCTAGAACTTACTTTTTCCTTTATTTGACTATTTACAGGGGTTTACAGGTTTAATATACAAAACATGCGGGATGTGTTGTGGGCTATAGAGACAATATCTGCAGATCCACAGGCAAGGGCTAGGAAAAGTGCGGAGTTATACTTTTTAGGGTTTTAATGAGCTTTTCTCCAATTCCAATACTTGGTTTAGGAACATTAGGGTTTTTGACTTCTAAGGGAGCTTAATACAGTTAATGACGAAACTATATTGACAGTTAAATGTCATGGTGACAAAATAACGTGTAACAGGGTGGGTAGCCCCCTGTGTTGGGTCAGGGGCAGCACCCCGGGAAAAAAAAAATCCTTAATTTTTGGTGGGTGGACCCGCTTATGGTTTTGTACATGGGTTTGCACATGGTTTTGGGGAATGATGGTTTTCAACCCCTAGTATTTTGTAGATCTGGTCAAGGGAACTATGATTATGTTCTAATCCAGTTTTAATAGATTGGAGTTTATGAATGATTCGGCATGTATATATATGTGTTGTAGCACTAAAAGGAATATAATGAAAAATCAAGCTGGTAGTCCCGGTTTTGGGATTCAGGGGAAAAATCTTTGCGTATATCTGTTTTATATTTTATGCTCTTGCTATTTTTTATTTTCTGTTTTTTAAGAATTCATTTGCAGATAATTTTTGTACATGGTTAAAACCTACATTTGCTATCAAAGTTGTTTTGGCTTCAAGGGGACTCCTTTTCTACTGAGGGGTTTTTTTCTCAGGCCTGTAGTAGGCCTTGTTCAGTGGGAGATCTGCAGGATCGATTCTTACGGTGAAAGAAGATGGTGAGCAGTGGAAAGATAGAGATTGAAAAATTTAATGGTCAGAGTTTTGAGTTGTGGAAGATCAAAATGGAGGATCTACTGATGGACAAAGATTAATGGATCTGGTAGATCAATGGAAGTGGGATTACATGTTACGAAATATATTCCCCATTTATCAAAAGGACCGATGGAGATAACCGGATGCAGAGAGGCAGGGTGAGCGCGCATTTTCTTCGTAAAACTTTGATACAAATGGCACTTCTGGACCGCAGTGATGCGGCCTTTAAACAAAGTGGGCCAGCAGTATCCTGCACGCAAGATTTTCTAGGAAGTAGCTATTCCCGAAAGATGACCACCACACACCCCATCGTGGTATTCATTTAAAACTTGTTCTGCCTCATTAAGGGTGAGACAACGTCGAAGAAATGTATCGACACCACGATGATATAGAGTATCGTTCAGCATGAGATAGTGTTTCGCTTGGTGACGAATGCAACGACAGTCGTCTGATGTGAGAGTTGGGAGGAACCATTGATTTTGGAGGTAGACAAGAATTTTCCGTACCAAGGATCACTAGATTCGACCAGATAGACAGATTCATCAGGAAATGGATCATGAGCTACTTCCCCCGGGTCAACTCTAGGAAGATCCAACAGTAATTCGGCTAATATTAGAGATTTTTTGCTTTGGCAGCAGCGAAAACCAAGTCAAATTTTGGAGGATACAATCCATTTGGAATATTTTCCTCCAATGATATGGTGAGACAAGATGTGTCGCATGAGATTATCCAAAGAAATGACGGTAGTCTGCCACATGAATATGTAATGTCGGAGGCGGGTGATAGAGAATACCACTACGAGAGACAGTTTCTCCACATGTGAATATCGTAATTCAGGCCCAATGAGACACTTTGATAGATAATAAATCACATTCTCACTATAATCATTGTGAACTTGAACCAAAACCATTCCCAGGGAGGATGGTGAGGCTGCCAAGAAGAGGAGAAAGTCACGCTAGTAGTTGGGGGCACTAAGAAGTGGGGCGGAAATGAGTGCGCATTTTAGGGTGTCAAACGAAAATTGAGCTTTATCATCCCACAGATACAGTACCCCTTTCTTGAGTAAGCGCATAAATCCTTTCATCATCTCAGCATAGTTTACGATGAAGCGACGTAATAAGTTTTCCTTCCCTTGCAAACATTGGATTTGTAGGATGGATTATGGTGCAAATAATTCAATAATTTCCCTTACCTTATCGGGATCAACCCCAATCCCATGGTTGGAGACAATAAATCCAAGAAGATGTCCAAACTCGAAAAAAATATGCATTTATGTGGATTCAGACGGATGTTGTAAAACCTACACCGAGCAAAGATTTCTCTAAGATGCACGAGGTGATGAGCTCGTTTCTTGGAATAAGCAGGAAGATCATCCAAGTAATATTATACAATGTGTCTGATATCGTGAAATGCATAGTCCATGGCCCTTTGAAAAGTGGTTCCAGCATTCTTCAGACTGAATGGGAGCTTTTGATATGAAAATGTGCCCCAAGGACAAATGAAGGCAATTTTATGTCGGTCATCCTTTTTAATCACGATCTGGTTATATCCCGAAAATCCATCCATAAAGGAGAAAGATTCGCATCCAGCGCAATCGTCAATAATCTGAATTATAAACAGAGTAGGATAATTGTCTTTTGGACAAGCAATGTTTAGATCACGATAGTCAACATAAACTCGGATAGTGCCTTGTTTCAGATCATGATCAAGGTTTCATTTGATTGTAATGACTTTACCTTCCATTTAATCACTTGTTCATTCTTTCAATGGCTTTCGAACATAGCTCATTCCACTTTGCAACTATTTTTGTTTTGGTCTTCAACCATTGGTGCTCATTCAATAGCAGAGGATCCTAGTTCTTACCAGTCTCCTTTCATTTTCTCTTTGGTAGAAAATTTGCGCAGTATCATTTACTCGCCCTGGTAATTCGACGAAACATGTTTTTATAAGATATTTTTTGTATATGTCTTAGATATTTCTACAGTTTTGTTACTGTTTTCCTACACGTCAATTTAACCATTTATTTTATTTTTGATTTTTTGGGTTCATAGGAAATTTCTTCTGTTGGTTCCAAGATTCTTCTTGGCCTAAAATTTTTGAAATATTACTCCATCAATATTTTTATTGGTTCGTTTGGTCTTATTAACATTTTGGTTGCTCTATTTTTATGCTTCTTCAGGTAAACGTTTATCATTTGTTGAATTGTTTGCAATACCTATTTTGTATATTTAACTACTGAGGGTTTAATTCATGTCAATTCAATAAGGATTCTTCTGTTTATCCCTAAATGAGTTTTATTTTTATTCTCAACGGAATTTGTATGCGAAGACTTCAAATTCTCGTAAACAATTCTCATCAATATTTATTTTCTTACATATGAGTTAAATAAAATGTATCTTCCTTATCATTTTCTTTTACAAATACGGTTGTATATAGGTTATTTAATTGCAAACTTACGTTTTCACACTTAAAACCCTCAAAGGTTTTTGTATTGTTATAGAATAGTTTGGCACATCATTTTTCTTTTTTTATGGTCACACTTGTAGATACCCTCGTGTTAGCCATCAGTAAATTTTTTTCATAGCAAATGATGGCTAAAACAGGTCTTAAGCCTTCAAGAGATTATTTTCATAGAAAATTTCTCATTCTTGAAGCCTTCTGATGCTTTCTAACTCAAAGAGTAATCTTCACTGCTATTTCATTCAAGAAACCATCTAGAAACTCTGTTGATATCCAAAGAAACTGTTTTTCAAACCATTTTCCATCATTTACAAAGCCTATTTCACTCATTGTTTGCCCTTATTTACCCTTCATTTTCCCCTGAAAAATCCCCTTTTCTCCTTCTAATTTTCCCTTCATTATCCTAAGAAACCTTCAAAATCCCTTTTAAACTCATAAAAATTCCTTTTTTTATGGTTTAAATTACCCATTTTTCCTTATCGAAACTTCGAAAAACCCCAAAAACCCACAAAAAATGCATTAAAACCTTTGAAGAACCTCTTCCGCCCCTTTTTAGGTCTTAAGCCCCTTCTGGCTTATCCCCCAACTCTTTCTCCATCATATAACTAAGCGCCTGTGACCTGGCGCTAAGTCCTTAACCCCCTAGCCCTTTTTTCTTTGCCCCCGCTCCCCTACTCCTTCACCGAACCACTGCCCAGTGCTTTCCTTTAAGCCCCTTCCCTTACCTTTATTCTACACTCGCTCCCTTTGTAAAAAGCCTTTTCCTTTGTTTTTTCCCCCCACCCTACTTGGAAAATTTTGCATCAATCCTGGCCGTTGATATATATGATCTAATGGCGCTAAACCACCCTCACCTTCCCTTTTCTCCCTTAAGCCTCTTTCCTTCATTTCTTTTTCTTTCCCACCTTATCACTCCACGAGCTCATCCCCATCGTTGATCTTCAAGATCAACGGCCACCACACCACCCCTCTTGCCCTTCATCCTCCTGACTGTTATATATCCTTTCATCCTCATAAACAAATCCTCACTGTTGATTCATTTGATCCAACGGCCCTGATCAAATTCGGCATCCCAACCCTGTCGGGGCCTACCATCCACCACGAAAAGTGTCTCCCAATCTGTGCTTGACACCTGACCCCCACTAAAACCCCCGCCGTGCACCTCTCTCCATCGCGCTCCCCCGTAGCCGTTGGATCTTCCCCCCCAGATCCAACGGTCTACGATTAATTTCGCATAACTTTCGCCGTCGGGGTTTAATGACCCAAATTTGTGTGAGACTGCTGGTTTTTCAAAATCCATGCATCCCATTTTAATTGGATCATGTTCGATCAAACGAAAACCATTTACCACCCGAGGGTCACGCGAAAACCATTCACGGTATTTCCAAAACTGCTAAGCCATATTTTTGCACCAAAGTCATTTTAAAACTGGGTTTTCGCGGGTTTTCTCCACAGAACCTCCTCTGCCTACATTTCATCTCCTCTACATAAGCTCCTCCATCTCTGTCAGCCTCTAAGGCAGTCTTTCCAACCCCACAGGTTTTAATAACATGTTTTATTGGATTTTTGCAGGTTTATGGTGGTTTTAAGGCCAAAATCCCCCCCTACAGTCCATAAAGGGACAAGGCCGAGGGTGACGATCCTCAAGGCCTAATTAAAAGCAAAAAAGGGACCATGGGTTGAGTTTCTTGACTTCTCCAGTGTTTCATGAGCATTGGTTTGCTCAGTGAAACCCTCCAACGCACTAAAAACCTCCTGTACATAACAAAAGAGAAAGAACAGTGAAGATGAAGTTTAAAGATAAATGATTATTTAATAAATTTGAATATTAAAGGCTTGATCCTGCAGTTTAAGGAAAAAAACACAGTTTAAAGGTTAAATACAGAAGATTTAAGGGAAAGTCATCAAATATTTAAGGGTAAAGGGTTAAATACATAAAGATGGAAGATTAAGCAGCCTAACCTGACAATAAAGACTGAAAGCCAAAGAAAAGGGATATTTCACAGTGAATAAAGCCAGAAGATAATTAAAAAGGGCGTAAAAGTTGTATCAAAGGCCTAAATCAGTTGAACAGTCAGCAAAAGGACAACTGAAGACCGAAGAAGAATAAAGAAGGCATGATCAGCCCTAAAGCACAAAATCAGAGTTAAATCGGGGTTTTTAAGTGATAAGGCAGACAGATCAGCAGAAGAAAGGCTTTAAATTCCAAATATCAAAAGCCTTTACTTCTCTGGAGACCAAAAATGCCACCTACAGGCCTATTTCCTCAAAATAATACAAATTGATTGCATAGTCAGAGATATTTGTCAAATTCAGCTCAGAATTAATTGCCAGCCTACCAAGAGCCCCCAAAGTCAACAAAAGTGACTGAAGTTGATGAAATTTAATGTAATAATCAATTAGCAAAGTTAAAACATTTTAAAACTTCTCTATTCGGCCTCCCAAAGGTTGAGAAGCATTTACTCTGTATTAATTGAACAATTAAACCTTCCTTTCACTCCACCTCCTCAATTCATCTATAAATATCATATCAGGAGCCTACTATTATTGTTGGTTGAATACTTATTGAATTTAAATAGCTTTTGAGGCTGTTGAAGCTTTGTTTTGTAATAGAAGAAAGATAGGATGAGATGAGAAGTTTGAAGCTGTAAATACCCACTGGACTTGAAGATTGTAATTGGTTTGAACATCAAATACACAAGCTGATTTATGGGATCTTGGTCTATGTCAATGGTGATGTTTTTCTTACTATAAATTGTGTTTCTCTCATGTTTTCCATACTATCCACTTTCTCTGATAAAGAATAGAAAATATAGATTAGGATTTACTACAAAGTACCCTATTTCTCACTAATAAATCTTTAACTTTATGTTTTCTGCTAATTTTTGCTTTGAAGATGATTCAATAGAGTATAGCTAGTGAATTGTGTGGTGAGCCCATGTTTCCTGAGTACAACTTGATATATTGTCTTTGAAAGTTCTTGAAAAGTCTGCTAATTAAATTTGAATTAGGGAAATCTATGGTTAGCCATGTCCTCTAATTTATTTCCAACAGTAGCTTTGAAAATTTCCCTAAGAGTATGTTGAAAGCAGGATAGGTTCAAAGTCCTTACCTGATCTTAAGCTACCCTTTGTTATCTTATATTTTTTCTATTTTCTGAAGGTAATCTTTAGGTTGCTGAATCGTTGTCCGAAAAGTGTGCTTTATTAAAAATTTTCCCGAAGAAATCTATGGTATGCCCCCGTTCTTTTGGCTTACTTCAAACAGCTACTTTAAAAGGATTTTCTTGTTTAGTGAAGTTAATAGATTCTTAAATGGTTATTAGCTTTTCTTATTTACAACACTTTAATGTTTCATACCATAAATCAACTTAAAGAGATATTTTTACATAGATGACTTGCCCCATAGACCACTCTTGAAACTTGTTGTGCAATTAAAATCCTTTATGACTCATAGCCCAATGGATTGACACTATTTCTTACCTATCTTATCAACTAAAACATTTTCAACCTACTCACACCTTTACCCCCTCGTTACAATGCAAATTTGTTACCGTCCCTACATTCCCCCGTCTCGCACATTGGAGGGCTTATTCCGTGACCTGTGAATAGTGACATGACTTGAAACCACTTTCATGGCATTCCCCTGAACAAAGACATTCATTTCCCTGAAGACAATTCCTTGTGAAAAACCCTAAAAATAGCCTTTTTTGCCTTGGTGCGACTAGTTAGTTCAGCCCTCGCGCCAAGGGGGGAAATCCTCCAAAGAGGGTGCACCAGCTGGCACACTGTCTCAGTGTTGTACCCGCGCCAGGCTTATTAAGGAGTGTTTTTTAAAAATAAATGGTGGAAGATTGACTCCAACCAATTCCTGAACTGGTCTCTAAATTGATTTGGGAGGTTTGGCTCCAGATCTCCATGTAGAGGAAGTGGTTTTCCACCTCTCATGGAAGCTTCTTTGAGGATAGGGCCAATCCCATGATTGTAGGGATCCCAACTCCCCTTCCACCATCTATATAAGCTTGCCATTTTCCTTTGCAAGCTAGTCTCCAAGAGCCTTCATAGCCTAAAGAATGTTGCAAGAGCCTTGATAGTCCTCATAGAGCCAAATCAGTAGCAAGGAGATTGACGATCGAAGAGAGAGGCTTGTCCCATTCCCAACAAGCTTTACCGAGATGTATTGCGCTGACGACCTGCCAAAGGAAGATTCAGCATCAGAGCCAGGTTGTATTTTCCTTTGTATGAATTAATGATAAGTGACTTTGGTTATGGTTCCACTCGTATTGTTCATTATGATCATGAGTTGTGTCTTCTCTGACTGATACATAATTGCATATATTGGGTTTTACGCTTGTGTTTGTCATGTTTCTTGTGTGTGCAGGTGTTCGATCGCGGCAAGCGAGAGGATTGTGATCTGCTGGAGCAAGGAAACGGGAGCGCCATCTTCTCTACGAACAACAACGTTGGACTTGAGGTAGGCCTTCTTCGCAATTTGGTCTATTGCAATTAGGAACTTGCACCTTAGCGTGATACGATTGTTGCTAGACCCGATCTGGGCTAGTAGGGATCGCCTCTGTCCGCAGAGGGGATTTACCTCTACAACAAATTGGCGACTCCACTGGGGATCGTTGATTTGGAGTATTGTCTTGTCTTTTTGGTCGATTCTTGACTTTGCTTGCTTGATCAGCTCTTTTGGCTGGCTCTTTCTGTGTGTTTGGCTTTTGTTTAGCTTTACCATCACTAGTCTGTTCCTTGGATTGCTCTTTTTTATTTTTCCATAGTAAACTCAACTGGCGCGCTTATTAGCCTGACAGTCGCGCCCATTGGCACATGTTGCCAGTGTATTACCCGCGCCAATCCTGTTCTGGCGCTAGATTCCACCTGACAGTCGCGCTAATCCCGTAAGGTGTTAGGGTTTACTCTGTTTTGAGTTTTCTGAGCTTGACCTGTGTGTTTGGTTTCATTTTTACGACTGCTTGAGTGTTCTGGAGCCTTGTTTGACTGACTGAGACCTTCATCCTTTGGTTGTTTGCCCGTTTCTATCGATTTTACATTCTAGCCCTAGGGCATCTAGGTGCTATAGTGTGTCGAGCCTCCCGTGGGAGTTTTTGGTTTCTATCTGTTCAGTCAACCTTGTGATTGCTTCTCTGCATTCGTTTGGTGGTTGTCTATCGTTTCGTTGCACTATTTGAGTGATTGGTTTCTTCTTCATTCGAATTCCGCTTTGTCTCGCTTTGAGCCTAGATTACATGGTTCATTTGAGTCTTTGAGATTCTCTTGGTTTTG
The DNA here is from genome assembly GCA_034641835.2 of Pinus albicaulis. Lineage (NCBI taxonomy): Eukaryota > Viridiplantae > Streptophyta > Pinopsida > Pinales > Pinaceae > Pinus > Pinus albicaulis. Next base: position 1,232,203,754 of record CM076584.1, on the reverse strand, counting down.
AGGGATTGTTTTGACAATTTCAGGTCTGATTGTGTGTTTGCGTTGAGTGAAATTTGCTTGTTTTTACTCCTTTGCTATTGCTTCTCAAATTGTTCTTTTCATTAGTTTTCATTTTGTTTAGTGCACTTTGCTCTTAAACATTGAGAATACAAAAAAATCTCTTTTGCTTTTGATTAGTTAGTGTGAATTAAATCTTTTCTGTGTTATTAGTGATTAGTAACTTTGAAAGAAAAGCTTTTAGTTTCCATTAGCTGCATTAGAGACATTACTGGTTGTTGTCTGATCATTTTTTTATTGTGTGAAAAGCTCTTAACTCTCTCGTAATTAGCTTTCATCGAATGAAATGATATACTGTGGCATGTAGTGTGCATTTAGGAGATTTTGAGACATAACACTCGCTAGGGCCTGAAAACTGAAACATAATTGAAGATAAAAATTAAAATTTATTCAATTTACACTAAGGCAACATTGAAACATTAACGAAATATTTAGTGGTCTAGGCTAGAGACGTGTTTCGACATCTTTAAACCTAGTAGCTGTCGTTCGCCTCTTAGCTTTAGACAACACTAGTACGGACTTGTGCTCCCCGTACCGTCGCGTATATAAAGGGAGACCCCACTAGGTTGCCATCCTTTATCCATAGGAAGCCAAGTCTGCCGCCCTATACCCGTGATACACCAGACACAGCATTCGGGGAGATTGCCTGCACGTACATTAAGTCCTTGGTTGATTTCTCTTTCATTTTGAAACCAAGGTGTATATTGCAGTTCACGGTTATTTGGTACACCCTTTGCCTAGAATTCCTAAGCAGTCATTTTGATCTTATCTGACTCCTTAAATTTGAAAAGATCACCAAGCACTTGTCCTTTCATGCTTGCTTCAAAACTGAAAGAGATAGAGTCACCTTTCATCCGTTTCTCGACTCTTAAAACATGAAACGGTGAAGTTTCTAAGTTTCAATGAGGTAAAATAAATCACTTTCGATCACACGCCTTGTTAGAATTTGCTTGTTGACCGTTTGATTGTGTGCCTTGGTTGTTTTTTCAGACCGTGTGTTGTGTTTGATCTTTTCCTTTTGTCATTACTGTCACAGTGGCAGAACCCTCAATTTCTTCTACTGGTAGTCCATATACGGATGATTCATCAGAGGTCTCGCAATCCTCTGCTGAACATCAGCAACCCATCGTTTCCGAGTTTCCCGACGGGGGACCAGTTCTGTCTGAGCTTCCCTTTGGAGGACCAGTTGAGTTCAATTGGCCCTTATCCGACCCTTGGTCTGGATTTGGAGTAGGGGAACATCTCCCTCCTCTTACATCGGGTTCGCCTTTTCTAGCTGCTGTTATTCCTCCTAGTCCTCGCCGTCTATTACAAGATCTAGCGGCAGGTTCAGATATGGGCGCATCCAACCATTCTCCTAGTGAGGAAATCCCCATGTTTGGTGAAGATTACCAGTTGTTCCCAGAAGACAACCCCGAATTATCTGTCATGTCTTCGCCCGGTCCTTCACTACCAGCAGGGTATAGATCTTTAAGTCAGATTATGATCGTCGTTGCCTCTATGGGGATATCAACTCCTTCTACGAGGCCGATTATTCCTTCATTGGGGATGTCTCCTAGGACACCCATCACGTCATCCCCTCAAGTCACTTCTGTACTTGTCGGGCCCATTGTTTGTGTGGCTGCATCTACACCTGTTGTTACCACTCAGCCCGTAAGGTCTGCGTCGCTTCCCAAAGACATCTATATAGCGTCTGCTATGCCGGAGAACATCTCTCCTGAGGAGTATCAATTGTCCTTACAACAATCGAACCCCGAGGTCAGACAATCCTCTCAAGATCCCAACCACTCGTATTTTTCGCATTATGCACAGGACGGTCCACCCGTTTATGTTTTTCCATATCATTACGATGAGTACGGGAATCCTTTACGTTTACCCGCTCCAGAGGCTCATCTTCATGCTCAGGGTTTTCTGTCTACCCAGGCTGGGCAATCTTATAACCCGCAAGGACAAACTTTTCAAGGCCAACCTGGCTATCCTTATGACCCGCAAGGACAGCCCTTACAGGGCTACCCTTCGGGCCAGCAGGGGCCATTATACGGTCCACAAGGAAAATATTACAACCCTTCAGGTCAACCTATGCAGCCTCTCCCTGGAGTCCAACCTGGGCAACCTCAGGGACTCACGAGTCAACCGGGGTACCAACCAGGGCTAGTATATGGTCCTGGAGGGCAAGTCCAACCTTCCAAACCCATGCAACCTTAGTATCCTATTGGTCTGAATGTTGCACATCAGCCAGGATCATATTATGGTCCTGCTGCAGGTCAAATCGGTTACTAGCCACCACTTGGCTCCATTCCACCACCAGGCCAACTGACCCATCCGGTATAACCTGGTGTTCCAGAACAGCCAGGTCAACCTGCACAACCGGCACAACCTTTTCACCCAGGGCAACTTGTTCAACCAGGTCAGCCCGTTCAACTAGGTCAGCCCATTCAGCCAGGTCAGCCTGTCCAACCAGGCCAGCCTACACATCTTGTCAACCTTGCTCAACAACCGATTTACTCGATGCCGCAGCCGAATCAACCGGTGCACCCTAATTATCAGGCTTAGCAGGGTCCCACCTACCAGCAGCCCACTCAACCCCAAGGCGGTTACTATTCTCAAGGTCCATCTCGACCGACTTATAACCCGCCCCAAGGTTCCCATTATTACACTCAACAGCCCGGCTACACCTATACTCAGTAGCCAAATCCACAGACTGCTCAAACGAGGCCGACATATAATCAAGGTCCATACTCTGGTTATCAACCCCCGTACACTGGTTACCAGCAGCCATATCAGACTGGTTATACGCCCTATACCCCCTATGGTCAGAATCCTCCGGGACAAAACCCATGGGGGCAAGGATACACTCAACCAGCATGGAGTATAGGTACAGGTCCTTATCGAGGGCCTGGTATGCCTTTTAATCCGCAGTTGCCGTTCTTGGCTACCTTGGAGTTACCGGACATTTCGAAATTAACCAATGATCCGATCCTACACAATCCTTATTGGCCCCCGATTCCGACCAAGGTACCCGGCGACTACCCTAAGTTTGAAGGTAAAGCTGGAGAAGACCCCCAAGCTCATGTAATGACCTACCATTTGTGGTGTTCATCTAATTCTTGGGTCGATGATTCAATTCGTCTACGTCTCTTCCAGCGCACTCTTATCGGTGCTGCCGCTAACTGGCATATCGAATTACCCCGTGGCATCTTTCAAGATTTCAACACGTTAGCAATGGCTTTTCTGACTCACTTTCAGTTACCGGTTCGCTATGAAGCCGGGACGCATCTCCTGACTTCGTTGAAGCAGGATAAAGCCACCCACATATCCGATCATATTCATGAGTGGCGACGTCGTCGTAGACTGATCAAGTTTTATATACTTGATCAGCTACTAACTCATTGGTTCACCACCTCCTTCGTTAACAAAATCGCTCAAGATATTGCTATGGGGGCATGTGTGACTAAAGAACAAGCCATCGCGCGTGCCCAATACCTAGATCTGGTGTACTCTCAGTCCGGCACGCTTTATGATATTTTAACTGATGCTCCACGCCCAGGAACCTCTAAAGCTCCACCTACCCCAGTGGTGGATGGTGTTATTGGTTTTGTGTCTCAAAATTCTAGAAAATATTCAAATGGGAAACAAAAGTCCAATTCTTCCAATAATTATGCTCTTCCCGCTCCTCCAGATTCTGGGAAAACTGTGGAGGTCAACGCCATTCATGCTAATCCTACGGAAAAGGCCTCCAAAGGAAAGAAGAAGGGCAAAGGAAAATCCAAACTCGACGCCCCTAAACCAGAGTCTTCTAAACCTCGTACTAAGGACGGTTCTCAATGTAAACCGAAGCACCCCTGCCTTATTTGTGAAGGAGATCATTATACCAAGGATTGTCCTCGATGATCTGAAATTAGTCAACTTCTCAAAGGCTCCAAAGGGACTCCGGCAGTTCTCAAAGAACCGTTTCCATCTCAGCAGATCCAGATGGTTGAACAACCATCACCATCCGCACCATTTGGGTCTCAGGTCTTTATGATGAATGGTGCTGCACCTGTCTCAATTGCTACGCGCTCGAAGGATTATGCCGGATTGTGTCAGGCAGCTGGGAAGGAAGTTGTGGATGGCCCACCTCCTCCACCTATCTCTTGTCCTTTGGAAATTGAGAAGCCTACTGCTGAACCTGTTGTGAGGCCACCCTCTAAAGGTGTTATGCGAAGATCTTCCTACAATCCAAATTCCCGTATCGCTCAACACTACAGTATTGTTGAGGATTTGGCACAGGCGCCTTCTGCTATGTCTGCATTGGAAGTTCTTCAAAGTTGCTCGTCGCAACGGAAAGCTCTGTTGTTTGCAATCGGTGGAATTGATCCCACTGATTCTAATCTTCTTACCTTCGACCTAGAAAATTTTACCCCCCGACTTCCACATCAAATCGCTCTTGTTATTCAAGTCGGGATCAATAGCCTTAACATCCATAGAGCCGTTGTGGACGAAGGTGCTTCCACCTGTGTCATGTCATCTGCCTGCTGGAAAGCCATAGGCTCTCCGGCTCTTTCATCATCTTCTAATGCCTTAGAGGCATTCGATGGTCGGGAATCAAAACCCCTAGGTGTTCTCGAGAGTTTGCCGATTACATTACAAGGGAAGATAGTCAACGTAGAAGTAGAAGTGGTTGACGCCAAACTTAACTACAACCTGCTTCTCGGCCGTAGTTGGAGTCACGCAATGCTATTTGTGCCATCCACCCTCTTCCGACTTCTTAAGTTCCCACATGAGGGAAAAATCGTTACTGTGGATCAGTTGTCTTTCTTCACCTCCACCTCTGAGAACAACATTCCTTACGTGGATCAGATCCCCAATCCCCTTGACAGTGTAGGGCCCAGTCTCTTCAAGGACCCCGTCCTCATGGGTATTTTTCTCGCGCCACCACCACACACCGTTCATGTTAATATGATCTCTAGGTCCAACGACCCCTGGATCATCCCTTCGCCTGAACAGGTGACTAGTTTTGGAGAATAGATGCCCTTAACTCCAGTCGAGATTAATTACTGTGAAATTGTCGCCGTATCTGATCCTCCTCCTCCTCAACATGCTCCTTCGAGCATGGCTTTAGATATCTATTCTCAATCCCCCTGGCTCGGCGAGGCCGACTCGGCTGATCCTCTTAAAGAGATCTTCCCTTCTGATGAGGCCATTGTTGAAACAATGTCTCTTGAGGATCTACCTTGGAGCGATGGACATCACTGTTCCTCCTTCACGCCCATCCTAGGGGAAATGTCTGATTGTCTAGAGCGTGATGTATCTGGTTATCCCCCTCCCGAGCCTCCTCCTTTGAGCTCACCGGAGCACAGTTCCTCTTCTTGTGCCAAGCTCCTAAAACAATGAAACAAGTTGCTACAAGGACAGTTCTTTTAAGTTTGTCAACCTCGTTAAAATAATGAAACACGAGCCTGTTCAATTCGAGTTTTGGTAGATTTAGTTCAAATCTCTTATGTTTTCAACCTTCACTCCATTTCCTATGGACTGAAGCTTGGGGGGCATGTACCTCGAATTGAGACAATTGCGTCAACTCCAATGCCCGTTTTCCTTGTTTTCAAGCATAGGCTCGCATGTGATTTTAAGCTTGCATAAAAATAAAATGTGTGATTAGATACATTATGTGAACTTTTTCATTGGGTCGTTTGTTATGCAACTGATGCATTAAGATAACATTATATTAGACATTTGCATAGCATATAAAAACATCACTACATGTAAAAAGATCCATCCAGAAATAGACATATAGATATATGTGTCGAATAGTTTGCAGCACATCACATAAAGTCAAAAAATATACATGTTTGTCTAATAATAGTCGGAGACAACATGTCTCTCAAAAAATATGCATATGAAAGCCCTAGATATCTAATCAGCGTGGTGCTCGTGGTAACATGCTACCGCGCGCACCAATCGCCTCAACAATCGGTGAAGGCGACTAGGCACCCCCATAGTGTGTCGCTGATAAGCTAATGGGACATCTGCCAGTCGTGCATAGTCCGAGATCCCCCGGGCAATGCCCTCCAGGTTCTGGATCAGCTCGCTCCCTTTGCCACCCTCAGCCTGAGGGTCATGTGTGAGATGGGTCCTCTGCGCAATGGGCAACATGCCCGCAGGCCTCTCTAGGCCAACATCTGCATACACATAAAACTGTTGTTAGAACGGACATGTATAACAAAATAAAAAATAAAAAATAAAAATCATAAATACATAAAAATAAAAAAAAAGAATCATATCTAGCTCCTCGTCCCAGTCCTCCCCTTCCGGGAGCGGAATATCGGGATCTCCAGTGAAATCGGTCCCAGCATAGGGCCAATCCTCGACCACGATCAGTTAACGCCGTAACCACACAAAGAACTCAGGCCCCCAGGACATCTGTTAGCCTCCTCCTGACCTGGGCATAAGTGCTGCCCAGCGAGCCATCCTTGGCTCTCTTGATACCAGCTCGGCAACTATTGCCCCTTGGCCCTAGAAAATGGGTAGTCGTTCCAGGATGAACGACACCAGAATGGAACCATATCCAAACTGCTTTAGTTTGGCTTGCTTGCACTTTGTTAGCTGCCTTTTGATGTTGGTTGTCACTACGGTAGCCCAATCGAACAGTGTAGGATTCATGCACTCGAAGGCTAATAGGAGCTGTGCCTTTGTTGCCTCATGCGGGGCCTACGATCCTGCAGCCCGCGTAATGGTATGAAGCATTACCCTGAGTGCTAGGTCGCGGACAGTGTGGATGTCCACCTTCCCACTTCCCGATCCTGTTTGTGCCCCTGGGCACACTCTTGCCATTACCATGTCCATTTTCTCACCGGAAGGTCTACTGCTCGTTATGATCGGCACTGAACCTCTGCGCGACAATCTGGTTATAAAGTAAACATCAGAGACCTCAAGAGCTAATACTTGGTCCCGAAGTTTGAACACTTCTTCATTTTCATCCCATATGCTGACCAAGTATTGTAATAGCTCAGGTTGAGCTCGTAAACATGGCGTGAGGAAGAATTTCTTGAGACCACAGCCTCAGAGTGCATTCATGCAAGCTTCGTTTTCCATAGCCATTTCATCCTCTTCCCCATGTTCCCTCTCTTTCCATTCAATCACCATTGTGCCTGGATACCTGCACCAACATGGAAAAAATGCCTTGTTAGATCTATGTTACACTTAAAAATCCATATGAATGGCTCACATTTTAGAAATTTAAAGCGGAAAACCGCGTTTTGCCATTGGCGCGACCCCTTTGTGAGTAAAATTGCATTGGCGCGGGTCCGTGCCCGATACCCGCGCCAATGGGCAGAGCCCTAAAATTTCAAAAGGTCTCCTCCAGAGATCGAATGCACAATGGAAGTTCATAAAAAATGGATCAAAACAAAGCTTAAGGGAGCACCTCTTACCTAGAACAAACGAGGATCTGAATGGTGTCATGGATCAGTCGCAATCACTGCTGCAAGTTCGCACACAAAATGACCACTGTTGCTCTCCAGATGAGGTAAAAAGTAAAAGTAAATATGTTTTTACCATTTGTGGCATATTTATAACTTTTGAAGTCAAAATTAGGTTTTAAAAGTCATTTTTCTCAATATTTCAATATATTTTGTCGAAAAATAGATTTCACACTTGCTTTTCTGTGCAGCGACAGGTTTTTTTCGCAGCTTCGACGATGATACGAGTTGTATTTTATACTTTTTCGGACTTAGTGAAAACATGAAAAAGTCATTTTGGAGTCATCTTTCAGCTCTTTTCTGACTCTCTAAACATGAAAATATTGTTGAGTCCCTCATCATTTCAATCTCGTTAAAGTGGCCACGAAACGACATCTACCCAGTATACGTTTACCCCTTTTTCGAGCTGGGATAGATTACTTACGAAAAAGGAATACCCTAGCCTATCGCGACTAGGAGGTTTTCTCAGACATAGTTTTCTACCTTTTCGGGTCTAAGGAACTATTTACGAAAAGGGACCGTTGGATTTTAATTTTATGCTATCTTTTCAAAATCTCTAAACATGAAAAGACGTCGAGTTCTTACTTTGTCAGACTCATTAAACCCTGATGACATTGGATTCAGTTGTAATGACGATATTCGAGTTTCTCCTTCCTAGGGCTCGTTAAATGTACTAGGATGGATTCGTTCGAAGGACAGATTTATATTACAAGCATATGCTATCCCCTTCAAGCTTGTTTTCAAAAATAATTGGGTTACTCGCCATAAATGGTGGGGGAAAATGGAACCAAAATCGTTGTCGTGTCGGCAGTATGTCACTCTTGAACATGGCACTTTCCTGCATTCGTGTCGGGTTGGGGACATCTCACCTCATTATCTGTTTGCCTCTGTGGGTTTGGGTAATCACTTTTGACCTCTCATCTGCTCTTTCCTCGTCATCATGACCCCTGATCTGTTGATGTCAAATACTACCAAATCCAATGTCGTGCCGCCGATATGTTCAAGAGAAGTTGACCTCTGCAAAAGTCTCAACCTTCCTCTGATTCTCATCTGATCCTGATTCACAAAGACATTATGTTCCTCTCTCTCGCGTCGATGATGTGGGAAACACTATGGCCCACCTTCAATCAAGGTCACTTCCTGTCGACTTCAGCTCATTATCTGGGAAGCTGATCTAGAGACTCCCTTCTAGTACCTTGGAGCTTGCATGCCTTAATGGCAGGTTCTTCACGTTCGACGTGAGGTTTTCATCATTGGCCTCCGATCGAGTGATTCTACGGGTGTTCGATGCCAGCTCACTGATTCACATGTCGTATATTGTACCTATAGTACCTTGAGGGCCATTTTCATTATTGGTGGTACCTCTCGCATCTGTTAATAACTTTCATCATTGGCTGGTAATCAGGCGATGTTCTTGCATGTTTGACTTCAGCTCACTTATTCGCATGCTTGAACTTGTACTTTTTTCGGGTCGAGATGGAGCACAAGACCCTGGATTTTTTCTGTTAGAATCCAGGCTGCGATTTTGTGGATTATTATGATTGGTTGCATGACTCAATCATTGGATGGCTGCGACCATACCTGAGTCTATTTATCGATCCTTACTGGATGGCTGCATCCATGCCTTGGGTCTGGATTATTGTATACTCTGTTATGGATGGCTGTGCCCATACCACATATATCATGTATTTGAGATATCAGTTGTACTTCTCTACGCAGGTTTTCCGACGTAATGTTTTCGCTTGGACACGTTTTTACAAAGCATTCACCCTCTCTCTCTCTCGCCTCATGCTTTCGGGGCATCTGTTACGTAATTTTTCACCGTCTCCGCAATCCCCCATCTCCCCATACATTGGATGGATTATTTCATGACTAGTGGGAGCGCTGACATGACTCGAAACCACTTTTATGGTATCCCCTCTTGTATTAAGGACATTCATTCCCCAAGATAAATTCCTGTGAACAACCCTAAAAAAGCCTTTTTGGCTTTGGCGCGACTACTCAATTTCATACCCGTTACCCACACCCATGGGGGAAATCCTCCAAAGAGGGCGCGCTTAACCGGCACACCGTCTCGCTGTTGTACCTGTGGCTAGGCTTATTAAGAAGTTTTTTTTTTTTTTAAATAAATGGCGGAAGATTGACTCCAACCAATTCCTAAACTGGTCTCTAAATTGAGTTGGGACGTTGGCTTCAGATCGCCATGTAGAGGAAGTAGTTTTCCACCTCTCATGGAAGCGTCCTTGAGGATAGGGCCAATCCCATAATTGTAGGGATCCCAACTCCCCTTCCACCATCTATATCAGCTTGCCATTTCCCTTTGCAAGCTAATCTCCAAGAGCCTTCATAGCCTAAATACGTTGCAAGAGCCTTGATATTCCTCATAGAGCCAACCGTAGCAAGGAGATCGACGACGAAGAGAGGCTTGTCCCATCCCCGACAAGCTTTACCGAGAGACGTATTCACGACGATCTACAAAATAAAGATTCAACATCGTAGCCAAGTTGTATTTTCCTTTGTATGAATTAATGATAAGTGACTACTGGTTATGGTTCCACTCGTATTGTTCATTATGATCATGAGTTGTGTCCTCTCTGACTGATACATAATTGCATATATCGGGTTTTACGCTTGTGTTTGTCATGTTTCTTGTGTGTGCAGGTGTTCGATCGCGGCGAGCAAGAGGATTGTGATCTGCTGGAGCAAGGGAACGGGAGTGCTATCTCCTCTAAAAACAACAACATTGGATTCAAGGTAAGCCTTCTTCGCCATTTGGTTTATTGCAATTAGGAACTTTCACCTTAGTGTGATACGATTGTTGCTAGACCCGATCTGGGCTAGTAGGGATCACCTCTGTCCGCAGAGGGAATTTACCTCTACAACAGTGTTGAATAACAGAAGTGTCATATGTTTTAAGATCAATATAATCCCAAGAAAAAAACACTTTTTTAGGTCCTAAATAACTTGAAAAATGATAATATTTCTTCAGAAGACAGATCAAGACCTAAATTTACATTTTGTGGTTTATCGTCGGTTCCAAGATTTACTAACTCAAATATTAAAGTTGAACTTTGAGTTTTAGAATTAGTAACTCTCTTAAACCTATGTTTTAAATCATAAAGGTCTTCTAATTTGACAATTGACTTTGGTATTGTATTTTCATCGTGTTCATCCTTTATCTAAGTATCATGTTCATTTTCATCCAGAATTTGACTATCATAATATCCTTCAGATGGAAGGAAATCTATGATATCATAATCATGATTAAAGACTCTCCAATTAGTAATATTATTAGGAACATATGGTCTAAAAATTAATTCAATAGAAAACCTATCGGGACTAAATTATTCAGATGGAATTAATTTCGATGCTACATTATCTAATAAATATTCACTAGCATTTTGTATTCTAGGTACAGAGGAAATATTGAAAGCTAGTAAATGAGAAGTCAATTCCTGGACTAATTATTGATAATGTTTAAGATGTCCAGAATGCCAATGGATAGTATTTCTTACTTGTTTGACAATGATTTCTGAATCTCCCAGTACTTTCAGATATTTAATGTCAAGGTCAATTGTTTTGTACAAACCTTGAATTAATGCTTCATATCCTACTATATTGTTTGTGCAATCGAATTCAAGTCTACAGGCTAGCATGGTTTTTTCTTCCTTTGGGCTTATTAAAATACAGCCAGATCCTGCACCATCTTCTGATTTAGAAGCATCAAAATAAAGAAATAACTATTGGTTTATTTACAAAAATTTTACACTTAGAAGTGTCCGTCTGGGAAATTTTTTCAATCTGAGAAATAACCGCATTGTCAAAAAAGGGTGATCGTTGGGCATTAAAATTTCCAAGAAATGATTTTGCCGAGTAATTTCCAATAATATTATTATTGAATTCTACTGGATCACTGATTCCTTCAAGATCAGTAACTATATGTTTCATTAATTTCTCACTGTCAACTCGAATTTGGTTTGGCTTTCTATTGTGGGGTAGCCACATATGTGACTAGTCTGTTGCGAAATATCCATGAAGTTTCTCAAAATAGTCTCTGCTTAATACTACGCCATAAAATTCAAGAATATCAACTACCAATATATCAATTATCTGTGTAACCTTAGGGTTTGATGACTATCTAATGGAAACTGAATTTATTTCTCCTACAACCTCTACTTGTGTTCTATCAAGTTGTACTATATGAGCAGGAGAAATTTGAGGAGTTATGTTCAACTTAGCACATAATGATTTTGGCATGATGTTAGAGGAAGCCCCTGAATCTATTATGTAGAAATTTAATACAAAATACATGTATGTCCCAGATTCTCTTGATCTAACAATATGCTAATATTACATACAAAATTTCTTCTACAAATATTTGCGGAATTTAAAACAAAATCGCCAATCACAATATCATGAAGAAAGATCAATCACACATAGTACATATAATTTACTGGGAAAAGCTTATAGCTAAAAACCCCACTATGTTATATTATGTATCATATCATGGATCATGAAACAATTACATACAAAGCTCCAATCCAAGAGCTCTCAGTACATGAGCTAACTGTCTCACACTGTTATACAAAAATTGGCAATTTCCTTAGCCAATTTACTGTCTCCAGACAACCTGCCTCCACTGCGCAATCCCAACTAATAGCAATCCCTGAATGAGTGCAATCCTCCTTGCCTTGACTGCGCAATCCTCATGGTAACATCCAATGTGTGTGTGGTTGCATGTGTGCAACTGGATAATGTCACAGCTGATAGTTTAGTTCCCTTTCACCTAGAACTCAAATGGGTCTCCACTGGATTTGACATGCATGCAGTTAATAGTAGTAAATCTCCAGTTGAATGTGAGACCACTGATTTTGAATTAATTAATAATCAATTCACTTGATCTCTCACTAGTGTATCTTTAGTTACAACTAGCACAACTGAGTTTAACTCACCTAACTGAGTTAAAATACATTACAACTTGCACAACTGCACTTCCAACTCTGTTACAACTTCGAATCACTCAGTTACAACTAAGTCAACCTGCATGTCCCACCAACCAACCTCTTAACTCGAAATTCCTTTAGCTAACTGATTTTTCACTTGAGTTAACTATTTCCAAGTGCTCATTGAGAATAGATTATAGTTTATTGTCCAACTAATATTAAGGGATAATAATAGTCGACATACATCTATAAATAGATATGCATCTATAAATAGAATTTGCTCATGCATATATAAATAGACATCCACATAAAAATAAACCAAGGCTCCATCCTAATGTAGGTGCTTAATTTTCACTAGGATCTTCTTATTGAATCTCAACACTCCCTCTCAACAAGAAAAGGATTATCCTTCACCCTGATGTTGTCTCTATGGTATTTGAATTTTCTCCTGGTGAGTGCCTTCATCAGAATATTTGCATCTTGATCTTCCGTGGGAATGTACTAAAGCAACATGATCCTCCTCTGCACACAATCTCTGAGATGATGGTACCGGATATCTATATGCTTAGATCTATCATGAAACAAAGGATTAATTGAGAGTTTAATGCAACTATAATTATCATAATGAATCACTGTTAGATCTAAATGAGAACCAAAAAAACCAACCAAGATCTTTCTGATCCATATATCCTCACATGCAGCTTGACTCACTGCCATGTATTACTCTTCTGTTAAACTGAGTTCCACGGATCTCTACTTCCTTCTGTACCAAGAAACATATGTAGATCCGATACTACAGATCCCCCCTAATGTGCTCTTTTTTTCCGTTGGACTTCCAACCCAATGTGCATCTGTGAAGCCATGAAACTTCAATCCACACGTCTGTTTGTACCATAAACCATACTCTGATGTGCCCCTCACATATCTTAGGACATGCTTACCCGCCTTTCAAAAGAGCTTTGTGGGCTTAACCATAGCTTTACTCAGCTGGTTAACCGCATAGAAAATGTCTAGTCTCATGTTCACTAGATACATTAGCGAACCCACTAACTATCAATATACAACATCCACTACCTCTCCAGAAGTAGCATCCTTTTTCCTCCAATTTCCTGGAAGAGGAGTATCCATTGGTTTGCAACCCTCTATGTGAAACTTACCCAGTATCTCCCTTGCATACTTGCCTTGAGACACAAAAATTTCACCATCTCGCTACCATATTTCCAATCCAAGGAAATCATGAAGGAGGCCCATATCCTTCATCTCGAACTCCTTTGCAAGATCCTCCTTGCATGAGTGTATTAGCTACTCATCACCAGTCAATATTAAATCATCAACATAAAGAACAATGATTAAAATCTTACCCTCCACCACAATTTGGTATAGGTTTGCATCTACTTCACTTTTCGTGAAGCCCGGTCCAATGAAATAGATGTATATCCGAGTGTACCAAGCACGAGGTGCTTGTTTCATCCCATGCAATGCTCTTTTGATTTGGCACACATCTAACTCGTTGTTGAAGATCTCGAAACCTTCAGGCTGATCTATGTACACCTCTTCCTCAATGATCCCATTGAGAAACCCCTTTTTCCCATCCATCTAATGAATGCGCTAGCCCATCTGTGATGAGAGAGCAAGGATGGTCCTTATGGAAGAATACCTTGCGACAGGTGCAAAGGTCTCTTCATAATCTATCCCCTTGATCTGTGAGAAGCCCTGGCCACAAATCTAGCCTTGTATTTATCCACACTCCCATCAACAACTTTCTTTACCTTGTAGATCCATCTCAAACCTACCACATATTTATCAACTGGCCTTGTAACAATTTCCCAAGCACTGTTTTTGACAATGGATTCATACTCCTCCATCATTCCATCTACCCATGTGGGCTCCTTCACTACTTCCTGAAAGGAAGATGGTTCAGTAACAATACATTTTCTTATGAGACCCATGTATCCGGTAAATCAGTCAGGATTTTGTCTTTGTCTGTGATGTGAAGTAGGGGCTCCTAAATTCTATGCAGCATCAATTCTCAACCTATTAGCTTCCGTGGTACGCCTTCTGCCAGTTCTGATGGTAGGCTCTGTGTGAGTGGACTCCTGCACTCCATGAACCTCCTCCTCTATGTTATCCAAATCTAGAGACTCATATTTGGGAACTAGCAGTTCCTCCTCCACATGTAAGTCTAGCTCCCACTCAAGCGACAACCGCATGGCTTTCCCTTCATCGAATTTTATATCCCGTCGCACAACAGTCATTCTCTTGTTTGGAAAATACACACGATAATTATGGGGTGTTTTTGTGTACCTTTTGTCTTCAGGGGTCCTGATCCGGGTTCAAAGTTACGGTTTTCCAACAAACCCCTATACTACTGGCCCTTTCGGAAATGACCTAATTGCCAAGGTCTCACCCGAAGTAGTATGGGTGGGTGTTGGAACCAGGCTTTCGCACCCTGGGAGAGAGTAGGTAATTAAGGCAGATCTCATTGAGTTCTATCAAGTTCGCACAGAGACAAGCCTATTATAAATTCCTTAATAGTATAATCATCATGTAACCATAAAAAAAGATACTATTATTAATAGATCTGATCAACACATTCGCATCAACAATTATCACCACAAAACATTACAATCCCAGCTAATTCATATATCGCAGAGAAAATCACAGCTTATTCAAATAACATAGAGGTACTTCAATAATAAACACAACCAGTTCAAATAGCATAAAAATATTTCAATAGATTTTGCATTCATTAATATCCAAAAACCCAATTACAAACCGAAGTCACAGCCTGCGCACACGGGGTTCACACATAGCAGGACTGGGGATATCCACGCACACAGCCGACAGGAGTCCCTACCCAAAGCTACCCAAAACAGATCTCAATAGTTCATACATAGCATCAATCTTACTTACCTACTAGACCCAACTATATATCTGTTTATATCATCGTAGCCTTTGCTATCCTATGGTCTGCAAACTGTGGTTTACGGACTTTAGGTCTACCCTTTGATCCATTATAAAAAAATTTGGGCTTTGACCTGCCCCAAAGCCCTTGATCATGACCAATCACTACAAAAATATGTTAAAAACGCAGCTTTGGAACATATCAAAACGCAGCTAGGTGACCTTGTTCCAACATGCCCCCAACACAATATTCTGACTCGTCCTGAGTCACAGTGGCCGTGGGGTTTGCATCTTAGCCTGGAGCTACTTAATGGAATCGACCAGAGGGGGTAGCACTCCTTCGCTCTAAGTGGTAGCGTTTTGTGCAATATCCACCAACTTCTGCAAAGTTGGGCCTTCAGTACTAGCAGTGACACTTTCTAGTGTTTGATTCATTTGTTTGATTGCAATGTCCACGTCCTTAGAAAGCTTGAGGGCTTCATCACCTCACCGCTTGAGGTGGTCAATCAGAACCTTATTCTTGTGTCGAAGCTCTTCCAACTCATCTCTAAGTGCATGGCTAGCTCGCAGACATACCAGGCATTGTGCGGGGATCAGAGTGGGCATAGTAGCTTCCAGTTGCTCAAATTATTCTTCCTTCTGGCACAGTTCTTGAGTCAATTCACACAGGAGAGGGTCACATTGCACCGTAGACCACAAATGCATATATTTCTCAAGAAATTCTATGCCCTAAGAAATCTAAGTTGTAATGGTATTCGTGGCTTCTCTGACCAGCATAGCTCTTTGGGCTCGTACCTCAGGCAGAGTTTCCGGCTGCAATTTGGCCTACAATGCAGCAATTTGCTACTCCATCTCGGTCTTGAAATTATGGATCTCAGTTCTAAAATCCTTCAGGGTTGTGACAAGTCCCTTAAATGTGGCCTGGGGTGTGGCAGAGGCTGGGATGTCCTCAGTCACATCTACGCATAGTCTGCTGATCAAATGTTCCAACTCGGTCTGATGTGCGGTGGCAAGGATGCACGCAGCCTGCGCCTGGGATGCCTCGGTGGTATTTTCAACTATTATCTGCATCAAATTAGCTTTTTTTGCTTCTGGCGATCTATATACTGGATTTCCTCAAAGAGGGATGTATGGAGGATCTGCAGTTGTTTTTGTGGAAGCCCAGCCAAATCCATATGTACTTTTGCGCAAGCCTAGACCTGCGCACATAAGGCAGGCAAACTCAGGGTGAGTGTTGTGCCTGGTAGGGGGCAGAGGTGACTCTCAGTCATGACGATTAGTTTAGTGATGGTTGCTGGAGGCAGCCTTGCTTGGACCATGCTCGTCTGTAGGGTATCAGCCTTGAGTTGTAGAGCTTGGAGCTCAGACTGTAATGCAGTGGCCGCGGCCTTCTACTGATCTTCCAAAGTAATCCATCTATCTTCTGAGGCGAGGGTGACCAATTTGCGATTTATTCCAAGTATTCCTTTGTCAAGGTGACTTCAGTTTCCCGTTCATGCCACGTGGGGAATCAACACCCTGCGCATCCAAACCCTCTTCATCCATGTCCTACTATGATTCCTGCTCCGCGCCCCTCGCTGCGACCTTTGTCTTGGTGGAGTATTCTGGGCCACGTCCTTATGCATTCTTAGCGGTATCAGGCGGGGTGGTTTTCGGGGCTGTTCTTGTACCAGCAGTGTAAGTCACACCTTATTTGAATCCCAATCTCTAGTGTGGTGGCCAAGTGGCAATGAGCCATTCAATTTTCTCATCGACAACCATGTAAGGCAGGGATACCCAATCTGGATCCTTACGGCCCCAAATCTACACATTGTGCATCATGACCTAGAACGCTGCGATGCTCTTGTATTTTTCATAAACTATCAGCGACAAGCGTGTTCGGGAGTGAATTGCTACTAAGAGCATGCTCTAAAATAGTACCCACAAGACTTTGTTATCCTTAATGAGTTGCTCATCCATCGAATCCCACAAGTTTATGTATCGCACCCCCTCACACATGTCTGGTTCAAGCTTAGGGAGGAACGGGTCTTCAGGGGCTTTCCATGCGACCAACGCAATTAGGAGCAACAACCAAGAGTAGTAGAATGCCTTCCCATGATCCTGGGCCTCACGAATGTTCCCCAAAAATTCATTGCAAAGGAACTATGATCAGTTGAAGCAGACCCACTTTTCGCAACGGCTAGCCAACTGAAATACATAGGCAGGGATAGCCGTGGCCTAGCACTTGCGCATCATCTTACAAGCCAACAGCAGGGTACCCATGCGCACTCCCGGGTCAACAATGGTGTTGATCAGGAATCCCCTAGTATTTCGCTCAACATGGTAGTCTTCTCACACCTTTTCTGCAATTTGTTGCTCATACTTCTTGCCGACGTGCTCCATGGGATTCAGCCCCTCCATGGAGAGACCATTAATGCGGTGAATTAGGGTGGCATCAATGGGAATACGGTCCCGGATCCACAAGATGTCGTCATGGATCAGGGCTAGTAGCTGTCGCTTAACTCAGTGAGTTACATTGTATCGACCAAATTGAGGTATCCGCAACAAGTTTAGTAAACCATAGTTTTCTAGCCCACATGCCCATGGCATTGGTACGACCCTTAGCACGTCATCCTCCAGTACTCTTTCTAGGTACACCTCAGGTGCCAATTCTGGGAAGGCCTCCAGGTTGGCAAGGTCGTAGTCATCGAACTTAATTGAGGCGATCTTGCCATGTGCTTCTCCAAGTCTGGGGACTTCACCCAGAATCAGTGGCCTTTGCAGATAGGCGTGCATAACTTCGAGATTATTAGGCGTGCGCACCAAGGGCTTGCGAGGCTGAACATAGGGCGGCAGCCAAGTGATTGGTTCAACAATCCGAGCCTCTTCTTGAGCAGACATAGGTCACTTCATCAAGTTAGGCGAGCGTGCCTGAGGCACCCTTTGGGGGGATTTCACATTCCTAGGGGAGGTATGTGGCTTCCCTCCAGCCCATTTCACAACCCTCCCCTGCCTTTCCCCTTACTCTTCTTTTTCTCCACCTGCTTCCCCTTGGTTGGTGTGGAAACAACCTCTTCAAATTCAGGGGTGACCTCCAATACTTCATCAGTAGAGCCCACGGTCTTCGATGATTCAGCGGGATTGGTCACGGTCATTCTCGCTCAGAAGATGAACTCGAGATTGCTACTATCAAAGGGGGTAGCCCGCCTAGACATTAACAATGCACAATAGTTATGGAAATTTTCAAGGCACAAGATTTTCAAAATGCAAGGAACATCTACCCTCCTAATTTTATAGCTTTAGACACTAACTAACGATTGGATGAGACTTATATAAAACTTACCATCAAGGAAACGGTAAAAAATCTTCTGAAATTGCCGCATTAATTGTTGACTGCCCGCTTCTTTCAATGGTAAAATTTTCTTTTTACCCAGTTTTACTATTCCAATGGATATTTTTTCTAGCTGTGTATTACCCCTACGCTCCCATCACACCTTCCTAGGCTTCCAGACCTGTGGTCGACCCCTACGCTTCGAGCGCACCTCCCTGGGCTTCCTGACTTGCGGTCAACCCCTGTGTATATAATGGGCATGCCTGCGTTTTTCCTCTTGCCTGCGCGTATCCCTCTCAATACAGCTACTCTAGCCATATAGTCATTTGATCCGGTATGGTTTGAGATGGCTTCCATTAACATATCCCGGTATAATATCACCATGCAACATAGCTAACCGAACAGCTCCTCCGTCAGTGATTTCTTTTACCATATAAGGGCAAAGCCAGTGCTGACAGAACTTCCCCGGGTGTTTTGCAAGCTGGCTATCATATAGCAGGACCAATCCTCCTTCCGAGAAGACCTTTTTCTGAATATTTCTATCATTCCATGCTTTTTCTTGAGCCTTCTGAACTTGTTGATGAAAGTTAGCAATGAATCGATCTTCCTCCAAGGCGACTAGCTGCCCTAAGCGTTCCTCCATGATATCAGGCTCTGCCATGTTCGTAAAGGATGCGATGCACAACCTGGGAACGATATAATCCATGGGCATAATGGTTTCCTTTCCATAAACCATCTGAAATGGTGTTTTCCCATACAACTTCTTGCACGTGGTTCGATAGACCCACAGGACCGACAGGATGCACACGTCCCAATCACTTCAATTAACATTGCAGACCTTGGTGAGTGCCTATTCCAGAATTTTATTAAAACCTTACAGGGTTCAATTTTCTTGCGGGTGATATGGGGTACTTTTTGCATGGTGGATCTGAAATTCTTTGATCAAAGCCTGTATTGTTTCATTAACGAAATGTGTACCTCTATCGCTCATCAAGATCTTCGGACAGCCAAACCTGGTTAGGATATGTTCAAAAATAAAGTGCACAGCGGTGTCTGCATTACAATCCTTTACAGCTTGCGCTTTAGCCCATCTGGTTACATAATCAGTTACAATGGTGATGTAGCAAGCACCTGTCTTCTTCCCTGGTGGGTTGATGGGCCCAACGAAGTCTATGGCCCATTTTTCAAACGCTTGCAGGGCCACCTGTGGTTGCAAGGGCATTTCGTCCCTGCGCAATGGTCTTCCTATCCTTTGGCATGTGTCGCAGGCTTTGCAATAGTCATAAGATTCACTATGCAGTGTGGGTCACCATAGCCCAGCTCTTAAGATCTTCTGTGTCGCCGCTTTCCCTACGTAGTGACATCCTACTACGCCTCTGTGGGCTTCTTCTAATATGGCTTGCCTTTCATGCTCTAGAACATATCTTCGCAGTACCTCATTAGCTCCTAGCTTATACAAGTGGCCCGCTATGATGGTAAAGTCTGCTGCGTGGGTTACCAGCTATTTTTTTTGTTGTACCGAATATTCTGCAGGTGCCATCCACGTAGTTAAGAAGTGAATGATATCAGCGAAGTGCACATCAACCACCTTAATAACAAATAGCTGCGCATCGGGTAATCCTCCCTCTATGTTGGTATGTTCTTCACCACTCTCGATTTTGGAAGAGTGGTCTAGCCCAGCATTTAGTTTCCTCGGCTTCACGATGATCTCAAAATCATATTCTTGAAATAGCATCAGCCATTGGAAAATCTCCCCCCCCCCCCAACACGGGCTTATTCACTAGGTACTTCAAAGTTCAGTGATCCGTGAACATCTTGAAGTGCCCTCCCAATAGATAATGCTCGTATTTCTGCAGGGCATATACCATGGCCAACCCCTCGTGCTCAGTAGTGGAGTAGTTACACTCCACACTAGAGATTTTTCTACTAGAAAATGCAACTAGGTGGTCAATGTCCCCTTCCCTGGGTTGCATAAGGACAGCTCCTAGGGCGATCCATGAAGCATCTACATGGACATGGAAAACCTTCGCCCAGTCAATAAATATGAGGATAGGTGCAGAGACCATCTTTTCCTTCAGTAGCTCAAAGCTCTTTTGACACTCCACGTCCTAAAAAAATGAAACGTCCTTCTTTGGCAACTTCTCCATGGGTGTCGTGATTAGTGCGTACCCTACAATGAATTTCCTGTAGTAGCCCGTGTGCCCGAGGATGGAATGCAACTGTTTCTCATTTGTAGGGACTGCCAGGTTGATGATAACTGCTACCTTGGTGAGGTCAACCATGAGTCCCTGCCGACAAACTATGTGGCCTAACAAGATCCCAAAAGGTACGTAAAATATGCACTTCTTAATATTTAGGGAAATCTAGTGCTTTCTACAAGCATCTAACATCATGCGCAGGTTCAAGACATGCTTCTTTACCAACCCAAATACTATCCAATCATCAAAGTATACCTCCAAGAACTTGTGGATGAGCTCCTTGAATACTGCGACCACTAACCGTGAAAAGATGGCAGGGGCATTCTTGAGCCCAAACAACATGACAGTGTACTGGAAGGATCGCCATTCAATGGTGAACATAGTTTTGTTGCGATCTTCCAGTGCGATCCTGATCTGATGGTAGCCCGAAAACCCATCAGTGAACGAGTATGCTTCCTGCCCTCCCACACTATCAAGAATTTCATCAGATAATTTCGTAGGGAAGGGATCATGTACGTAGGTATCATTCAGTTTGCGCAGGTCAACATAGATTCTTATTTCTCCTTTAGTATTTTTCTCTTGGACCACCAAAGGGCTTTCCCAATTAGACTATTCTACTGGTTCGATGATACTTTTGGCTATCATTTTGTCAATTTCTTCCCTGACTTTCTGCTTATACTTGGGGTTCAATCGGTAAGTTCACTGCTTAACAGGGTGCGCATCTGGTTTTAAAGTGATGTGCATGATCCCGAGGTCCCTTGTAATACCCTTGAGTTCTGAGAATTTCGTAGGAAACAGGTCCTGGTACTCTGTGAGAAGCTCTGCGACTTTCCCAACGGTATCATATTCCTAGCAGTCCCCAATCTTAGCTAGCTTAGGTTGTTCTTATGTTCCAATGCTGACTTCCCTTAGCTTAAGAGGCTTGGTCACATCGACAGTCTGTAGTGGGGGTCCAACGACTACGCATTGACCCTTCGATTCTGGGATAGTGATATTTCATGGGTCTTCGTCACATTCCTCCATTGATATATTGCAGTAGTTAACAATATCTTGCATCTGCGTATCCCAAACTGGTGCCCCATACTCCACATGAGGGAATGATTCATTAGATACTAAGGCATCTATATCCTACAGGGCTTCGTTTAATGCCTCAGTTCCTCCTATCAACCCGAACGTCCCCAAAAAATCATCCTTCATGGTCTCCTAGTGATGGGTATGTTGATGTTGCTCTGCATCTAGATACCAAGTAGTGGGGAGTGGCCCCAAGGCATGACTGAACAGATGGACCCACTCGTCCTTGGTCCTTTCACACCACACCTCCATCCATGCGTCCAAGTGCTTGCGCGGGTCTCCTTGGCTAAGGAAAGTCTCCACGCGTAGGTGAACCGAGGGTTCAAACTGTAGGATCATCATCTTGCGACATTCCTCCCAATCCTAGTGTTATTTCCTAAATCTACCTTAGGCTGAGAAAGGAAGAATCTGGGGTAACATCAAACCACGCTTAACCTGGTAGCTAGCCCTACCATATCGGGAGAGGGCTCTCTCTTGGTCAATCTCAGCGAAAAATGATTAGTGAGGCTTGAGATGACTTGAATGAAGGCTGATTTTAGGCTAGGTATATATGCGAAAGAGTTTGATTTGATTTTTAAGGGTGTTTTGTAGGATCAAAGGGAAGGCAGATTTTGGGTCTAGGGAATGAGGCCTAGTTTTTGCAGAGATCTGAATGGGGCAAGGTAGGAAATTGTTTTAACACTTCAATTTTGAACAAAATGGATAGCTCAGACTGGTGAGGAGTTGAAGAGGGCAAGAAAATTTCAGGAATCCTCTTCAAACAGTTGAAAACATAGAAAATTAACCTAGGTAGAGCACTGCAAATTTTAATGAATTCCACCTTTATCCTTATTTGTTTAACTTAAGAAGAAATAAGAGGGAAAATGATACACATGAAACACCAGTAAACTTACATTAATAGAGAGAAACACATCATCAAAACAAAGAGCCACATGAATCCCAAGGAGTTCTGCAAACCCTGGTCTATTCCTTTGCCAAACTGCAGCGATGAATGTACAATGATGCTCAAAGCAATCCCAAGTGTCCAACCATGCTAATGACTGAAAAACTACAAGATATAGACAACACTAACTCATCCCCAGCCTCTAGGGGTCGAGCTCACAATTTTAGGAGCTGTTTCAACAAGATCTAAACTGAGAACTGGAAAATAGGTAGTGTAACAGCTTGCCTCTATAAGATACGAAACTGATTCATTCAGTTGCAATTCACCTTTTGATGGATGAATTCACAAAATTACATAAATATCCATAAAAATACATCCAATTACATCATGATTTTATCATTTGGAAGTAATAAAGTCAAAATTTCAAAAACTAGGCGAAAAAGAGAGTTACCGAGTCCAAAATGAGCAAAAATCCCCAATGCGTCGCGCATGATTTCTCTATGTGTCGCACCAGTTTGGAGCCGATTTTGAAGGACTTCCTTGTGTCCAAATTAGCTTCAAGTGGTCTTTTTGGAAAGGTACGCGTGTCTACTTTCCAACACAAGTGGAATTTCTGAATTTGGCTTCCATTTTCCCCTCCAAAAATGAGTTCTCCCAACACTGCTTCCTGTGTGTCCAAAAAAGGGCAGAAAGGTCATTTTTAGGGTGTTTTTGACCCTTCTGGAAGCCAAAAACCTGTCAAAATATCTTGGCCATAAGTAGGCATGCATAATTTTCCATGGAAAATCCAAAAATGTAAATTTTTCCCCAAGAGGAGTCCCCCATCAAAAAAGCGCGCCAAGTGGCGCGACGCATAGAGCTGAAAAATCTGTTTTTAGGCCAAAAAATTAAAATTTGCAAAAAGTGTCCCAAATTTCTTGAAATTTGGGTTGATTTTCCTCTATCATGTACTATGCTAGGCCAAAGAAGCCTTGGCCAAAATCTGAAGTCTATCTTGCCTTTTCCGACGCTTTGAGGCCTTCTTTAACTTGGCCTTCAAGATTTTGATTCATGCCTTGCAAACATGATTTCTTGCCCAATAATGATTAGCCATGTGCCTCAACATGTTATTTTCCTTCTTGGCCTTCTCCAACAGCTTTTCCAAATGAATATTTACCCTTTCAAGCCAAGTTTCATGATCAGCCTCAATCTCTTGCTCAATGGATGTCATCTCGGTTTTGCTCCTTTTGGCAGCTTGTTGGGTCTCATGTATATTTTGCAACTCCATGATAGTTTGTTGATCTTCTAGCTATTTGTTTCTCTGCTCAAGGTAGTTGATTATCCATTGGGCTCTTTTCAATTTGAGGGACAAAGTGTTTATCTCCGCCTTCTTCTCCTAAACAATCTCTCTCAGCTTTGAGCTTGGTGAGCCCAAATCATCATCAATGAGTATGAAGTCTGTATCCTAGCCTCCTGAAGGCCCCTCATCATGTATTGGCATCTTACCCTTGTCATGTACCTATACCGCTGATGAAGGAAGCGAGACCCCTTCCACCTCGGGTGGAGATAATACTCGCTTGGCTGCTGCAAACAACCCTCTATTGCCCCTCTAATAGGTGACAAACACCGGCACACAGCGGTCTGTGTCTCATGACCTTCCTGCTGATATGAAGGTTCACCTGCCTCATGAAAAACCTCCGAAGGTACCTGAGGAGCTGTGAAGAACTCATTAGAAATGAAATACTCCCATGAAATATCCTGCAAACCAAGCTAATGCATAACCACAATTTTGATGAGTGCAAAGTGATAGATACTATTATAATGCTGCTCAGGATTTTTCCTTTGCACGAGGGTGGTCATCTTCTCAATATTATGGCACATGAAGTAAGGGAGGTTCATCATTCTCACCTTGGTAAAATGCATCAACAACCTGATATGATAGGCATAGAGGCGATAAAACCGGCCCTCACAACTGAAATATTTGATAATGAGTTTCATCAAAGGAGTGTATGAATTTTTCAGGAACCGAAAGGGAAAAACTCTGCTGAGTTGTCTCAAAAAACCGGGCTTGATATATGGCTCATAGTGTTCCCTGTCAACTTGCTGTCTTTTGTTCCATTGCTCTCCAACATTTGGAATACCGGTTACTAGAGAGATAGACTCGGGTGTTAAAGTGAATATCACACCTGCAAGAGTGACTTGGCCATTATGTAAATGCAGCACAAACAATCTGGCTAGCTCATGATGGTGGTGGACTCTAGAAACCATCTCACAAAACTGATAACAAGACTGTTGTTGAAAACATGAAATAGCAAGAGGACAGGCCTGCAGCTCAGCAAGCAAAGTAGGCTCCTCCCTCACACGTCTGCCACTCTTGTGAGGTCTGCTAGGTGCATGCAATTCAGTTGTAGAGTCACTGTCTCTGTCATAAGAGGAATCTGTTGTAGTATACCTAGGGGGGATAATATAGGGTACAGAGGGAGGTACCCAAGGGAATAATATGATGTAATAATATAAGAATGATAAATAATTGGGCCATAGTTAATAAATAAAGTGGTTAACCCACATTATGTAAGGGACTACATGTAGCTAGGGAATAAAGTGATAAGCCCATTGTATTGGATGTATGGTATTGAGATACCCATGGTAACTACCCATGGTATTGCATGTATGAAACCTATATAGAGGCTAGAGTCTCTCCTTTGAAATATGTCAAGGATTATTGTATGGGCAAGCATATGGCTTGCGGAGTGATCTCCTTCCTTAAGGAGTGAATGTATGGTGTTGCCCTACCTTAAGGGTTTTGATATTAATGAAGATCTGAAGTTTTGTCTTCAATGGTGTTATTTCTTGGGCATATTTTCCATTTCTATACATTTTCTTATCAGATCTATTACAAGTGGTATCAGAGCACTTTCTTGGGCAGAGTTTCGAGATTTGTTTTTTTTTCATTTTTTGCAGGAAATTTTTGGGCGGCGAGTTTGTAGAGCAGATCTGGAAAATTTGGTGAAAAATTTTCAGAAATAAATATAAGATCTGGATTCCTTATCGAAAATTACCCAATTTCGAAAAAAAAATCAGTTGAATCGGAGTCTGGATGAGGGTGATATCGATGATTTAAATTCAGTTATGTGGCAGAAATGTTTCTGACGACAATTTCTGTACGGCGACTCTCCTGACGTTTTAGTAGATTTTGGTGCAAAATTTCAGACAACCAATTATAGATCTGAGCTTCCCTTGAAAAATCACCCGATTTCAAAAAAAAAAAATCGGTCAAATCAGAGTCCGGATGAGGGAGTTATCACTGATTTAAAATCAGCCATTTTTTCAGAAATTTTGTGACGCCGAGGCAGTTGCAGCGCAAATATGTGTTTCCAGAGTGCCTAGATCGGGATTTCAGCAATATGGTTAGATGCAGAATGGCTATTCCATTTTCGAAAATAGGTTATATTAAGGATTTTGAGTTATATTGACCGAGTAATGTCCATTTTAAATTTTTGCCAAAGTAAGTGATTTTCTTCAAAACCCTTACTTTATTTTATGGATTCTCGCAAGATGAAGTTTACAGGAAAAGATGATGGCCCTACTATTGAAGATTTTTTACAACATCTCAAGGCTCAATACCGAATTTTTTGGATATGCTCCATAGGGCTTCATCTGAAAGATGAGGCAAATAAATGGTGGACCTCACTTGACAGCGCAGTGAGGAAACTTCCCGAGAAAAAACTTGAAAAAGTCATTTTGGACAAGTGGTCTAAAGCCAGAAAGAAGGACACTAAGAGACATAAAGACTTCTTTTCTACTAATATTTCCATATTACAGGTTAATGGAAGTATTCAGAAAGAGAACATCATTGTGTCTATCATTCCTAGTTGCAAGCATAATTGTATCAATGTTAATTTGGCTAAAAAATTGCAAGTTCCAACAAAACATATTGAAAACACACAGGTTGATAATGAAGATGTTCAAATTTATAAAGATTTGAAGATTTCTATGGATAAGTATGTGTTGCATTCTAATTTTTATGCTTCAGATATGGATGTTGTGGATGTTGTTTTGGGACACCCTTGGATGGAATCCGTTGGTACTGTCAATTTTAATGTGCAAAAGAAATTCATGAAGCTCTAGTATAAAAAGAAGAAAATTACATTGCACGATATTTTCATTAGGAACCATGGAGAGACTCGGGAGGAAGAAGCACAAATATCTAACGACATAGACACATCAGATGATGAGCCTTTGATGGTAGACAGCCAAACACATACATCAAAGCAAGTACCAACAAAAGAACCTGACACCACTCCATCACCAATAATGGAGGAATTAATGAAAGATGTTCCATCAGTTAAAGCTTCAACATATCACCACCCGCATCACCCAGCAAGACAAAAACCAGGAAGGTGGAAACAAATTAGCAACAAGGACAACAACCCTTGGATGACACATAGAGACGTGCGATGATCCACCCACAACACATCAACACAGAAGAACCACCAGAACCCACTTCCATCTCAAGCGAGCGAGACATCGACTAGATCGAGTGTTCACCTTTCTCTGGGATGGCTGGATGCACGTGAATGGTACCAATGGAATACTCTTTTGAGTAGATCTTATTATTTGTGTTCTTCTTGTGTTTCGGGGATGAAACATGTTTAAGGGGGGTGTAATGTAGTATACCTAGGGGGGATAATATAGGGTATAGAGAGAGGTACCCAAGGGAATAATATGATGTAATAATATAAGAATGATAAATAATTGGGCCATAGTTAATAAATAAAGTGGTTAACCCACATTATGTAAGGGACCACATGTAGCTAGGGAATAAAGTGATAAGCTCATTGTATTGGATGTATGGTATTGAAATACCCATGGTATTGCATGTATGAAACCTATATAGAGGCTATAGTCTCTCCATTAAGAGATGTCAAGGATTATTGTATGGGCAATCATATGGCTTGTGGAGTGATCTCCTCCCTTAAGGAGTGAATGTATGGTGTTGCCCTACCTTAAGGGTTTTGATACTAATGAAGATCTGAAGTTTTATCTTCAATGGTGTTATTTCTTGAGCATATTTTCCATTTTTATACATTTTCTTGTCAAATCTATTACATCTGTCTCCATGTTTGCCAAAGTCTTTGTTGTCTTAGATGAGTATGAGGAGTTTGGTGTCTTTGGTTTTTGTTGCAAAATGTATGACAATATGTAAGGGGCTATGGAGGGAGAGGGTAAGGGGAATGTTGGGAATATTGCTAATTGAAATTTACCAATTAAAGAGTTTTAGGGGCAACTTCTAGGCTTTTTGGGATAGCATTGGGGGTTAGGGAATTTCGTAGTTAGGATGGGATAATGGGAATTGGGATAGGGAATGAGTGAATTTAGGGATATGGGGAATGGGTTGATAAAACTAGAACAGTGATGAGGGAAAAACAAGGTGGGGAAGTGGAAGTGATAGGCACAAAAAACCAAACTATAAACCCTAAGGAATCATTTCTTAAACAAGAAAATAGGGTTTGAATTTTTGTTTATTAAATCCTCATAGACATCATAAGACACAAGTTCATTTGGCATTGACAAATTTTTTTGACTTACTTGGACCGGAGGCAGTCGAGTAATTTCGAGTTTGAATGAAATTGGGGTTCAAAACAAGTGGTAACTCTACGCGTCGCGCCACCAACCCAACACGCCGCGCCACTCCTATGCGCCGCGCTGGTGTATTCTCAACACAGTCGAGGCCGACCTAATGCATCGCTCCTGTCCAATGCGCCGCGTCACCCAGCCAATGCGCCGCGCCACTGAAACTTGCCAACTCTGTTATGATTTTACTCTCTTCGTTTTACTCGACCCTTTCCTTGCTCACTCTCTCCTCTTGGAACACAAATGAGCCTTTGAACATGGAGATGACTTATATACCAAAGACCTTTTAATTTTCCACTTCAAAAACCCACTTTTTAATGTTTTAGATTTGACACTTTTTAAACTCTGTTTTAAATAGCTTGCTTCATTTTGGCTTTGATTGACTGAATGATGTGCCTTGTGTTTGCCTTGCAGGGAATGAATTTGCTGGAGCTTGACAAAGGTGACCAGGGTTGCCAGTGAAATTATTTTTACAACTAAGAAAACTTGAAATTACATTACATTTATACATAAAAAGATGAAACACTCTATTTTTCTTCAAAACAGAGTTTTGAAGAAAAATAAATTATTAAGCATATGATAATGAAGTTCTTAGTACTGGAACCTTATTTGAAACTCCTCATGCAACTGCTGACCATTATTGGGCATTTTGAAGACCTTATTAATGAAACCCTAGACCTAATGACACTAAAACCCTAAAAATGACTCTTTGCAAACTATGAAACAAAAAGTGACTGCAAATGATCCTAATGAATGGAAATGGGCCAGCAGGTAAAGGACATGAGGGATATGAACAACAAGCCACTACCATCAGATGATCCATTCTCCTAATGGAATGCAGTTGACCGAGTGAGACACCTAATATGCAATGCAATAAGAGGATTTTGATCACTGACGGAGGGATGAAGATACCGACACTAACATTGGCTCCAATGGGGATGGTAGCTCCTTGGAGGTGCCAAGAGCTATAGATCTCTGGGAAATTAGGCAGTGCCTTCATCAATTGGGCTATAGAGTCAATAATTTCGATAAACTAAAACCAAACTCTTCACTCATTTTCAGAACTAAAAACTGACTCAAAATTGACTCAATTTCGAGACCGAAAATGACTGAAAGACCTAACTTAACAAACCTAACCAAAACTGAAATCATCCTTCAGTTTTATAGCCTTCACCTCGGGCCCCAAACTGAAAGAATGATGATAGCACGCACTTGCAATGAAACTTAAACAAACCAGTATGTATAGTGATATGTATGAAAGCAGAAAACATTTCAAAAATAGCACTGTTTGAGTAGTCGACCATTGACCGGCCCTCCTGGACAATCTTCTCCATTCATTTCTTTCAAAAGGAAAACATTTTGGCCTCGATATGCAACAATTCTGAAAGGTCCTTTCCAAATATTCTCGAACTTTCCATGCTTGCCTTTCGATCATATATCTTCTTGATTCTCTCTTTCAACTTGAAAGTGTTCTGAAAAACCTCGTCTCTAGTCTGCTGTAAATGGATCATTTGATTTATTCTCTGTTTCATATGATCATCTTCGCTGCCAGCTTCCTGCAGAAGATTAACCACTGGAACTGCGAGAGAGGTCGGGAATACAGTATCAACACCATACATGAGCTCATAAGGGGACATCCCTATAGATTTCTTTTGACTCACTCTGTCTGCCCAAAGTGCATTAATTAATTTCTGATACCAACTTTTCTTGTTTATTTCCAGCAGCTTTTTGATAATATTGACCAAGGATTTATTTGAGGATTCGGCCAATCCATTGCCTTGTGGATGATATGCGGTTGAGTGTCCCAAAGTAATTTGATACTTATTACAAAATTCAATAATTATTTTAGATTTAAAAGTTGTTGCATTATCAGTGATCAACTTGTTTCGCAGCCAAAACAAGACAAAATATTGTTTTCAAGAAATGAAATTATTACCGAATCCATGGCCTGCCTAGTGGGAATCACCTCAATCCATTTTGTAAAATAGTGCATCATTGTAAGGATCCATTTATGCTGTGATGAAGAAGTAGGATGGATTTCGCCAATGAAATCCAAACCCCACTGTTGAAAAGGAGCACTTACTTCAATGGGCTTAAGCAGCAAAGGCTTCAATTTTTTCCTCCCTTCAAAAATCTAACATTCATGGCAACTTTTAACAGTTTTTTACACATCGCAAAGAGATTTGGCCAATAATATCCTGCTTTCAAAATTTTGTTGGCCGTTGTTTTCCAGAAAAGGTGAAAATCTTCCATAACCTATTTTGCCTCCTCTTCAACCAAAAAATTGAGCAAGATACCACCAGGATCTTTCCAATAGAGCACATTATTCATGATACAAAACTTGGCAGCCTTCAATTTCAGTGTCCTACTTTTGGTTTTAGCCATTCCTGGCGGTGGTGACAGATTTTGGAGCACATAAACAATGTCTGAATACCAAGGAGAAAGAACAAAAATTTTTGATACCTAAGTTTGCGAACTTTCCTCATTTTTCTCGGACATAGCAGCGATGAGATTAATGTCCGAGGCATGCAAATTTTACTCAGCCATTATCTTAGCCAGCCCCTGTCCTTTGATAAGCTTTGTAGGTTTTATCTCCACGTCATATTCCAACAAGGCTGCAATCCATTTGCCTCGTCTCCCTTCTGGATCTGTTTGCACTAAGACATCTTTAACAGCATCATTAGGAACATAAGAAAGAATGTGAGAATGCAGAATATATAATCGAAAGTCTTTCAACACTTTTACTAAGGCAAGAGCTTGCTTTTCAATAATATTATACTTTAAAGCTGCATCTCTTATGGTTCGGCTGAAAAAAGCAATTGGTTTCTCAAGCTAATATCTTTTCTGCATCAAGACTGCTGCCATAGTATGATCCGAGGCAAATGAAAACAAAATAAAATCCTGAGTATAGTCCAGGCTGATCAAAACCGGAGCTGAAGAAAGGGCCAATTTTACTAAATTGAAAGACTTTACTGCTTCCTAGATCCACTTCACTACACTATCTTTCTTGAGCATGTTTGTGATTTCCCTTAAATGTTCTTCAAGATTGGGAACAAAGCGACGTAAGAAATTCATCTTACCGTTGAATGATTGGATCTCCTTTTTATTTCGAGGAAGATCAATTTTTTGAATGGCTTCTACTCAGGCTGGATCAATGCGGATGCCATCCTTTGATATAATATGACCGAGGAGCTTGCCTTCGTCCATGGCAAACAAACTCTTATTTAGATTGAGAGATACACCATATTTTCTACACCACTGAAATACAATTTTCAAATGATAAAGGTGCTCTTCATCTGAATTAGAAAAAAATTTCAAATCATCAAGATACACAACCAGAAAGACATATTTTTCATTTTCAAATTCCATATCCATTGCTCGCTGAAAGGTCGCACCAACATTCTTCAAACTAAAAGGCATTTTAGCATAATGAAAAGTTTTCCATGGAGTGGTGAATGCTATTTTATCTCTATCATCCTCATGGACCAGAATTTGGTTATAACCAGAATAACCATCCAGTAGCAACATGCGGGATGCTCCAACTACTCGCTGAAGTATGTGATCCATTTTGGGCAATGGATAATTGTCTTTCAAAGATAATTTATTCAGATTCCTAAAATCAATGCATAAGCGAATCTCGCCTGTTTTCTTGCGTATGACACCAAATTATAAATCCAATCTGAAAATCTTATGGGGATGATGATACTAGCCTTGCACAATCGATTCACTTCCTTCTCTATTGAGGGCAGTAGCTTTGGATTTATTCTTCTCAAGTTCTGTCGAAAGGGCTTTTGATTTGGCTTGATCAGAATGATATGCTGAATTATATTTGTGTCATATGTCTTCAAATTTGAATAGTCCCAGGCAAAAACATCAGCAAAGGAAGATAATAAATTGATATACTTTTCTTTTACCTGTGGGGGCAATTCTTTGGACAATTTTACCATTTTAGGATTTTCTGTTGATCCAATGTTCACATTCTCAACTCCTTTCTCAGTTGGCAGCAAGCTCAGTTTCTGAGCTACATCATCTTGGTCGAAAAGCTCCTCTAAAGGTAATATACCTTTAGGAATGACATTATCCTTCAACTACAAAACTTCCATCTGATTGACTTCTACATCCACCTTGCCATCATCATGCTTCCCATCAATAGAAGTGTTTTTGAATTTACCTTCATTTTGCAGAAATTCAACAATTTCTTTATCATCTTGAAACACTTTCCAATACCTTTGATTGTCATGGATAGTCGGACGATGCTTCACATGAATTTCAATTTTTGTTGCTTGAATTCATTGGAATTTTCAAATTACTTGCTGCTGTTGCAAGTGCATCTGCAATACCATTCTGAATACTAGGGACACAAGTCAAAGTATAATCTGAAAGCAATCTTAAGATATATAGTACCGCATTGTGGTAGGCCCACATTCGAGGATGCTTAGCTTGATATTCACCTTTCACTTGCTTGATAACTAACTCGAAGTCACCATACACTAAAATTCTTTTGGAATTTAACTTACTAATAATTTTCAGACCAACAATTAAAGCTTCATATTCAGCCTCATTATTTGAACAATCAAAATCCAATTTATAAGAACAGACCCTTACATTACTTGGCACTTTGTTTGGGGAAGAAACAGGGTTGCGTACCCAAATTCCAATTCTAGCACCATCCCTTCCTACCGCACCATTAAAATCCATTGTCCACAAATCATCTTTGTCTTCTTCCAAATGCTGAAATTTTGTTTTCTTTTTTGCTTCGTCTTGTTTTCCATCAACATTTTGCTGTTGTCGGAAGGCTGATTGCTCATTGGTATTATCAAGTCTCTATCTCTCTTTCTTTCAGACCTCTTTGAAATTTTCAGTGATTTCCGGAATGTCCTCTACTTTAATTAATTGACTATTTACATCATTAAAGCTATCTGAGTACAAAAAAAATGATTCTAAATCAGTTTGTACATAATTGATTGGATGATTTACCGGTTTCTCCTTGCTAGTGATCATATACTTCATCTTTTGCTCCCGTTATAATTTCATCATTTGACCAAACACGGGAATAGTAGCATAGGAAAAATCAAGCTGCAATGTCCCTTTAAGTTTCGCTCCCCAAGATCTGGAAAGAAGCATGCCAAATCTAGGAGGAATATCCGCCACAACCACATCCATCAAAACATTTTTAGTCGGAATCTGATCCAAACTAACCACCAAATATTGGATAATCCCAATGCATCTTACTCTACTATAATCAAAAGAGTAAAGGTCATGATACTTTCTAGTGATATCCAATCCCAATTTCTCCATGATTTCCCTAGGCATGAGATTATGAGATGCTCCAAAATCAAACATAGCATTGTGTAACACATAGTCATGTAATCTAAGGCTGATTTAAAAAGGAGGTACATCACTATCTAGAGACTCACCATCCAATGCTGGACCAAAAATCAACTCAAGTTGATCATCTTCCACATTTACCATATCAGAAAATGGATCTAAACTCAAAATCTTAGACACCTGACCCTTATAGCTACTATTCTTCATCAATTCAATCAAAGGAATGTACACTTTTAACTTAGAAATTTCATTTTCTAAGTTAAAAACTGAATTTTTCTCTACCTCTTTAGCTGGGACATCCTTCTTCTCAATTTTATCCTTTGATACATTTGGCTGATTGGATCTTTCATTTGCTGATGGTAATTTACTAGTGGTGGGATCAGCTGTCTCTTTTCCCTTTTTCTGCACAACGAGTGAATCATTCTTTGGTGTTGTAGCTTCCTTTCTTTTTTGAATTGGATTAATGGGTACCTGTCTACTTCTGAGTGACTATTGTCGCTGTTGGGTGGTGAAGGCATTCATGTACCCCCTCTGATATTCATCAAACTCTTCTTCAAGAGCTGTCTCATTTTCCAAGATGAAATTCTCGTCCTTTTGTACAACTGAGTTTTCAGAATACTCCTCATCTTCAGTGATAAAAATTGGCATATCATCAGGTGTAAAGAAATGATTCTCTTATCCAATTACATTCTCCTCATCATCTGATTCCAGACCATGTAGAAAATTCTGCTGTAAAGGTGTCTTCGCTTGCTGTTGTACTACTTGTTCTTGTGCTTGTTGCTCTCTTTGCTTGAATCTAAATTGTGGTTGCTGTTGGCCACGGAAGTTAGGATTTCTGATTTGTGGTTCATACTTATCAATTGTTAATCTTTCAAAAAAAAATTCCATCTTACGTAGCACTTGATCTAAAGTGGAAACCTCTTCCTTTATTGCTACTTTCTTTTCAGCTTTCGTTCTAGCTCTCCTGGCAAACAAATTGGCTTCAACATTGACTGCAATTTTATGCATGTCTTCTAAAGTGCCCAATTCTCTTTCTCTTAATTGATAGGCCATGTCAGGATCGAAGCCATCCGGAAACTTAATTAAAGATGACCCCCTAGGTGGCTTTATATCAGCAGGAATTGCATTGTAAACAGAATTGAATCTAATACAATAATCTTGAACAGACTCACCAACGTTCCGCTTGATATTGTCATATTCGAAAAGGATCTGAAGAGGGTCTTTCTTCACTTCCCATCGAACCAAGAATTGTCTCTGAAGATTAGGCAATGTAGTGATACTTCTATCCGGAAAAGCTCTGAACCACTTTCTTACTTCACCTCCAAAGGTTTGTACAAACAGTCTCATTGTCACATTTTCCTCATCAATCTCTTGAAGTTCAAAGAAATCTGCCATCCTATCCACATGTTGCTGAGTAGTAACACTTTGAGGAGTGCCATAAAAAAATGGAATTTTTCTTTGATAATCAGCGGGCATGTCATCCAAGTTTTGAGGCAACACAAGGGGTGTAAATCGGGCAGCCATTGCTCTGGGTGGATTTAAAACCGGGTTTGGGGATATAGGAGGAGTCGGAGCAGTTGATGTATGAGGTGTATGTGGTGTGGAGGGAGGTGATAATACTACATATTGTTGATCAGAGATATAAGGTTGCACGGGAATGGTGGGAATGAAAGGAGGCTCGATAGGAATTTGTGAACTAGATGTAACTGCAAATGACCCAAGAGTTTCAAATGCAGACTCTATGAATTAGGGAATTTTTGTTGCTGCAATGGAATTTTGAATATTCAAGATGTAACTGTCAATGGATCTATTGGCCTTTTCAATTTCAAGATCTTTGAAAAACTCTGGATTTAAGACAGTAGAATCAATAGCACTTTCAGACTTAGTCTCAAACAACGATAACTCAAATTGTTCGTCAAACTCAAGATCTTCAAGATACTCAAAAACAGCAGGACATGAATGAGATTTGAACACAGGAATCATAGGACTGTCTCGACGAAGGATTCTCGAAATAAGATTTGGATTTTCATACACAAGAGGTGGATCGGGATCCGAATTTGCCCTGGTGTGTCGTCTGGAAGCCAGTGTGTTGAATTATTCCCAAAAATCAAATGGACAAAATCAACTTGTTCAGTCTATCAAATTCTAAAATCATCACCCAAAGTCCAGAATTATCTGATGTACTGGGGCAATTTACAAGTTAGATGTTATGTTTATAAGACTAGACCGGAGATTGACTGAAGCAGCATCTATCTACTTTCTCTAATGCAAAGCAAGAGCGTTTCGAAGGCTACTTGGCTAACATCAAGCTCTGTCTGTAGTTTATAAAATGAATAACACTAACAAGAAAACAATTTTTTTTTGTACCCCAATATGGTCGCCACTATGTTATTGCCTAAATCTACCTCAGGCTGAGAAAGACAGAATCTAGGGTAACATAAAACCACGCTTAACCTGGTAGCTAGCCCTACCAGATCGGAAAAGGGCTCTCTCCTGGTCAATCTCAGGAAAAAATGATCAGTGAGGCTTGAGATGACTTGAATGAAGGCTGATTTTAGGCTAGGTATATATTCGAAAGATTTTGATTTGATTTTTAAGGGTGTTTTGTTGGATCAAAGGGAAGGCAGATTTTGGGTCTAGGGAATGAGGCCTAGTTTTTGCAGAGATCTGAATGGGGCAAGGTAGGAAATTGTTTTGACACTTCAATTTTGAATGAAATGGATATCTTAGACCGGTGAGGAGTTGAATAGGGCAAGAAAATTTCAGTAATCCTCTTCAAATAGTTGAAAACATAGAAAATTAAACAAACCCTAGGTAGAGCACTGCAAATTTTAATGAATTCCACCTTTATCCTTGTTTGTTTAACTTAAGAAGAAATAAGAGGGAAAATGATACACATAAAACACAAGTAAAATTACATTAACAGAGAGAAATATATCATCAAAAAAAGGAGCCACATGAATCCGAAGGAGTTCTGCAAACCCTGGTCTATTCCTTTGCCAAACTGCAGAGATGAATGTACAATGATGCTCAAAGAAATCCCAAGTGTCCCACCATGCTAATGACTGAAAAACTACAAGATATAGACAACACTAACTCATCCCTAGCCTCTAGGGGTCGAGCTCACAAGTTTAGGATCTGTTTCAACAAGATCTAAACTGAGAACTGGAAAACAGGCAGTGGAACAGCTTGCCTCTATAAGATAGGAAACGGATTCATTCAATTGTAATTCACTTTTTGATGGATGAATCTACCTCCATGAGTAAAAATTTAACAAAATTACATCAAGATACATCAAACTACATCCAATTACATCATGAGTTTAACATTTGGAAGTAAGAAAGTCAAAATGTCAAAAACTAGGCGAAAAACATAGTTACTGAGTCCAAAATGAGCAAAAATCCCCAATACGTCGCGCCAGTTTGGAGCTGATTTTGAAGGCCTTCCTGGTGTCCAAATTAGGTCCAAGTGGGATTTTTGGAAAGGTATACCTGTCTACTTTCGAAAACAAGTGAAATTTCGTAATTTGGCTTCCATTTGCCCCTCACAAAAATGAGTTCTCCCAACAATGCTTCCTGTGTGTCCAAAAAGGGGCAGAAAGGTCATTTTTAGGGTGTTTTTGACCCTTCTGGAAGCCCAAAACCTGTCAAAATATCTTGGCCATAAGTAGGCATGCATAATTTTCCATGAAAAATAAAAAAATGTAACTTTTTCCCCAAGAGGAGTCCCCCATCAAAAGTGCGCGCCAAGTGGCGCGGCGCATAGAGCTAAAAAATCTGTTTTTAGGCCAAAAAATCAAAATTTGAAAAAAGTGTCCCAAATTTCTTGAAATTTGGGCTGAGTGTCCTCCATCATGTACTATGCTAGGCCAAGGAAGCCTCGTCCAAAATCTGAAGTCTATATTGCCTCTTCCGACGCTTTGAGGCCTTCTTTAACTTGGCCTTCAAGATTTTGATTCGTGCCTTGCAAACATGATTTCTTGCCCAATAATGATTATCCATGTGCCTCAACATGTTCTTTTCCTTGTTGGCCTTCTCCAACAGCTTTTCCAAATGAATATTTACCCTTTCAAGCCAATTTTCACGATCAGCCTCAATCTCTTGCTCAATGGATGTCATCTCGATTTTGCTCCTTTTGGCAACTTGCTGGTTCTCACGTATATTTTTCAACTCCATGATAGTTTGTTGATCTTATAGCTATTTTTTTCTC
This sequence comes from Pinus albicaulis, assembly GCA_034641835.2. Taxonomy (NCBI): domain Eukaryota; kingdom Viridiplantae; phylum Streptophyta; class Pinopsida; order Pinales; family Pinaceae; genus Pinus; species Pinus albicaulis. The sequence continues at coordinate 1,232,165,781 of CM076584.1, read as the reverse complement.
TACTGAAGGTAGTTGATTATCCACTGGGCTCTTTGCAATTTGAGGGACAAATTGTTTATCTCTGCCTTCTGCTCCTGAACAATCTCTCTCAGCTTTGAGCTTGGTGAGCCCAAATCATCATCAATGAGTATGAAGTCTGTATCCTGGCCTCCTAAAGGCCCTTCATTATGTATTGGCCTCTTACCCTTGTCTTGTACCTGTACCACTGATGAAGGAAGCGAGACCCATTCCACCTCTGGTGGAGATAATACTCGCTTCGCTGCTGCAAACAAACCTCTAGTGCCCCTCTGATAGGTGACAAGCACCGGCACACTAGCGGTTTGTGTCACATGACCTTCCTGCTGATATGAAGGTTCACCTGCCTCATGAAAAACCTCTGAAGGTACCTGAGGAGTTGTGAAGAACTCATTAGAAATGAAATCCTCCCATGAAATATCCTGCAAACCAAGCTAATGCATAACCACAATTTTGATGAGTGCAAAGTGATAGATATTGTTATATTGTTGCTCAAGAGTTTTCCTTTGCACGAGGGTGGTCATCTTCTCAATATTCTGGCACCTGAAGTAAGGGAGGTTCATCATTCTCACCCTGGTAAAATGCATCAGCAACCTGATATGATAGGCATAGAGGCGAGAAAACCGGCCCTCACAACTGAAATATTTGATAATGAGTTTCATCAAAGGAGTGTATGAATCTTTCAGGAACCAAAAGGGAAAAAATCTACTGAGTTGTCTCAAATAACTGGGCTTGATATATGGCTCATAGTGTTCCCTATCAAATTGATATCTTTTGTTCCATTGCTCTCCAACATTTGGAATACCAGTTACTAGAGAGATAGACTCAGGTGTTAAAGTGAATGTCACACCTGCAAGAGTGACTTGGCCATTATGTAAATGCAGTACAAACAATCTGGCTAGCTCATGATGGTGGTGGACTCTAGCAACAATCTCACAAAAATGATAACAAGACTTTTGTTGAAAACATGAAATAGTAAGAGGACAGGCTTGCATCTCAGCAAGTGAAGTAGGCTCCTCCCTCACATGTCTGCCACTCTTGTGAGGTCTGCTAGGTGCATGCAATTCAGTTGTAGAGTCATTGTCTCTGTCATAAGAGGAATTTGTCTCCATCTTTGCCAAATTCTGTGTTGTGTTAGATGATTATGAGGAGTTTTGGTGTCTTTGGTTTTTCTTTCCAAATGTATGACAATATGTAAGGGGCTATGGAGGGAGAGGGTAAGGGGAATGTTGGGAATATTGCTAATTGAAATTTACAAATTAAAGAGTTTTAGGGGCAGCTTCTAGGCTTTTTGGGATAGCATTGGGGGTTGGGGAATTTCGTAGTTAGCATGGGATAGGGAATGAGTGAATTTAGGGATATGGGGAATGGGTTGATAAAACTAGAACAATGATGAGGGAAAAAAAAGTTGGGGAAGTGGTAGTGATAGGCACAAAAAACCAAACTATAAACCCTAAGGAAGCATTTCTTGAACAAGAAAATAGGGTTTGAATTTTTTTTTATTAAATCCTCATAGACATCATAAGACACAAGTTCATTTGGCATTGACAAAGTTGTTTGACTTACTTGGACCAGAGACAGTCGAGTAATTTCGAGTTTGAATGAAATTGGGGTTCAAAACTGAGTTTCTTCACACACACGTTTTGTATATCGTTCTCCTTCCGTTGGGTCTAGAGGGACTATCAATCTTGTACCCTCATTCTCAAAAACCATGTTCCTTTTATTCAAGTTGATAATTCCTCCCATGTCTATAGCCAAATCTAGTCCTAGAAGTGCAGGATAAGGGTCCGCATCTTCCACAATGTAAATTACCTCAAATTCCACGCGTACCTTAACTCTCGCGATATCTACAATAATCTTTGACAGTCTCCCAAATGGTATGATCTTCTGTTGGTTATCCATGCATAGCTATATAGTAGACCATTCTAGCTTAGGTTCTCCCATCCTCTGCCACGTCTTCTTGGGCAGGACATTCACATCAGATCCCAGATCTAGGATGACCTGATCCATTTCATAATTTCCAATCTGTGTCATTAGCTGCATTTCTCAACTAGTGCATTTCTTATGCTTGTACAGTTTTTGAACATATTTAACTTCTATGGGAGGGTTATTTCTTTCTGCGCAACTGTCCGTTAGTGCTTGAAGATTTTCTACTACCTTCTGGTTGCGTAGCAGCTTCATACATGCCTGTAGGAACGGTTTAACTTCGTCGTACGCTCTTAGGTTTGTTGGAGCCTTGCAAATAGATGCCTCATCCTTGGTAAAGTCTTTGGGAGCTTCAATGAAGGTTTCTTTCTCCTTCTATAGGTCCAAGCTTTCCTGTTTGATAGCATCTTTTCGGATAAGGGGTTCAGCCGCAACTCTCTCCTCAGCTCCTCTAGTAGCCTTGTTGTTGTGTGTTATGACATTAATATTGGGTCCCTCAACACACGGTTTTGCCTTAACCCTTTGCACATTTTGCATTGGTGTCTGCTGGTTTTCCTGCTTTTTTGCTATTAGCACTGGACAATCTTCGATCACATGATCCAATTTCCTACAATATCGGCAAGATTTCTGTGCAGGGTTTGGACATTCCCTTGCAAAGTACCCTACTTCTAGACAATTATAACAGATCAATTTCCCTCTTCCCCAACCTGCGCTTCCACCTCTTCCCCCTCCCCTGCCTTTGGCTGGGGAGCCTCCTCTGCCCAAGGGAGATAGTGGTGAAGAAGGGTCAGCCTGTACGCTATACAGGTTTCCTCAGTCTATCATTAATTCATATGTCCGAAAGTTATGTTCGTCATGTCCCATAGATGAGCAAAATCGACACCATTGTTGCTTCAACTCTGGAACATAAGCACCAATATGGGGGCAGTAGTTGGTATCATGTATTCCAGCTACGCGATAGTTAGCGCACCATAATGTCGGACCACTTGGTCCCGTAGCCTCTTTATGATGCAATGGGCTGGGTTGCCCAGCCTACATGTAGTCTGCCAATAGAGGGCACTGATCCTTGGTGTGGCTTGACACCCTGCATCTTATGCACCATACATCTGGGCTAGCTTTTTTTCCTCACTCTTTTTGCAAATTCTGGATTTCGAAGTGCATTGCCTCCAGTTGTCCCTATATCTGTTATACCCCAAACTGGGCATCATCTCTTGGCACAACTTCTAGCTTCATAGCAATCTCCAAGGCTTTCTCTTGCGCCTCAAACACTTGCTGGCCCATAGGTCCATGCAGGTGAGGTAATATAATGGCGATGAAAAATTCCTTGTGCTTTCTATCATCATACTGAAATTCCCCATCTCTGATAACCTTATTTAGCCATTAATCAGCCTCCCATACAGACTCAGTGGGTCCTTGTCTAAAATCTTTCAAGTCAACCACCAGTTGAGTGTAGGACTTAGGCTTTCGAAACTGTTGTTTTAAAGCATTCTTAATCTCTTGAATAGATGGATCTACATGCTGGCCTACATACCCCATGTACCAATCCAGGGCCCTCCCTTCAAAGGTGAGAGATATTTTTTCCCTCTTTACAACATCGCTAGCCACATTCTACGTAGTCCATATTGATTCCTCTACAAACCAAAATCGGTCCATATCTTCGTCTCCTACACCCTTGAAGGTGGGCAGCTTCATGTGTGTGGCCATATATTCTTTTGGTGGTGGCGGAGGTGTAGGGGAGTTCTTTCTTTTATGCTGACTCAAAGGTGTTGTAGCCGGAGGACTAGTTCCTGCATGTGTATCTAGCTCTCTTAATGGGTTGTAGATGGATCTATCCCCTTCTCGGTTGGCTCGGTAGTACTTACCACTTCATGTTATACTATCACTCTGATAATAGGTCATTCATTTGGTGTGGCTGCACAAAATGCCCTTTTCGCACAGTAATATTTTAATTAGCAATGAAAATGTTCGCAAGAACTTACCTCTGAATCCTTTGAAGAACCTCCGCTCCGCCTCAGATTAGGATACAAACTGATCGACTCCAAATTCTGTTACAAATCCTCCTAGCACACTATATACCAAATGATCTACCATGTGGGTGATTTTTTTGTCAGACTTCTCCATTTGTTGAATCAATTCTGGAGTCCACTACGTAACCTGATCATCTTTCCAACACGTCTGGAATTTTATTTTCCTTGCTATCCACTCCTGGAGCTCGTGCGCAAAAGCTACAAAGAAATTTTCATATACTTCGGTGAAAATATATTTGTTCTTCCACTTCTCAGTTGTTAGCTTCGTGATGTGATTCTCCTTTACCAAAAATTTCTAAATCTGTCTTTCGAACCAGTCTTCGAGCTCCAATTTCTCAAGTCTCCAACAGCCTCATGGCATTACCCGATCTCTCTCTCAAAATTCTCCTGGTCCTGACAACATAACCATTTTTTGGCTTCAGGGGTCCTAACCTAGGTTTGGAGTTATGGTTTTCCAATAAACCCCTATACTACTAGCCCTTTTGGCAATGACCTACTTTCGCATGCCAAGGTCTCACCCGAATTAGTATGGGTGGGTGTCGGAACCAGGTTTCCACACCCTGGGAGAGAGTAGGTAATTAAGGCAGATCTTGTCAAGTTCTATCAGGTTCGCACAGAGACAAGCCTATTATCGATTCCTTAACAATATAATCAGCACGTAACCAGAAACAAAGCTACTATTATTAACATATTTGATCAACACATTCACATCCACATGCGCATCATCAATTACACCACATAACATTACAATCACAACTAATTCATATATCGCAGAAAAAATCGCAGCTTATTCAAATAACATAGAGGTACTTCAGTAATAAACACAACCAGTTCAGATAGCATAAAGATACTTCAATATATTTTGCATTCATTAATATCCAAAAACCCAATTAAAAACCCAAGTCACAGCCCGCGCACACAGCCAATAGGGTCCACACACAGCAAGACTGAGGATCTCCACGCACGCAACCAGTAGGAGTCCCTACCCAAAACTACACAAAATAGATCTCAACAGTTCATACGTAGCATCAATATTACTTACTTATTAGACCCAACTATCTATCTATTTATATCATCGTAGTCTTTTCTATCCTATGGTCTATAAACCGTGGTTTGCGAACTCTATTTCTACCCTTTGACCCATTACAAAACATTGGGGGCTTTGACCCGCCCCAAAGCCCCTACGCACAACCAATTACTACAAAAATATGTCAAAAATGAAGCTTTGGAACATATCAAAACGCAACTAGGGGACCTTGTTCCAACAGTACCCCACAAAAATCCCAACTTCAGGAGTCGGCTCCAGCTTCTTCCTGGTGTCATTGGTTACATGCACATAAAAAAATGAGCCAAAAATCTTAAAGTGCGAAACATCCAGTTTCTTACCAGTGAAAGCTTCTTTAGGTGTACTCATGCCAAGTACTCTATGAGGACAACATTTTTGCACATAAACCATAGTGTTGCATGCTTCCACCGACAAATGCATTAGTAGGCCCTAATCATGCAACATCGCTCGTGTTTCACCCATGATCGTTATGTTCTTCCTCTCCGCGACCCCATTTTGATGTGGGTTATGAGGCGCTATGAGTTCTCCTCGAATTCCTTCTTTGCTGCAGAAGTTCTTGAATTTGTTAGAGATGTATTCTCCACCATTATCACTCCTAAGAGCCTTCACTTGATTCCCCGACTCTTTCTCCACCAATGCCCTAAAATCATAGAGCTTTGAGAATTTTTTATACTTCTTCTGCATGAAGAAGATCCAGAATTTATGAGAAAAGTCATCAACAAAAGTAACATAGTACTTATGTTTTTCTGTTGAAGCAATTGAGAATGGTCCATACACATCTGTGTGAACTCTCTCAAGGATCCCCAAAGCATGGTTCTCCTTCTCATGAAAGGTGGAATTTACATACTTCCCTAGGGTGAAACCCTTGAATTGATCTAACTGAGCAAGTGTTCCCATTGGAAGTCCAGTAGATATTTGCTGCATGAATTTCAAGGATCCATGATGAAGATGACCCAATTACCTGTGCCATAATTTCCCCTCATCATGACTCACCACTTTTTCTACCTTTCCCATCATGGCAGTGCAGCCATCTACCTCCAGCTTGTATAGATTCTTAACTCGAATCCCTATCCTCTTGGCTTGACCCGTTGTTTTATGTCGCAGGAAAGCTTTTCCATTGCTAAAAGCAACGTCATAGCCTCTGTCCTCCAACATTGAGACTGAGACAAAAATTTTCTTCAGACCTGGAACATGCATAAAATATTTTAATTGAAATGGTTTACCTAACTCCCTCTGAAAGGTAATGGTACCGATCCCGGTAGCACTGTACCGTCCGTCATTTCCCATCTCTATATGCATCTGGAGATGTTTCTCCTCCAAGTCACTGAAAATTTCCTTATCTCTCGTCATGTGATCCCAATGCACTTTAAACCATGCATGCGATAAAGGAGAAGTAAAGTTCAAATTGCGAGGCAAGGGCCTCACCCGTTGCAGGTCCATAAGCCTTCTTGTTCTTCTTCTTTTGCGGATATTTAGTAGCAAGATGCCCATGGTCATGACAGTGAAAACACTCCACCTTGGACATATCCAAATTATTACCTTTAGACTTGGATTTAGAATGGAATTTATTCCCCTTCCCTTTCTTTGCCTTGGTAGCCAAATAATAATCCTCTTCATCATCATGATTTGATGAAGATCCATCTCTGGTGTTCTACTTGAACTTCTCTTGCACCAGATCCGACCACAGTTGTTCCCAATCCGGAAATTTTTCCTGTCCATTGACAGAGTCTTCATAATTATGCCAACTCCTAGGAAGTCCCAAGAGAGCCAAGCTCACAAAATCATCATCAGAAACAGTTATTCCCACACTCCCCAGTTCATCCCGACATTGGACAAAATTTCTGAGATACTTTGGAATGTTGTCGCCCTTTTCCATCTTGATCTTCCTGAATTTATATTTGAGTGCAAATTTCCTATGGTAGATTCTACTTTGGAAAAGATCCATAAAAGCTTTCCACATAGCATATGGTGTGGCTTTCCCATGGAGGCTTGAGACAATGTGGGCTCGTACTCCCTCCAACGGGATCCTCCTCACCTTTGCCACTTTCTTTTTCCATGCATCAATATTGGAAGAATTTGACGAAGCAGGCTTAAGAACACCAATCCAAATGCACTTGAAACCATGCATGTGATAAAAAAGAAGTCAAGTTAAAATTGCAATGCAAGGGCCTCACCAGCTGCAGATCCAACAACTTTCTTGTTCTTCTTCTTTTGCGGACAGTTAGTAGCAAGATGCCCATGTTTGTGACAGTGAAAACACTCCACCTTGGACATATCCAAATTCTTTCCCTTAGACTTGGATTTAAAATGGAATTTCTTCCCCTTCCCCTTCTTCGCCTTGGTATCCAAATCAAAATCCTCTTCATCATCATGATTTTATGAAGAGCCATCTCTGGTGTTTTTCCTGAACTCCTCCTGTACCAGATCTGACCACAGTTGTTCCCAATCCAGAAATTTTTCCCGTCCATTGACAGAGTCTTCATAATTATTCCAACTCTTAGGAAGTCCCAAGAGAACCAAGATCACCAAATCATCATCAAAAATAGTTATTCCCACACTCCCTAGCTCATCCCGACATTGGACAAACTTCGTGAGATACTTTGGAATGTTGTCTCCATTTTCCATCTTGATCTTCCTGAGTTTATATTTCAGCGCCAATTTCCTATAGTCACTGCTGCTTTGGATCAGATCCGTCAAAGCCTTCCACATACAATATGGTGTGGCTTTCCCATGGATAGTTGAGACAATGTGGGTTCATACTCCCTCCAACAGGATCCTCCTCGCCTTTGCCACTTTCGTTTTTCATGCATCAAGATTGGCAGCGTCTGACGAAGCAGGCTTAAGAACATCATTGTCAATGAATTCCTTCTAGCACTGCCTCCATCTTGTCCTTACAAGAAATTTAGTTTGAGCTACCCTCGAGTGCATACTCTAACCTCAAGCCATTGAAATATATTTCGATCTTGAATCAGCTGTAGCACCAAGAAATTATTTCTGCAAATTTGAACTCTTTCCACCAACAAACTCAGCTCCTGCTTCACTACTGCAATTTCTTGTGCTCTAATACCATGTAGAAATTTAATAAAAAATACATGTATGTCTTGGATTCTCCTAATCTAACAATATGCTAATATTAAACATAGAATCACTTCTACAAATCTTTGTGGAACTTAAAACACAATCGCCAATCACAATATCATGAAGAAATATCAATCACACATAAAACAGATAATTTACCCAGGAAAATATTATAGCTAAAAACCCCACTATCTTCTATTATGTATTATATCATGGACCATGAAAAAATTAGATACAAAGCTCGAATCCAAGAACTCTCAGTACATGAGCTAACTCTCTCACATTGTCATACAAAAATTGGCAAGTTCCTTAGCCAATTTATTGTCTCCAGACAACCTGGCTCCACTACGCAATCCCAGCTGATAGAAATACCTGAATGAGTGCAATCATGCTTGCCTTGATTAAACAATCCTCATGGGCACATCCAATGTGTGTGTGGTTGCATGTGTGCAACCACATAATGGCACAACTAATAGTTTACTTCCCTTTCACCTAGAACTCAACTGGGTCTCCACTGGAACTGACATGCATGCAGTTAATAGCAGTAAATCTTCAGTTGAATTTGAGACCAATGATTGTGAATTAATTAATAATTAATTCACTTGATCTCTCACTAGTGTATCTTTAGTTACAACTAGCACAGTTGAGTTTAACTCACTTAACTGAGCTAAACTACTTTACAACTTTCACAACTGCACTTCCAACTCTGTTATAACTTTGAATCACTCAGTTACAACTAATTCAACCTGCATGTCCCACCAACCAACCTTTTAACTTGAAATTCCTTTAGCTAACTGATTTTCCACTTCAGTTAACTATTTCCAAGTGCTCATTGAGAATAGATTATAGTTTATTGTCCAACTAATATTAAGGGATAATAATAGTCGACATGCATCTATAAATAGACATGCAATCTATAAATAGAATTTGCACATACATATATAAATAGACATGCATCTATAAATAGAATTTTCTCATGCATCTATAAATATACATCCACCTAAAAATAGCCTGAGGCTCCATCCTAGTGTAGGTGCTTAATTTTCACTAGGATCTTCTTGTTGAATCTCAACATAATTATGGACATTCTTATTGTAAATTTCATAGGTTAAGAGAAATGGGGGAGTATGAGAGATGGATTGATCACCTATCATAATAAGATTTGTGGCATCTATTTTATTTGAAGGAGAAGGAGTTTTACCCATATGATTAGCAGCTTGAACTACTACCGGAGCAGGTAAGGGTGAAGCAGGAACTGCATTCAAATCTCTAAGTAAAATCTTCTGATATTGTTTTAGTTTAGTAAGTTCATTGATTTAAATGTTATCCATGGCCTTTTTCATATCCTCAACTATGGTGTCAGAGACTACCATTGTCTTTAATGTAGGTGGAACATCTGAAGTAGCAGGGTTAGTTTGTGTAGCCTTAGATGTAGACTTTTTACTTACTTTTTTCTCTTTATCAGGCATTGATTTCTTCTGTTTATTATTAGACTACGCTGCTTCAATGGTATTCTTTCTTCTTGTACTAACGGGTAAAGCTTCTTGTTGTTCATCATTTGGTAGGATGAAATCCCACATTCTATTTAGTTCAACTTCTTCTTCGACTTCAGTTTCTTCTTTTTCTGTTTGCTCTTCATCTGTGTCTTGATCAGAATCAGCATTAGATATGATGTTAGGCGGCTGAGAATTAGAAGACTAATTTTTCTTGAAAGGTATGAAAGTCTTCTTTGTACTATAACTTTTAGTAACTTGTTTTTTTATATTTTCCATTTCATTTGTCATGGTCTTTAAAAAAATTCTGAATACCTTCTACATCAAAAGGGTCTTTTGGTGGTTTCTTCTTTGAATCATCTTTGAAGGATATTTTCTTAGATTTCCTGTCTTCTTGGGAATTTTTCTTTTCAAGAGTTATTATGTGTTTCTCTACAGATAAATATTCCTTCATATTTTCTGCCAATGTAGGTGACTTTTCTCTATCAACAAAAATGGCTATATTTTATGGGAGAGAAGGAATATACCACTCAATTTGAACTTCTACACTAGGGACTGATGTAGTAGGGATTTTATTGAGTAACTTATTAAATCTGGAATTGAGGTCTTTTATTTTCTCTCCTGTTTTAGCCTTTAGATTTTATAGGTCATTGATGAGTTATGAAGTAGTTTTTTCATCTCCAAACTTAGCTGAAAATTGTTCTTCAAACATATTCCATCTAGTTATAGAGTGGGTAGGTAATGAGAAATACCAAGATCCTATAGATCCTGTGAGATTATATGGAAATAGCATGAATAAACAGTCTTCTTTAGTTACCTCTTTTCAATTTATGGCTAACATATAATTATGGATGTGTTCTTTAGTTGGAATACCATCATCAGTATTGAATTTAGGTAGCCATATTTCAGGGTATTTTGGAAGAGGATGAAGAGGAGAAGACATTTGTACAACACCGATTGTTCTAGGGTTGTACATTTGGTGGAGGTACTTGGCCTAGCATTGGACCTTGGGTGGAGGTGATGGATTGAGTTTGAGTTGAAGAAGAGGCAAGATGAGTGCTAGAACTAGTTGAAGGAGTAGTAGTTTGGGTACTGGAACTAATTAAACTAACACTGATTGTTGGAATAGAAGTTGTGAAATTGAGCAGAGGTAATGGAGGTGAATGGGGTGGATTATAGGATAATACCTTGCTGGTGATTGAATCTGATTCAGTCTTATTTATTTTCCTTCGATAAGTATCAATAATAAATTCAAAAGTATGGATTCATGTCTTCTAAGTTTCTAATCGAGTTAATATTCGTCTAGGTTGTAAAGAAGATGAAACACTAATTTCAAATGTTTGAGAATTTTTAGGATTTTCAGCAAAAATGGATACTCTCTCTAACTTTTCTATCAAAGATTGAATTTCTGGGGGATTTTAGTGAAAATATGGAGATAGTATTGGTTGAGTTTCACTAGGAAACTTAGGAGAGGGATGTTCAACTTCAGATCTTAAGGATTTAGATCTAGCTAATGTTCTAGAAGTTGAAGGAGATCTAGAGGGAGAGAGACTCTTAGATTGGCTTTTAGATTGATCAGATCTTCTTTCCATTCACAATTGGCCCTCCTTCTAACACCAAAATTTTGAAGCCTCGACATTTTTTTTGCAACAACATGGGGGAAAACCACCCAGTCCAAAACTTAGAGCAAGTCATTTTCCGTTTGGTATAGTGGCTCTGATTGGGGATAAAGGGACTAGTTTCCCAATAAGGATGATGAGGGTGTGTTTTGTTTATAACATGCAAATGGGAAATGATTTAATCTATCATATGCATTTAACTTAAAATATCTATTCTAATATATACCCAGGAGTGTTCATTCCTTAATGCGATCTATAAAGATATCTTCCAACTATTGGTAATGAATATTATTCAAAAGTTGAAAGAGATTAAAATTATGTAAAAATAATTATTCTGACAAAATAGTTTAATCAAAAGGATTGTGAAATATATATGGCATTTATATGTTTTATTATATATGAGATAAGTAATCATAAACAAATATCAGTACAGAAGTGCATTTATCATTTACTTATGATAACAAATCTAATATATAATACAGATAAAAATTGATTGTCAATTTAAGAAGAAAAACTTAATATAACGTGTAGAAGTACCATATATACGAGGTTCTACTCATTCAAACTGACACTAGTTTTCTGCTCCTCTTCACTTTCAAGAAATTTAATGAGTACAATAGTGAAACTTCAATTAAACAGCTTCAATATCAAAAGATAACAGATTTCATTCCATTATTTCATCAAGGCATTCACAAACGTGAATTCTTTACAAATGTTTTTGACAAATTTCTAGAACCTTCTCTAAATGCATGAGAAGGGTTTCAATATTAAACTAAATATGTTTAAAATAGATTATTACATAAAAAATGGAGGAGGTTTCAAACAACCATCCTCATCAAAAGTAAACTTAAACTACAGTCTAGGAAATAAAAATAAAAACTTGCTTATGTGGGTTGATCCTCTTTACGCATTTGATCTCTAAGCTGACAAATATCTACCATTGGCTTTAGCTGAGCTGGTTGTGTAATCCCGAATATGACTTGGCGTTTAAACACTGCATTCGAAAGTGTTGGCAATTCTTTCTTAGTAGAATCAGTTAATGACTGTAGAGTTAGGCATTGATGATAAGGTTTGATCAGAAAATTCCAGTAATTTTCCTGATCAAACTTATTTATCTTTTTAATAGTTTCCACCTGTGTCTTTGTACTTTCCTTCCACTATGCTTCTAATGGTTTGAGCTTTGGGAGCATTTCAACTATGGATTCTTTAATAAGTTCAACTTTTAAAAGTTGTTCATTAACAGATTCAATGATTTCATTTGTCAGATTTGATGCCTTTTCCGTTGCCTTCTCTGCTTGCCTATGTTGCTTTTCCCATTCTTTAAATAAAATCTCTTTATGGAACTTATCTATATTAGGGAGGCCAGCTTTCTTTCCTGCATCAGACCCTTGCCACTGAATGAACTCAATAATATTCTTTTCAATTTTTTCACATTCAAGCCTTTTGTTAGCCACTTGTTGGATCAGAATCTTGCTTGTATCACAGTACAAACTGGTGATTGAAATTTCTTTACAAAAGCTTTCTTGTTGTTGCTTTAACTTTGTATTCATTTCCAGTTCTTCTTTAATGAATTTCTCTACTTGAGGCTGAATTTTCAATTTTTCCATTGTTGCTTCAAGCTATGTTTCTTTCTTTGTAATTTGTACCTAGTGCTGCAACTTTAATCTATCAATGCCTTTTTGAAATTGTGACATATTAATTTCAATCTTCTTAGTGGAATTAACCATTTCCTGTTGTAGTAGTTTCTCCAACTCTTGAACTTTGTCTTATTAAATTTTCTTAAGTAGAAGTTGTACCTCTGTAGCTTTGTTAATGGTAGCAGTAGCATATGCTCCTGCGAACTGTGATAACTTATTCAAATTTTCTGTAGGAACAACCAATGGGTCTTTCCATAGAAAATCAACAGATTCATCATTAAGGTTCGAGATTGATTCATCAATTCTTCCTCTCTTTATTCTTTTAACTACATCCTTATGATCCAGGATGTAGAAGACATCAAGTGAGGGTGTTTCTTCAAATTTTAAAAAAATCTGTTCTGTAGGGTATGCCGGGATGATCTCTTGATCATGAACTTCTGGTACCTATTGTAGTGGTATTGCAGTTTCCACTAAATTTTGGATCTGCTCTGGAGTTTGGAAACTTTTTGATTCATCAACATAGGCTTTGGTCGTGGTGGTGGTGTTTCTAGTGCCTTAGAAAACTTCTCCCATTCTTTCTTCAAATCTTTTGATTGAGGCTTCTCTATTTGCTCAAGCGTATTCTAGATATGATGAAATTATTTAGAAAATTATTCAGCTCCATTAATTTCTTCTTCAGTTTGCATTTCAATCCCTTTAATCACTTTCTCAATATGAAAAAAATGAATTTCTCTTCAGTATTTCTAACCAAAGGACCTAGATTTCCAAATTCATTCCTTCCATGCTCCCTATCACTACCAGACGCGGCTCCACTTCTAGTAGCAATACTAATTCAAGTTTCATCAGTCCTCCTTATAGCATTCATCTTTTGAATGTTCTGTGTTAGTTGTTGATTCCTATTTTCTTAAATCTTCTCTATAAGTAGAGGACATTATTCAAATACATGGTCAAAATATTTACAATACTTACAAGTCATAGTGGGGTTCTGATAATCTCTTGTAGAATGACTTAGCTAGAAATAGTTATAGCAAATGATTTTTTCACTTCCTCGACCACCACGCTTTCCACTGTCCTCATGTCCACATTGTTCTAGTTTCATTCTATAAGAATCAGTACTACGCTCCATCATTAGGTCATAACTTCGACAATTATTCTCATCATGTCCTACTGATTTACATAATTTGGAAAATATAGTCTTTGGAGTTTGTACATATTTCTGCAATAGGTAGAATTCCTTTGAGCGATGTTGGCCTATGGTCCTACATATTTCACACCATAGGTTGGATCATGTGTTCAAGGGATTTTGTGCCCCACTAGCCATGTAATCACGGAAGACAAGGCACTGCTCTTTAGAATGGCCCTCTGATTTTCACTTTGTACACCATACTTCTTCTCTAACTTCTTTACCTCTCTTTATTTCTTGTAATTGCATAGTTAGGTTCACCAACTGATTCTGGATCTATTTCATACCTGCATTAGTATCTCTTATAGGTGATGCTTCCAACTTCATTACAATCTCCAAAGCTTCAACTTGAGTTCCTATATTTTGTTGCATCAATGGCAATCTGATATGTGGTATTGGGCATAGCTATAAACCACTATTGATGTTGAGGTGGAGCTATGTCGAAGCTCACCTGATCCAATCACATCTTAAATCTTTGATCCAACTCCCAAATAGACTCAATAGGCTTTTGTTTGATTTATTTCAACTGAGTGATGCACTGTTACTGAGACTTCAGCTTCTTAAACTCTCCAACCGGCATTATTTTAATGTATCCAAACATTATGTTCGGATTAGTTGAAAACTTAAAATACCATGTCAATGCTCTATCACATAGTTTCATAAAGAGTTGTGACTTATTTATATTATCATTATTGACCTGCTTCATTTCCCATACATCTTCACATAAAAACCAAAAGTGCTATGGATCCTCCGTTCCAATTCCTCTGAAAATAGGTAACTTAATATCATCAGCCATACCTCTTCTTTGGGGTAATGGGGGAGGGAGGCGAGGTAGGAGGGGTAGGGGGAGCGGTAAAACCATTGATACACTGGCTATTACAGGATTCTAGCTTCTGCAAACACTCAGGCTAGGATGGGGAATATTGCAAATTTTCCTATGGCTGGATTTCTTCTCTTTCACTTTCATATTCACTCAACATAGGGCTATAATCGGTTTCTACAAAGGTCTTCAGATCTTGTCCACAATATCTATTTCTGGTATCTACTCTGTATCCATTTCCACTTCGCCACCAGTCTCTGGCTCATATTTACTTTTCATTCCTCCAAACATAAGTAAACTAGCAATTTGATTGCATCCGTAAAACTCCCTTTTCACACAGAAGAATCTTAATCCAAAGTTTTAAATATTTAAGATACTTACCTCACGGTACCTTGAATAATATTCGTTCTGCTTCATTGTAAGATACATTCAAGTCTACTATGAACTCAGTAATGAATCCTCCCAATATATTATCAACCCAGAAATCGACAACGCTTTAAATCATGTTGTTAGTGCTCTTGAATCATTGTATTAGCTTAGGAGTCCACGATGTAGGTTCATCGTCCTTAAAAAAATCCTTTATTTCATTCAACATTAATATCCACTCGTATAGCTCATTAGGAAAAGAACCAAAGAAAATTTTGCGCTGCTCTATGAAAATATACCTCTGTAACCATGATTGAATGTCAAATGAGGGTTTCTATTTTCTTTATCTCCAAAATCTCACTCTTTCAAGACTATCCAATCTTTAATTTCCTTCTTCGACGGGTGCCACATCCACATATCCCTCAAACAGATCCCAGTCTTGGAAACAGGACCATTCGTTGGCTTGGTTTGGGCTAACCCAGGTTCAAACTATACTGTGCACCAACAAAACCCTAAATCATTGGCCCTTTTTGGCAATGACCTGCCAACAGATCACAGCCTCACTCGAAGTGAATATGGGAGGATGTAGAACCAGGTTTTTGTAGCCTTTAAGGACCGCAAGATGTGGTATTTTCTTATTATCTATTCTTGTGTTGGGTGCACTCCAACTTGTCCTAGATTTTGACTAAGACTCCGCATTTTGAGGAGTGGATTTAGAATTAAATATACCGTGTGGTGTTAAAGGGACTTTGGGGCAGGTCGAAGTCCCTCCTTTTTGTAAAGCATAATCTTATAATGGGTTTTGGGTCATAGTTTCATGTTTTAGGGAGTCCATGGTATTTGTACCATGGTATTTTGTCGATGATGTAATGTTATATAAAGGGATGTAATGTTATGTTTAGGATATGAATAAGGAATGGTGATAAGATGATAGGGTTAAGGGTGAGTTTTGATCTATATCTTGTAGTGATAGGAAGGCTATAAAGATGAGCACATAGAGACCTGGGAAGAGTCTACAGCTTAGTGCCCAGGTTGAGGTTGATTGTATTCAAAGACTCATCATAATAAAGAAGAAGTTTTTCAAATGATATTTTGTGTTCATACATGCTTTCTGTATATACTTCCTTGATATTTGTGGTTTCATATCAGTTCTTCGCAGTAATGGTTTATGGACTTATATGATATGTTTATGTGATTAATTGAATGATGCGAAGTTATTTATGAAGTTGTAAGTTGTTGGGCACAACCCAACTTGGCCTAGATTCTGATGAAGACTCTACATTTTGGGGAGCAGACAGTGAAGTAAATATATCGCGTGGTGTTAAAGGGACTTCAGGGCAGGTCGAAGTCCCTCCTTTTTGTAAAGCATAATTTTTTAATGGGTTTTAGGCCATAGTTTCATCTCTTAGGGATTCGATGGTATTTGGATCATGTTATTTCAGTGATGATGTAATGTTATATAAATGTATGTAATGTTATGTTTAGCATGTGAATAAGGAATGGTGATAAGATGATAGATGGTTAAGGGCGAGCTATGATCTATATTTTGTAGCAAAGGGAAGGCTTTGCAGATGAGTGCACAGAGATTAGGGAAGAGTCTGCATCTTAGTGCGCATACCACCTACATCTTAGTGTGTAGGTCGAGGTTGATTGTATTCAGAGACTCATCCTAAAAAATAATTTTTTGGATGATATTATATGTTTTTACATGCTTTTTGTATATACTAGCTTCATATATGTGGTTGCATATTAGTTATGGGCAGTAATGGTTTATGGATTTATATGATATGTTTCTGTGACTAATTGAATGATGCAAAGTGATTTATGAAGTTGTAAGCATAGAAAATAAGAAAATACCACATCCCACAGTCCCTCAAGGATGCAGAAACTTGGTTTTGCATCCTCCCATAATCACTTTAGGTGAGACTATGATCTACTTGCAGGTTGTTGCAGAAAGAGCCAGTGATTGAGGGATTTTTTGGTGCGCAGTATAGTTTGAACTTGGGTCAACCCAAACCAAGCCAATAGTGGCCAATGATTGAGGGATTTTTTGGTGTGCAGTATAGTTTGAACTTGGGTCACCGAGCATGTGTTATGTATTCCCATACCTCAAGAGGTGGTTTCCCTTCATGTATTCCCTTGAATGCTCGTCCTTAAATAATTCATGATTCAACCTCAAATTCAATGCCATATATTTGAGAGGATCAATTTCTTCCATTCTCAAAGACCACAACACAAGCCTCCCTTTAGTTGGCTTATTAGATCTTGAGATCCCCTTCTAGTTCAGCGAGATTTCTCTTATTTTATCACCCCCTCTCATCAACATTGGGACATTTGGTCCTATGTACCCAACTCAACAACATTCATTGTATCAGTATTGGCCCTTTTGTTCTAGGTACATGTATATGTTACTATGTATTTCATTGTATGATTTTCTTACTCATTGATGCTAGAAGATTGATATGCTATATATTCTTTTTCTCAAACCCACTTTCTTGGCTACATCATTATTATTTGTACTCAACTATCTTGGAAAGTATGCATATACCTCCACTACCTCATTGAGATCATGTACACCCACTTGAGGACTCTTGTTTGATAAGTGGTAACCACCTCCTCCTCAAGTGGTTTGAATCCTTGCATCAACGAATCTCTCTCTCTCTCTCTCTCCTCAAGTGGTTTGAATCCTTGCACCAATGATCTCTCTCTCTCTCTCTCTCTCTCTCTCTCTCTCTCTCTCTCTTCATAATGGGTAGTGAATCCATTTATGCATTTAAAATTGGGAGAAATCACAGTCCTGCTCAAGATTGTATTATCAAATTCTGGCTAAAAAATTCAATTCATCTATTAGTTAGACTTGTCTTTTTTTAGTTAGTTACCTAAATAAAGGTTATTTACCATTATCTTTGACCTTTTCCTCTAAAAAATAATGGTAAAATACCAAATTCGTTAGATCATGGGTTGGTCCAACAAATATTTTATTATATTTGACCTCATCAAATATAACTACCATTTTATTATAAATAGATATGTTTTCTCCTCATATTACATGATCCGCATCAAACCTACTATATTGAAATTCTTAATCATTCTCCACTAAGGGCTCTCCACTTTTATTTTTCTTTTGTTTTTGGAGCGCATCGTCCTTTTGGAGAGAGGGAACCACAAGTTATAGAAGAGATTACACATGAACCCTCCCAAGAAGGAGGTCCCTTTTGAGCCAATCTCAAAATGGAACCTCTCACCAAGTGAGCATAAAATAAAATCCTTCTTTGGGTAAATGGAATTTTGTGTAGTGATATATCTATTGGTTATTATGCAAATCTAATGAAAAACTACACTAATGTGTACTACTCCTAGGTTTTATAATTAAATCCTCATCTTTTTTGTTCTTGTACTACTAGTTACCCATAGAGAAAGTATTTTTTCTAACCTTTGTTCAAAATGACATCTAAGAGGAGGTTTTTTACCAATGTGACACAAGGAATTGATGTCTTATTAAAAATGTGCACCATTATTATAAAAATACTATAATATCATTTTTAATATATATTTATATAAAAAAAATATTTTGATTTTTCAAAAATATACACATGCATTAGGGCACATAACAATAATGAACCGAACATAGTAGAATTTTTTTATTATTCAATAAAAAAATATTTTTTAAACAATATAAACATTACTAGGGTGCCACCACAATAATGCCCCCAATGTATTCATAGTAACTAATTCCTCAAGACATCTCAATATAGAAGCATCAAAATCATATATTATTTTAAAAAAAATAAAAAATATAAATTTGAGTATATAATTTTATAAAATTCTACCAGAGTGCTTCATATGAACTCCTTAGTGAATTCCCTATAATGAACCCCTAAGGCATTCTTACATAGAATTTTTTATCTCATATATTATGATAAAAAAATTGGAAATATAATATTTAATATATATTATTGTATAACTTAACTAGAGCACTTCCTCCCCAACACCCTAGTGCCCCATGAATCAAGTGCACCAATATCAGTTATTTATATAAAAAAACATTAAAATATAATTTTTAATATATATTTCTATAAAAATAAAATAAATAAAAAATGGTGCTTTAGAAAAAGTGTGCTCCAATGTGTTTTGAATAAATAAATCCCTATGGCATTTGCACATAGAAGCATTAACTATTTAAAAAGTATGAAAATATATTTTTTAATATATAATTTTATACAACTCACTAGAAGTTCTTCCTCTACAATGCCTAGGTACATATAGCTTAAACCTTAACGCCAAGGCATACCTTTGTTGGTCGCACTACAAAATGGTGTAAAAAAAAATTACCAAATTGAATTTCATTGGGAAAACAATTTATTTTGGGCTTTCAATCACTCTAACAAGTATCGATGTTGACCCAATTGGACAATTTCCCCATTTCTAGTGCTTTATTGCATTTCCACCTTGTGTTGTGTGATAGTTTTTCATTTGAAAAAATAAATGGTGTACATCACCATTTTTATTTTACTTTGGAAGATTTGAAAAACGGGATATTTGAAAAATGGTGTACATCACCATTTTTCTTTTACTTGGGAAGATTTGAAAAAATGGTGTACATCGTCATTTTTCTTTTACTTGGAAATCATGCCTCATCATGTAGAAAGAGCGACGGTAAATTGATTATTACCTTCCTATTTGAACTTTCACCAACTTAAGATTTAAAAATTACCTTAAATTTACCCTTAAAAAATCATGGTGCACTTGTGTCATTTGGTTCGCACTAAAACAAGTATTGGTGCACTATGTTATATACAAGAAGCATTATTGTGGTGTGTCCAATTTAGTCTTTTATGCAGCCCAACTTTATGTACACCAAATAAATTGCATCGATTAAAATTTATACATTATAATTTTTTAAACATTGTAGCTTATATTAAAAATTTATACATTATAATTTTTAAACATTGTAGCTTATATTAAAAGTGCATCGGTGCTCCACATTGGATGGAGCATCAATCATGATGCATTTTAACTAACATTAAAATGATCAAATTAATATATATATATATATATCACGCTAGTCAGGTGTATGCACATCAAGCCACTCTTAATCAAAGGAGCATCGTAACTTTTCTAGTCCAACAATTCGCATGCCCTATTGGTGCATTGCATTTATACAAGCACAAATATTCTCTTCATATAATGGAGCATTGGTTTTGATGTTGTAGAATGCAATACCAAATAAAAATTTAAGTCATCAAATTAAAAATAATTATATTTAAATGATATAACATTGGTGTTGTAGGTGTAGATCAACAAAATAGGGCATTTATTAGGATGGAGTACCCTGATGATGACAATTTGCTACTACTCATGGAGCATTGTAATTGTACCAACATGCCAATTTACAAGGCCCATAAGTGCATTATATGAATATAGGTGCATCGAGGCTCCTCATATAATGAATCACATTATGGTGTCATGGAACAACATTGAAAAATTAAAAATAAATTATCAAATCACAAATTTAAATATTTAAACATTATCTCACGAGTGCTATGTTTATAATTTAGTGAACCAGGGCACCAATTAGGATGGAAAACCATAAGGATTCCATTTCACAATTCTCAACGAGTACCATGACTCATTTGGTGCACCACTTTTAACAAAAGCACCATTACATGGCACTGCTCTCTGTAGAATATAGGGCACCACTCTCATGGTGTAAGGAATATTTGGTGCACCGTTGATGATGCATATAAGTTAATTTAAGTCACTATATACTTATCTATATTTTGCAAAAAGAATTTTTTTTTAGTTTTTTATAGCATGGTTACCTATAAATATATATTTGTTTCATAATTTCAATTTTTGTTTTATATATGTGTATGTCTAAAAAGAATTGTATGTGAATCAGATATGATGAAAACGAGAAAAGGAACAAGAGCAATAATAGTGGGTCAACATTTACACCCATGTATATGAGTGAGAGGATCACAAGAATCAAAGGTAGAGAATCAATCACCCTATTACACCTCAAATGCATCTCCTTTTGAGGGATGTTGGCCTCCTCAATTTCTCTGAGAAGGCTACATCCCTCAATGAGGACCCTCCATTTTTACAGCATCTCATACATCAATAAGATCATGGGAGGTACGCATTTAGGCTCAGTCATAATCTATGGTATCAACCCACAAAGGAGTAAATGTATTTTAACATCATGCTTCTATGACTTGGGGGGGGCTTCCCCTCTTTCATGATCTACCACCTGGTATTGCAAAAGAGATCCAACTCACATATTTCAAGATATATGGCTACCCATAGATTCTTCACGTGACATACTTCTAGTTTGTTGGTGGCCACTTGTAGATAGATTCATTTATTGTAGATGGTGTCAAGTGCTTATCTCTTATTATCACAACATTGAAACACTTCACATTTGATGGGAAACAATTTAGCTGCACACTGGTTTTTTACGCAAATAGTGAAGTTTAAATGCCCTAAATGATTAAGTGGTTAAAGATACTTTTGTAGTAGTTTTGTTTACTCTAGATCATTGTTGCTCTGTTTTTTATGGGAGGCTATTCTTCCCCTTTTTCACTTTATATTTCTATGCGAGGTTATTCTTCCCATTTGCACCAAAGCTCTTCACTTTATTTTTGAGAGGTTTCCAGCCATATGACTTATAGTAACTTGCTTCTCTCCTAGGTCTATGAATAATGTGCATAAAAACATGTGGGGACAATTTTTCCCAAGAAAATCGAGGCAAAGTGGGCATGTACCCTAGTCAGTAATGAGATTTGCAAGTTTTTGGCTCGAATGGAAAATCTTGTCCTCGATCTTGTGTTGTATGCATATGTAGGGATGGATTGGAGAGGAAGTTTGAACACCATATTAACTCCAGCTAAGCCACCAAATGATTATCATAATATTATTTTTATGTTTTGATAAATTTAGTTACATATATTTTTCTCTTATTTAATGCACATGTAATTTATTGTGATATTTTTTTCCAATTATCTTATTATTATTATCTATTAGTTTGTAGATATTGGCATATGTGTTGGTGATAAGCCTCCCCAACATAACAAGGAGATGGAGGATGTTATGTCCATATAATATTAGTGTAGCCACCATATTTTTATTATTGTGCCACAAAGAATCCCACTATTGTTATTGTTGTGCCCTTACATTATTATTCTTATGTATTCCCTAATTATATTTTGACCCTTTAGATTCCCATATATACCAATGAGGTGTTTTCATTTGAATTATCCAAGATTTGTTCCTTTATATGATGTAAAGGGAGGCTTCCCCCTCGAAGTGGCTTAGTATCTAGTCATTGATTTATCTGTCCTTATGTTTTTGTGCTACTTTTTATCTGGATATAAAAAAAAATTAGTATCATAGCTCTTGATCCTAGAGTTATGTTGCTTCAAATGGGTCATTGTGGAATTTTCCTTATAATTTTTTTATACAAAGCTTCATACCACGTGAAGGAAAAATATTGATTAACATCTGGTTACAATTTTAGACATTGGTTAGCTTTTTTGAAGATATGGTCCAAGGAAGTTAGGGTTTCTTCTTGCTCCATAATTCAGTCTCAAATAAGTGTTCTGGGGAAAATTATCATAACTTTTTATTCAAACATCATATTTGAATTTTGTAAAACGTGACTGAAATTTAATAGACTGTAGTTTCTAGGGTACAATTTTTATGGCCGAAGGTTAAAACAATGACATGTGGCATCCCATACAAGTTTGATCTACTGAACTAGTCCATAAGCAGGTCATTGTGGGAGAATTGGCATAACATTAACTTGAGGAATTCAATTTTGGTCTAACTAGTGGGGTTGGAAAGAGGACAAGGATGTCTACCATAGGACCCAATTGTAACAGCCCTGGTAAAAACATTCATGTAAAAATATATAAGACCACGATGGCCAGAAGAAGTCTGAGAAAGGGATCGGGTACTGGCAAGCGAATACTGGAGGAGGCGCCCATGATGGGCCTCTAGGAAACCATGCTGGTGCACTTGAAATTACCTACCTTCAAAGGCATGGCTGATGAATACATGGAACGGTTCTGGTTTGTGGCGGAGTCGGTATGGGTTGCGCAGGGCGTGGTAAGCGACACTGTGAAAAAAGCGCAGCTATCCTTAGCTTTTGAAGGAAGAGATTTGGACTGGTATATGGGATACGTATCACAAAGTAAGAACGCCACTATCCAGAACATCAAGGATGCCCTGAACCAGTAGTTTCAGAACCCTAATTCCTACTCTCAGGTAGTAGTAGAACTAAAATATTTCAAGCAGGGGCCAACTAAGTCTATATGGGAAGCCGATCAACGCTTGAGAAAAGCTATCAGAGAAGGAGGATTTCTATATGATGACAGACATCTTACGGAATGGTTCATCACCATGCTACTCCCTCACCTACATGTACCTATGGGTCGCCAGGCCTTTGACTCACAAGAGGAGGCCCTGGAAGCTGCTATGAAATTAGAAGCTGCACCTCTAAAGGATGTTGCGTTAGAGGTACAACAGATCCAGGTGCAGCTTGAGGCCATGCACCAAGAAATTCAGAATCTACAACGGGAGGAAGGAAGAGGGGCTGGCACAGAACTAAGTCACACAACAGGCCACCGGGGATCAGGAGCGCGTAGTCCGGAGCAGCAGGGCCTAAGGGGACCAACGCTCTGGCACGAGGAGAGATGCGCAGTTGGGTTGCATAATATCAGTCGATGGCCCTATCTGGGTACCCCCGTCTCCAAACCACAGCGATGCTAGTGCTGATTTTGCCGGTCAGTTGGCCATGAGGAGCAGGATTTTCAAGTCTGTAACGAAGTAGTGAACGGGGGAAGAGACCCTGCTTCACCAAAAACCCCCTCGGCCAATACTGACTCCCTTGGAAGAAGAGATGGGAGCCGAAGCGGAAACGCAGGTTGGAGTCGAGGACAGTCGATCTGCTATAACTGTGGAGGCACGAGGCATTTTGCGAAGGATTGTCGGGACCCCTTACGACAGTCCTGCAAGTACTATAGACAGTTGGGCCATACGTTGGAAGATTTTCCAGCCCTAAAATCAAATATACATGGAAAGCCGCTCCCATCTACGCAAAAGGTGCGAAGGGTCTAGATCGAGCTGAGGGGTAAGGATACAAAGGTAAATTTGGTAACACACAATGGATTGGTGACTGGGGGCGCTAAGGAGAAAGATGAAACTGGTGCACTAATCCACAAGGAAGTTAGCAACCAAGAAGGACTGGACCTGGACAAAGCAAGGGAGATATTTATGGAAGCGAGGAGGGACTTCCTTAGGACTACGGTCCCATAATCTGCACGCCCGGGAGATGTCGAAGTAGCCAAGGAGGTTAAACCCTTCTTCCAGGCATGCATGAGACTGCTACGCAACCCCCAGGTAGTATGAAATCTGCAGGCTCTACTGGAGAGTTGCGCAATGCGCACTGCCCTGTCAACTGACATTAAGGATGTGCATAAGTTATACAAATATCAAAACCGCACTGGCAGGGAAATGCGACTAACAGTCCAGATTGCCGACTATGAAATGGATCGGGTTATCTTAGACCTCGGATCAGACGCCAACGTACTACCTAGGCACACTTGGCAACGCATGTGGGGACCCAAGCTGGAAAGATCCACCATCCAGCTTCGAATGGAAAATCAACAAAAAATCATTCCTCTAGGTAGACTACCAAAATTCAAAGTTGACATCGCAAGGGTAAGGATCCTGGCTGATTTTGAAGTAATAGAAATTGTGGAAGATGCGGATCCCTACCCTGCACTCCTCGGATTAGACTGGGCTATAGACATGGGGGCGTCATCAATCTCAAAAATCACAACATGGTATTTGAAAAGGAGGGCACACGAGTCGTTGTGCCACTGGACCCCGTAGAAGTAAAATGTTATACGGAACCTATACCCAAGGAGGAAGGTGGGGATTATATCTATAAGTTGACAGTGCGAAATAGGGACAACCCAACCCAGGACGCAGTCCCACGCTACGAGGGGGATGTTGAGGATCCCAATAAAGAACTAGAAGCTTGGCAGACCCAGCTAGGTGAAGCCTCTACGCTATGTTGTCTTCGTATCACAAAGGACTCCCTCTTTATGCTCCCTAGGGAAAAGGCTAGGGTAGAGATAGGCCTGAGCGACTACAGTGAACCTACCTTGGGAGAGGGTCAGGTCGACCCATGAATGAGAAACAAGTCCCCTATGACACTGGTAGGTTCTGCAGGAAGCAGTCCCATGCATTGAGCCACCTCTATGACGACGAAAAAGCCAGGGGTTAGGCGGTTGGTTCTGACGTCAGGCCCCCTTGGAGCCTTAGTAGAACAAATGATAAAAATCTCTGGGTCTTGGGCCAAGATCTACCTAGGAAGCAAGCCTGTGTTGGGGGGAAACAGGCAGCTGTCACACCTAGGCAACCATGACAAGTACACCAAGATCACTAAGGACGCGACAACTAGCCATTAGAACTGTACCCTCGGGTAAAAAGCAGAAGTTACCGTTGAAGGGAGTGGCTCCCGAGCCATTGGCAGGTCGGGTTATGGGAAGTTTTTACCATTCCTTGGGAAACCCACCCCGAGTAAAATTTCTCTCTCTCTCATCTGATGGGAATTGCTTAAAAGGGGGTAGGATAGTCCGGTTAGCCGTATTGTCTCAGTTACACAACTGGCCTACCTTGAGCGTCTTGTGGAAGAAATTGAGCACCGAACTTTTCCATAACCACAGCCTCCCTCTCATGTCTGATCACCCTCCTCTGTCAAATATTAGTCACCCAGAGCTCGGGTTCATTTTCCGCGCAAGGATGTCGACTGCCACCCCTGCTGAGACCTCTGCCCCAACTGAGCCTGATGTCGAAGAAGTCCTGGAGGATGAGCCTAAGTTAGAATAAATCCCACCTCCAAGGGCCACGTGGAAAGGCAAGGAGAAAGCACAAAGCTCGAGGAAAGCCCCACAAGCAGCAAAAAGGCCCCGAAGCTCCCCAAGACGTGCCAGGCCCCCGCCCTCAGAACAAGATGACCAGGAGGGTGCTCTGCCGGCTAACCCGATCAATTGGTTACCTCCCTTTGTTTTCCCACGAAAGCTGTCTACGCGAATGCCACAAAATTTGGATGGCTTGATCACCTACCTGCAAACCCTACTAACCCCAGGAGAGGTCCCCATCCTCAGTGATCCCTGCAGACGCCTCCATGAGGTCAGGTTCGATGATCACGACCTGGAAGACCATGACGCCCTCCCGGAATTAGCCCCTGCATTATACTTTGATATGATATATAAGGCTAATGGGATCACGGTAGTACCTCAGCGTTGGGTATGTGGCTTAGCAGGATCCAGACTTTTGAATCTGCTCTGAATGCCCCACTTCGGCCATTACAACGTCACCGATCGGTTGGCTCGCCAGTTTCCTACCCTCATTCACAACGGCTTCCTGTGGATTCGTGAGAGAGTCCCTATTGATGCTACATTGATCCACAAGATTACAGGCCTCCCGATGCAAGGACCGCACCCTCTAGTGAAGGTCGAAAAGAAGTACGAAGCCGCTACTGCTCTGTTTGTCTGGGAGACCTATGCAGTACAACGAAATCAGTGAGGATTTGTCATCCAAACCATCAACGATCCTGCTACGCAAATGGGTACTCAGATTTTAGCTCGCAAATTAATTAGGAGGTGTCAGGCTATGACTGTCCCCACCTATGTGATCCAGTTACCTGGACAGTGTGCGAAGGGCATTTTTTTCAATTGGGCTCAGTACTTGTGTGATGAATTTCTAACTAATTTCCGCGAGTCTCAGGAGCACAAGACGTCTTTTTTATATTCATGGTTATTATTCCTGATAGCACTGGTCGCCTGGGACAAACCGGAGGATTCGGTCATTCCTAAGCTCCCAGATGGGATGTGCAAAGGCGCTTGGTATGCTCACTTATGGGACTCTAAGGATAAGCAACGCATCGATGATAACAAGGTCTTTTGGGTCCTCTTCCAGTGCAGCGTCACCATTGCCATAAACTCCCGACCCTGGTTATCCCCCACCATATATGAAAAATATAAGCATATTTCTGCATTCCAAATCACCATGCACCATGTCCAGATTCGCAGCCTTGCCAATAAGACATGGATAGAATTTCCTTATATGGTAGCCGACGAAGAAGTTGACCTGCTGATCTCACTATGGCCTCCCGCCTAGAAAAAGGGCCTCCCTAACATTCCTGGGGAAACCATAGCGCCTCACCAGCCCACCTCAGTTACAGCTGAGCCCAGAGGTAATCCGCTGCAGCCTGATACAGCTCTGACCGAGGTAGACATAGCTACCACCCTTTCCCGAGGGACTAAGAGGACAAGGGCATCGGCCTCTGGACCAAGGAAGAAACAGCAAGCCCATTGCGAGCACTACGATGCGATAGTCACATTAACAAACGGGGACCTGGAGCAAATTGTGGATGTGGTCACCATGGCTATGAAGGATAAGTGGGCACTTATCACGGCCCAGTGGAGGGCAGGGGTCAACTCTCTTTAGGCTGACCTCCGTGCTCTCCAGATCAAAATGGATCACCCCCCAACCAGTGAAGGACAGGCACAACCCCTTTCCATTGACAGCAGCCCTGCACCACTCAAGGAAGCTAGTCATCTCTGGGGTATCCCTAATAGTGCCTTGGTCGGAACGCAGCTCCTGGAAGCCACAGGAATTCAGCTGGACTTGGCTCAGCTGCCCCACACTGCTTTAGAAAGCCTCAATCACGCTCTATCCTGGGAGATTAGTAATCTCACTCAATCCACAACCCAACAACTTAAAAAAGCTCAATGCACCATTGCACAGCAGGCTGCTAACGTGATCCAGGCTGTGTCAAAACAGGAAAAGCTTGAAACTGTGATCCACCAACTCTGTACGGAAGTCACAGAGGAAATCACGGTTGAGGATACATCTCGGGATAAGGTGAGAAAATTGGTTGCTGCTCTCAAAGCCTCTCAGCTGAAAATACACGCTGTCAGGACTCAGCTAGAACAACAGATCTTAGAATTATAGGCCAGACTATAGCCTGGCACACCCCCAGAAGTCCATACCCAGTGTACTGCCCTAGTCACAGACGCAACAACAAAAATTACGGGGCAAATTGTTCGAGGTGCTACACTATTGGAATCAGCCATGCAGCTTTGGACTCAGGTCCAGCGCGATCTAGTCCTCCAACAAATCAATTGGGACTTACGAAAAAAAGAAGAAGCAGTTGAAAAGATTAATTCTACGTTGCCTACCATGGTGCCTGCCCAGCACTTGGCATGATTGAAAACAACCAACGACCTCCAGGACGAGATTGGGAAACTCTAGCATAAACAGCACATCATGGCCGAACAACTAAAGGCCTGGACCACTTCAGCCCTCTAGTTAACACAAGATATTGATGGCACAACCAAGCACCTTAATCAGCTTCTTCAAAGCGTTACAACAATCGTTGAAGATCCACCTTCTCAGAAGCGGTCGCTCTTACACAAAATGTTGCTGCCCAAATTCAGGATGTACTCCCTCTACTCAGCAGTGCTCTTGATACCTTGTGTGCGTATATAGAAGCCGCACCACCACAGTGACTCGAGACGAGTCACAAGATTGTGTTGGGGGACTGTTGGAATAGGGTCTCCTAACAAGCTACGAAACTGGTCCATTTTGAATATTTTTTATTAGATTTAATCTAGAGGAGGGGTTTTGGGGTGGGTCAAAACCCTGAAAGCATTATATTGGGTAAAAGGAAAAACCAGGGGTCCGAAAACCACGGTTTGCAGACCATAGGAAAGATTAGGCTAGATTTTTATAAATAGAGGACCATTTTTGTATTGTAAGGTAGGATATGATGAGCTATTGATGCTAATTGTGATTTAAGCTATCTGTTTGGGTTTTGGGGAACGAACTCCTGCTGGCTATGTACACGGAGATCCAAGTCCAGCTGTGTGCGGACCCTACTGCTGTGTGCGTAGGTTGGGAAGGGAATTGTAAGGAAGAATTGATGAATGAATGAATGCGAAATATTGTTAGAGAACTGAATCTGTGAGTACTTTTGTGTGAATTACTGATAATTGTTGTATTGGGAATTTTCTGTCCTTAAGCTGTGAAATATCTGTGTATTGCGTTCTTCGATCTAGATATGTTATGTTATGTTTATGTACTTCTGTGTTGATGTTATAACAAGCATATAACTATAAATCTAGTGCACGTGGATGCGAATAGAGAATTAATTAACCCTGCGCAGAAAAAGCTAATCAGGGATTACAGGACCTAGCGCAACTCTGCTTGCTTTACCCATCCTTTCTCAAGGTGCGGAAACCTGGTTCCAGCACCCACCCATACTACTTCGGGTGAGACTTTTACCTGCGCAAGCAGGTCACTACCGAAAGGGCCAGTAGTATAGGGATTGTTTGGAAAACCTTGCACACTGAACTTGGGTCAGGACCCCTCGAGCCAACAAAATAGGCGGCAGATCATCAATTCAGCCATTTATGGTAAGATTGATCGTCCTGATCGATGGTCAGTCTCACGAATGGGCTACTCCACCATTAAATAGCTTTGGAAGATTTGTAGTTGGCTGGATAACTTCGCACCAGGCTATTTATTCACCCTACAACATGCTCCTGCATTTGCATACAAGTTTTTTGCGCTCATTAACATTCTCTGGGATGCCTATTTTCTTGTTGCTCGAATGGACCCTAACCCACCGAATGATCCACTCCCAGGCTACTCAGTAACTAAAGATATCATCTTAAGAGAGCCTGGGAATGCTGAGTGCAGTCAAAGGAATGAGTACCGGCTTCCTGCAGAAAGAATTGTCTGCTAGACACAAACAGAGAGGCACCAGTACTGTGCAACCGGTCTTCGCACTCCAGGGAGAGCCACGGGACCCAGCCGGCTGGCCTTAGAAGATATAGCAGAAGAAGGTTTGCTAGCACTACAGTCCCCCACCCGCGGCATCACAGTCAGGTCCCAACTGGTTCTGCGCCAAGAAGGAACGCTGAGATACAGGGACATACTGCGACTTCTTCGCAACTCCAGAGTACTGCCTAGCAGAAGTAATGAGTGTTCACTCCCTCACATTGCCCTAGTCAACACCCCTGATCCAACTACTGGGGACATCTGAATAGATTTATCGCAGCTATCTCGCACAGAGCTACGAGGACTATACACCAAAGTATTGCACTAAGTTCACCACCATGACCGGGCCACACAACAGCAGTATGACATACCTCCAGAAATACGGGACCAGCTGATTGCATTGGTCACAGATACAATGCATATTATTCAGGAGCAGCTGACGCAGGGTGCACAATTGGTCGAAACAGCTACCCAACTATGGACGGCCCTCCAGCACCATTCTATGCTTCAGCATATCCAGAAGGAATTACAGTAGGCGGAAGCTACTCTGGATCAAGTTAGAGCCTCCACCACCTCCGCGCAGCGTCCAGCCATCTTAGACAAGCTTGAGAACCTTTGCCACAACAAGCATGTCATCCGAAAACAGTTGAAACCATGGGCCGACACCACACTCCAGCTCGCCGAAGATGCTAAGTCTACCATTACGCACCACCACTGGCTGTTAGAACGGCTTACTGCGGCTCCAGACGGCCCTGCCTCCCTGACACTAGTCAACATTACGCAACAAGCTACAACCCAGAGTCAAGAAGTGCTCCCTCCACTCGTCTACACTCTGCAGGCTACCTTGCGCACGTAAATAGAGGTCGCGCCACTACAGTGACTCGAGACGAGTCACGAGATTGTGTTGGGGGACTGTTGGAATGGGGTCTCCTAACAAGCTGCGAAACTGGTCCATTTTGAATATTTTTTATTAGACTTAATCTAGCGGAGGAGTTTTGGGGTGGGTCAAACCCCCGAAAGCGTTGTATTGGGTAAAAGGGAAAACTAGGGGTCCTAAAACCATGGGTTGCAGACCATAGGAAAGTTGAGGCTAGATTGTTATAAATAGAGATGCATTTTGTATTGTAAAGGATAAGAAATGATGAGCTATTGATGCGAATAGTGGTTTAAGATATATGTTTGGGTTTTGAGGAAAGGACTCCCACTGGCTGTGTGCGTGGAGATCCAAGTCCAGCTGTGTGCGGACCCTGCTACTATGTGCACAGGTTGGGAAGGGAATTGTAAGGAATAATTGATGAATGAATGAATGCGAAATATTGTTAGAGAACTATATCTATGAGTACTTTTGTGTGAATTACTGATAATTGTTGTATTGTGTGTTTTCTGTCGTAAAGCTACGAAAGATCTGTGTATTGCGTTCTTGGATCTAGATCTGTTATGTTATGTTTATGTACTGTTGTGTTGATGTTATAACAAGCATATAACTACAGATCTAGTGCACGTGGATGCGAATAGAGATTTAATTAACCTTGCGCAGAATAAGGTAATCAGGGATTACGAGACCTTGCGCAGCTCTGCTTGCCTTACCCATCCTTTCTCAAGGTACGGAAACTTGGTTTCAACACCAACCCATACTACTTTGGGTGAGACTTTGACCTACGTAAGCAGGTCACTACCGAAAGGGCCAGTAGTATAGAGGTTTGTTGGCAAACCTTACACATCGAACCTAGATCAGGACCCCTCGAGCCAAAAAATTAAGGGGTCCTGACCCAGGTGCAGTGTGCAAGGTTTGCCAACAAACCCCCATACTACTGGCCCTTTCGGTAGTGACCTGCCTGCACAGGTCAAAGTCTCACCCGAAGTAGTATGGGTGGGTGCTGGAACAAGGTTTCCGCACCCTGAGAAAGGATGGGTAAAGCAAGCAGAGCTGTGCTAGGTCCTATAATCCTCGATTACCTTGTTTTGCACAGGGTTAATTAAGTCTCTATTCGCATCCACGTGCACTAGATCTGTAGTTGTATGCTTGTTGTAACATCAACATAGCAGTACATAAACAGAACATAACAGATCTAGATCCAAGAACGCAGTACACAGATCTTTCGCAGCTTAAAGACAGAAAATGCACAATACAACAATTATCAGTAATTCACACAAAAATACTCATAGATCCAGTTCTCTAACAATATTTTGCATTCATTCATTCATCAATTTTTCCTTATAGTTCCCTTCCCAACCTGCGCACACAGCAGCAGGGTCTGCACAAAGCTGGACTTGGATCTCCGCGCACACTTCCAATAGGAGTCTGTTCCCCAAAACCCAAACAGATAGCTTAAATCACAATTCACATCAATATCTCATCATATCCTACCTTACAATACAAAAATGGTCCTCTATTTATAACAATCTAGCCTAATCTTTCCTATGGTCCGCAAACTGTCGTTTTCGGACCCCTAGTTTTCCCTTTTACCCAATACAATGCTTTCAGGGCTTTGACCCACCCCAAAACCCCTCCGCTAGATTAAATCCAATCAAAAATATCCAAAATAGACCAGTTTCGCAGCTTGTTAGGAGACCTGGTTCCAACAGTGCCCCAACACAATCTCGTGACTCGTCCCGAGTCACTACAACTGCCATATAGTCATTGAACCTGGTAAGGCTTGAGTCGACTACCATTGACAAAGCCTGGTACGATGTCTCCGCGAAAGGTAGCTAGCTAGACTGCTCCAACATTCGTGATTTCTTTAACTGTGTAGGGACCCAGCCAATGCTATCGAAATTTTCCTGGATGTTTCGCAAATTGGCTATCGTATAAAAGGACAAGGTCACCTGCGACGAACGTCTTTTGGCGAATATGTCGATCATGCCATGCTTTGTCACGAGCCTTCTGAACCTGTTGATGAAAATTAGCAATAAATCGATGTTCCTCCAGAGCCACAAGTTGCGCAAGACGCTCCTCTATGATATCGGGGTCCGCCATATTAGTAAATGCTGCAATGCGTAGGCTAGGAACAATGTATTCAATGGGCATAATGGCCTCTTTTCCATAGACCATCCGGAAGGGGGTTCTACCTGTTAGATTCTTGCAGTTCGTTTAGTAGGCCCACAGAACCGAGGGAATGTGAACATCCTAGTCACTATGATCGGCATTACAAACCTTAGTTAATGCTTGTTCCAAAATTTTGTTAAAAGCCTCAACCGCCCCATTTTCCTAAGGGTGGTATGGGTTACTCTTCGTATGGTGGATCCAGAATTCCTCATTCAAGGCTTGAATCATTTGGTTGACAAAGTGTGTACCTCTGTCACTCATTAGGATTTTTGGGCAGCCAAACCTGGTCAGGATTTGCTCAAAGATGAAGTGCGCAGTAGTATCCATAGTACAATCCTTCACCGCTTGTGCCTCAGCCCATCGAGTTATGTAGTCAGTGGTGGTGATAATGTAGCGTGCACCTGTTTTCTTTCCTGGAAGATTTATGGGTCCTATAAAATCAATGGCTCATTTGTCAAAAGCCTGTAAAGCGACTTGAGGTCATAAAGGCATCTCATCTTGGTGTGAAGGTCGTCCTGTGCGCTGGCAGGTATCGCAAGACCGACAATAGGTGTATGAATCTTGATGCAAAGTAGGCCACCATAACCCAGCCCTCAAAATATTTTGTGCCATTGCATGTCCTGCATAGTGGCCTCTTGCGACACCTTCATGTGCTTCTGCTAACACGACAGGCCATTCATGTTCTAGGACATATCTGCGTAGTATTTCGTCGGCACCTAGCTTGTATAACTGACCAGCGAGGATAGTAAAGTCCGTGGCCCGAGTAACCAATTCATTTTTCTGTTGTACCGAATATCCAGTCAGGGCCACGCCTATACTGAGGAACTCAATGATATCAGAAAAGTGTGTGTCAACGACCTTAATGGTAAACAACTGCGCATTCGGCAAGCCCTCGTCCAAACTAGTAGGTTCTTCTCCTGTTTCAATGCGAGATAGATGATTCAGGCCAGCATTCAACCTTCCGGGCTTGACGATGATCTCAAAATCATATTCCTGGAATAGCAACAGCCAACGAATAATATTCCCCCCCAACGCAGGCTTGTTGACCAGGTATTTTAAAGCCGAATGATCAGTGAACATTTTAAAGTGTCCACCCAGTAGATAGTGCCAATATTCCTGGAGCGCGTAGACCATAGCCAATCCTTCGCGCTCAATGATGGAGTAGTTTTTTTCTGCGCCTGAGAGTTTCCGACTCGCAAAGGCAACCGGGTGGTCGATATCTCCTTCTCCAGGTTGAGTGAGAACAGCTCCCAAGGCGATACCTGACGCATCCACATGTACATGAAATTCCTTTAACCAATCAGGAAATATTAGTATGGGGGCAGAGATCATCTTCTCTTTGAGTAGTTCAAAGCTCTTCTTACATTCATCATCCCAAAAGAAAGAAACATCTTTTTTTAGTATCTTTTCTATAGGTGTTGTAATCAGGGCGTACCCCTGAATGAATTTCCTGTAATAACCAATTTGTCCGAGAATAGAACGTAGTTGTTTCTCCATTGTGGGGACTACTAGGTTTATAATTACGGCTACCTTCACAGGATCAACCATCAATCCCTGCCGACAGACTATGTGTCCGAGCAGGATTCCAAATGGTACACAGAAAATGCACTTCTTAATATTCAAGTACATTTTGTGCTTTCAACACGCATCCAACATTAGTCGCAGGTTAGAGACATGTTCCTTTACTAAGCCAAAAACCATCCAATCATCGAAATAAACCTCCAGGAACTTATGAATAAACTCCGTGAATACAGCTACTACAACCCTTCAAAAAATAGCAGGTGCATTTTTTAGACCAAATGGCATGACCGTATACTGGAAAGACCCCCATTCAGTCGCGAAAGTAGTCTTACTGTGATCTTCAGGTGCAATTCGGATCTGATGGTACCATGAGAACCCATCGGTGAAGGAATAGGCCTCCTGTCTACCCACGCTATCAAGGATTTCGTCGGAGAAGGGTGTAGGAAAGGGGTCATGGATGCAGGCGTCATTTAACTTGTGTAGATCCACGCAGATGCGTATTTCTCCCTTGGTCTTCTTTTCCTGGATGACCATTGGACTCACCCAGTCTGACTGCTCAACTGGTTGAATGATACATGCGGCAAGCATTTTATCTAGCTCTTCCTTGACATTTTTCTTGTATTTAGGATTCATTCGGTAAGGCCGCTGCTTGACAGGGCACGCCTCAGGTTTCAGAGTGATATGCATAATACCGAGGTCCTCGGTGATGCCCTTGAGCTCAAAGAACTTCGTCGAAAATAAGTCCTGATACTCCGTGAGTAATTCTATGATTTTTCCTACAGTCCCCTCATCCCAATAGTCCCCAATCTTAGCCAGCTTAGGGTGTTCCTCCGTCCCGATATTAACGTCACGCAACTTAAGAAACTATGTTACGTCAATATTATACAGTGATGGCCCCACAACAACACGTTCTCCTTTAGATTTTGGGATGAAAATGTTTTTAGGATTATCCTCGTCCTCATCAATCGCCAAGCTCCGACAATTGGCTATGTCGTGCATCTGCGCGTCCCATGTCAGGACCATTGGGGTGGCACATTGGGGAGTATTCTTAAAGAAAAATGCATCAATGTCCTGTAGAGCTTCGTCGAGCGTCTCTGTCCCTCCAATCAATCCGAATGTTCTGAAAAAGTCCTGCTTTAGCATTTCCCAGTGGCGATTGCACTGGTACAATTCCGCATCTAAGTACCAAGTGGCCGCGATAGGACCCAAGGCAAGAACAAATAGATAGACCCATTCTTCTGTAGTTCGGTCGGACCATTTGGTCATCCAAACACACAGATGTGTGTGGGGGTCCCCGAGTCTAAGGAACACCCTGGTGCGTATGTCAGCTAGAGGGGCGAACCGTAGAAGCATCCTTTCCCGACAGGTTTCCCAATCCAGGAATGCTTTCTTGTGGGTGTCCCACCAACGCGCGGGTGTCCCATGCATAGCTAGATTAAGGGCCCAGAGTCGTCGTTCTCTTGGCACCCTAGCTTCTAGCGTTCTTAGGAATTCCTAGACACTACCAGCCTCATCAAAGTGGGGTAGATCTCTTACCTCTGAGAAAATGCAGTAGAGGGTTCTTGCGACCCAGGGGCAGTGCAGTGCCGAAACCTCATGTAACCGGTTTTTCCAACTTTCCAGTTCCTCATTAGCGTTAGAAAAACATTCACTATCCCTCCAGAATATCCCGTATATCGCGGTTTTAATCCTGTCTTCATCCTGCGTAGTCAATCTGTAAATGTGGTCTAGTTCCTCCCGTTCGTAGGCTGGTTCCATATACCACGCGCCTTCTGCTGGATTTAGTGACACTATTACGCGTGTACCGTTGTTTTCAAACACCATGCTGTGCTTTTTGATATTGATGACACCCCCCATGTCTCTAGCCCAGTCTAGCCTAAGTAGTGTAAGGTACAGATCCGCATCTTCCACGATTTCAATGACCTCAAAGTCATCTAGGACTTTTACTCCCGTGATATCTACCATGACTCTTGGCAACCGTCCTAGCAGGATGATCTTCTGTTGATTCACCATGCGCAGCTGGATAGTGGACCATTCCAACTTAGGTTCACCCATTCATTTCCATGTCTGCTTTGGTAGTATGTTTGCACCCGACCCCAAATTGAGAACAACTTGGTCCATCTCGTAGTAGCTAATCTGCGCAGTCAGCCACATTTCTCGTCTAGTGTGTTTCTTGTAGCCATATAGCCGGTGGACACCTCGGGTCTCAAGAATTATGTTGGGCCGGGATACACAGCTATGCAGTAATACTTGAAGATTTTCTACAGCCGGTTGGTTACGTAGCAGTTTCAAGCATGCTGCTAGAAAGGGCTCACCCTCTTCCTCTCTCTCGAGGTGCGCCGGAAGCTACGTAGGGCCTACCCGCAATGCTTGTTCTGTAAGGTGCACTTCTCCCCTTTCTCCCTGGGTGACCATCCCACTGTGTAGCTCAGTTTTAACCCTTTACACATTCTGCGTAGGGGTGGGTTGTTTTTCCTGCATCTTGGCTATTAAAATTGGGCAATCTTCAATTTCATGGTCCAGCTGCCGGCAATATTTGAAGGATTTCCTGGTGGGATTTGGGCAGTCCCTTGCGAAGTGCCCTATCTCTCTGCAGTTATAGCAGATCAGCTGCCCCCGACCCCATCTTGCGCTTCCTCCCCGACCTCCCCTACCCCTTGCTGTGGAGCTACCAAAATTCGCGGGGGATCTTGACAACGCAGGATCTGACTATACCCTATAGAGGTTTCCCCGATCTACCAATAGTTCATATGTGCGACAATTCTTCTCATCGTGCCCTACTGATCGGCAAAAATTGCACCATTTTTGCTTCATATCACCCATACTTAGCCAGGGGCATTGGGCCATATCATGTAGTCCCGCTACCCAGCAGTCATCACACCAGAGCGCAGGTTCGCCGGATCCAGGGCGCAGCAGACTAGGTCCTCCTGTCTGTAGGTAATCCGCCAATAGGGGACACTGGTCCTTAGTATGGCCATACACCCGACATCATATGCACTAGAGGTCTGTTCTAACTCCTTTTCCCCATTCTGTCCACAAGCTATGTATTTCCATGTGCATGGCTCCGAGCTTCTCTTGAACCTGCTGTACTCCCCCTAACGTGTCGTCCTTGGGCGCAGCTTCGAGCTTCATGGCAGCTTTCAGGGCTTTTTCCTGCGACTCGAAGGTCTGCTGGCCCATTGGTATGCATAATTGAGGTAGCAACATAGTGATGAACCATTCCGTGTGTTGTTTTTCGTCATACTTGAACCCTCCTTCCCTAATTGCTTTCTTCAATCGCTAATCGACCTCCCACACTGACTCAGACATATCTTGCTTGAAGTCTTTTACTTCGGCTACCAACTACGAGTACAACGTTGGCTTCCGGAACTGTTGTTTTAGGGCATCATTAATATTTTGAAGGGATGCGCTTCCATTTTGAGATATGTACTGCATATACCAATCTAGCATTCTATCTTCAAAGGCCAAGGACAACTGTGCTTTTTTCACAGTATCGCTCACCACCCCCTGTGTCGTACATACCAAGTCGGCCACGAACCAAAATGTAGAAATTTGAATAATAGCTGAATTATTCACCGAGATTATCCTGATTACACACTATTTAACCTTCATGCATAATACATAACCTCTTCTACAATTGATCATCAATATGCGAAAATAGAAGCAGTCGCATGCGCACATTAAAACATAATCAAGCACACATATAACACAGTATGTAATGGGGAAAGCATACAGCTGAAAACCCCAAAATATCTGTATATTATAATGATAGATAACATGTAACAATACATAGCACAAAGCTCTCACAGCTCTCATCACTATCTCACATGCTACACACAAACTAGCACGAAAGATGAACAAGTCACAGGTTCAAATCTCCTCCACAAGTCTGCCTGCCTCTACTGCACAATCCAAGATGAATAATGATAAGATCCAAGTTCGAATCCACCTAGCTTGTACTGCGCAATCCTCATTGGCAATCTCAATCAATGTGTGTGCAAATCTCATTCACAGCTATAGTCACAACTGATAGTAGACTCACCCTTTCACCCACCTCTAACACTGGTCTCCACTGAACTGTCCATGCATTGTAGTTAACTGATGTATTCTTTAGTTGATTTATGAGTTAATAATTAGTGAATTAATTATTAATTAATTCACACCACTCTCACTAATTGTATCAATCAGTTAGACTAGATACAACTAGCTCAACTAAGTTAAACTGAACACAACTCCATTAACTGTCTCATCAACTCCACCAAACTCTGTCACATGAGTTCTAACTGAAGTCAACCATGCAATAGCTCCACTAAACCCTAGGAATAGCGTAATTCCTTCTGTCAGCCGCATGTGCCACATCCAGGCATCAAACTGAAGTGCTCCAAGAGGATAAGATAATGTTTAGAGTCCAAATATTATTAAGAGCTAATAATATTCGACATATCTATTTTTAGACTGGCAATCTAAAAATAGATTCCGCCCAGTATGTCTAAAAATAGAAGTCCATCTATTTTTCCCGACTTGACCAACCATCCAAAAACAACATCCTGCAACTCATAGACCATGATCCATACGTCTAAAAATAGACTTTGCGCCAAAAATAGCCTGCGGGCCCACTTAGTGAAGGTGACTTCTTTCCACTAAGCTCCTCATCTTGTTGCAATCTCAACACAAAAATGTTCCATGTCTTCATCGGTTTCACCTTTAAAGGTAGGTAATTTCAAGTGTACTGCCATGTCTCCTTCTAACAAGGCTCCGGTTGAGGGCTTGCCCTCCTACGAGCTTGACGACCCTTGCATCATTGCTCTCCTCGGCGGGCTATGGACAGAGTGATTATTTTCTGGATTGGTTCGATAATACCTACCGCTTTGTGTTGTAATCTCCTCCAGAGTAGCACTCATTCACTTTCGCGTCAAAACATCAGTATTTTCTTGTCAGTACCAGATCACTTCCTCAGACTTCTTCCAGTCCCGGCAACGGAACCATTTTTTGGTTCGAAGGGTCCTGACCCAGGTTCGGTGTGCAAGGTTTGCCAACAAACCCCTATACTACTAGCCCTTTTGGCAGTGACCTGCTTGCACAGGTCAAATTCTCACCCAAAGTAGTATGGGTGGGTGCTGGAACTAGGTTTTCGCACCCTGAGAAAGGATGGGTAAAGCAAGCAGAGCTACGCTAGGTCCTGTAATCCTCAGTTACCTTGTTCTGCGCAGGGTTAATTAATTCTCTATTCACATCTACGTGCACTATATCTATAGTTATATGCTTGCTATAACATCAACACAACAGTACATAAACATAACATAACAGATCTAGATCCAAGAACGCAGTACACAGATCTTTCGCAGCTTAAAGAAAGAAAACACACAATACAGCAATTATCAGTAATTCACACAAAATTACTTGCAGATCTAGTTCTCTAACAATCTTTCGCATTCATTCATTCATCAATTCTTCCTTACAATTCCCTTCCCAACCTGCACACACAGAAGTAGGGTCCGCACACAGCTGGACTTGGATCTCCGCGCACACAGCCAGCAGGAGTCCATTCCCCAAAACCCAAACAGATAGCTTAAATCACAATTCGCATCAATATCTCATCATATCCTACCTTACAATACAAAAATGGTCCTCTATTTATAACAATCTAGCCTAATCTTTCCTATGATCCGCAAACCATGGTTTTCGTACCCCTGTTTTTCCCTTTTTACCAATACAATGCTTTCGGGGCTTTGACCCACCCCAAAACCCCTCCGCTAGATTAAATCTAATCAAAAATATCCAAAATGGACCAGTTTCGCAGCTTGTTAGGAGACCCGGTTCCAACAGTCCAAGGAAGTTAAGGTTTCTTCTTGCTCCATAATTCAGTCTCAAATAAGTGTTCTGGGGAAAATTATCATAACTTGTTATTCGAACATCAGATTTTAATTTTGTAAAACGTGACTGAAATTTAACAGACTGTACTTTCTAGGGTACAATTTTTACGGACAAAGGTTAAAACAATGACATGTGGCATCCCATACAATTTCAATCTACTAAACTAGTCCATAAGTAGGTCATTGTGGGAGAATTGGGATAACATTAACTTGAAGAATCCAATTTTGGTCTAACTAGTGGGGTTGGAAAGAGGACAAGGATGTCTACCATAGGACCCAATTGTAACAGCCTTGTTAAAAAAATTCATGTAAAAATATACAAGACCGCGGTGATGGGACATGTATTCTAATATGAATGGTGGGGAAAACATCCTAGCGGGTGTTCATTTCAGTTAATATGGCTAAGGAAATTGGCAAAGGAAAAGGAAAAGGCTTTGGAAAGGCATGAGGCCTTAATTATCATTTTATTTATGAAAATAATGGAAATTAGGATAAAATGAAGGTGAAAGGTCACAGGTTGCATGTGAGGATGAAATTGAAGGAAAATAATGGAAAATGAAGAAATTAGAGGCCTCATTAATAAAAAGGCTTATGAGGATCAATGGGCAAGGCTTGGTCAGTTCAGTTTTGGATTTCTCATTATTCTCTCTCTCTCTATCTCTCTCTATCTCTCTCTCTCTCA
The DNA here is from genome assembly GCA_034641835.2 of Pinus albicaulis. Classification (NCBI taxonomy): domain Eukaryota; kingdom Viridiplantae; phylum Streptophyta; class Pinopsida; order Pinales; family Pinaceae; genus Pinus; species Pinus albicaulis. The sequence goes on along the minus strand of CM076584.1, from coordinate 1,232,124,570 downwards.
TACTCTTGATCTCTTAGTTTATTCTTGGAGAACTCTTGTAAAGTGTGGTATACTTGGATATTTGGATCAAGAAAGCAAAGGAAAAGAAGGAAAGCGGAAGAGGACATCGGGATCAGCATCTATAGCAGATTCTGAGTGCAAGTACAGAGTTGCATGTATGTTTTCCTCACTATTTTTTGCATGCATGGGTGCATGCGTATTTTCCTATTCTTTCCATTCCCTATAAATCCATGGCATTGTGGCTTTATTTCCATTGATTTTTTTCTGGTTAGTTCTCATGATTCCTCTAGATGTTGGGTTGAGTTATTAGTTCCTAGAATCCTTTGTTGGACAAATTCTCTGGAAGCCTAGAGGACAACTGTGGGTTGAGTTACTATTCCTAGAATCCTTGGTTGGAAAAATGATATGGAAGCCCTAGGTGGGTTGAGTTACTATTCTTGGAAGCCCTGGTTGGACAAACGCTCTAGAAGCCCTGTAATAGTAGGGGTTGAGTTACTAGTCCTGGAAGCCCTAGTTGGAACAAACACTCTGGAGCCCTGGAGCAGCTTTAATAGAGACCAATCCATGATGGTTAGTGATGTCTGACTGTGAGGTGGAATCATTAGTTTGGGGTTGAGACGGTTTGGTCTTTGGAGCCCTGGTTTGGTGTTAATTGATGTTTTTTATAAAGTCCCATATTCATGCTTGGAATATGGTACAGGGGTGACTCACTGAAGTGAGATTTGGCTCAGTCATGTCTATTGTCAGGTGGAACGTGGAAGACCTATTACGGGTTGGTTTTTTCATTCATTAATTAAAGGTTCATTTCCTTGGTATTTGATGTGTACATGCAATAGTCTATATATGGATTCTATTGTTGATGTATCCATGGTACTTATGTTGGTATAACACTAGTTATAAGCATGTATTGTGATAATGATGAGGTATGGCTCTCTCCATGTTTTTACTTGTAAATGAATGCACAACGTATATATGGTTAAATTTATTAAATGACAATGTATAATGTAGGGGAGAAATGCTTCTTAGCCATTCTCAGATAAGAAAGAGACCTCTTTGTTTAAATTGTTGTTTATACTTGTAGATGTTATTTTTGTGACATGTTTGAAGAAATTCATGTCATGGTTAGGTGGGTTCATATGAGTTCCAGTTTATGTGATTTCTTCCATATGTTTTTCTTAATTTTTTTTACCTTCTCCTGAAGTTACAGGAAGTTTTGGGCAGTGACCTAGGCTGAAGGGCTGAAAATCTGGCACAAATCACAGAGCTACAAGCAGAAAATTCATTGTTTGGGCCTAAGCCGCTACCTTGACAAGGCTATCTCGTGGCTCTATGATTTAGAGACAATCCCTTTCCCTTAAAATCCCATGGCTCAGCCTAAAAGGGGCTAAAAATCAGTCCCCCCTCAGGGAATAGGACCCTAGAAGGTTGGGCTACCTCTTGTGGATGTCAAGGTTGCAGTGTAAGGTGTGTTTTTTATGTTTATATTAGTTCCACTTTCTTAAGGTTATCTAGGAGGTTGAATCTCATATTAGTATTATCTCGTCACATGTTTACCTTGGTTGGACGGTTACTTGGGTAGATGTGGGAAGAGGGTGTCACGCCAATTTGAGACCTTGGAAGGCTAAAATCATAGAGATAGAAAAATTTCAAGATAAGCCTTATCGACAAGCACAAAATCAGTTCGAAGTTATTCAAAGGGCATAGTGAAGCATAGATATCATTAATTGGTTACAATATCCCTCCCAAACAAAAAAATTATCCACCCATTAATCCCTCAGAAATTTCTACTATGATGCATGAAGAAGAAGAAATGTAACATGATATATCAAAATTTCGGGAACAAGTGGAACAATTTTCGCTCTCACAAAGAGAAACCAAAAATGAATTGGGAGTGTTGAACTTTAATAAGGATGGTTTAGAAGAAAAAATAAAATGGGACATGGACATTTTAGAATAAGAAATAAGAGTAGAAATAAAATGGGACTTGGATGGTTTAAAACCTAGACATGGAAGTTTGAAAATTTTTCTACAAGAAAGGTTTCCTAATGGTGAAAAATTATTCCACGAAACTCATGATGAAAACAAAAGGAATGTGAACCAACTTCGGGATGAAGATAAAAAATATTCCAAAGATTGATATAAGGAAGTTTGATGGCAAGGATCCAGTGACATGGATACTACAAATGGAACAGTTATTTGATCTACATAAGGTGCAACACACACAAATGGTATGCATTGCATCTTTATATTTAGAACCCAATCAGTTTTTGTGGTATTGATGGCTTCATTCTCATAAATCACTTTTCACTTGGAAAATTTTTACGGATGAGTTGATAACACACTATGAGGATACAAATATAAATTCCCTCTTTAGCCCATTGATAAATATAAAACAAAAGGTTTCAGTTGGAGAGAACATTGAGGACTTCAAAAGATTGAATATCAAGGTAACTGATATTTCATAGGAGCATTTGATTGATGTCTTTATAGGGACCTTAAAGGATCACATCCAAAATTAGGTTCACCTTTCAAAACCTAAGTCATTGGATAATGCATTCAGCATGGCAAGAAAATTTGAAAGAAAAATTATGGCAACAAGGATGTAGACCACCCTCAACTATAAATATGGAATGTCGTTTCTCCTAACCTCCCACAACCTACAAGGTTTACACTACAACAATTGGAGGAAAAAATAGCAAAAGGGCTTTGTTACAATTATGATAGTAAATACACTAAAGGTCATAAGTGTGTTGAGAAAAAAATTATTTTACATAGATTGTGAAGAGGAGGAAGAAAAGGAACAAGAAATATCAAAAGAAGAAGATATACACCAACAACCAACCCTAGGGGTTGAAAAATAAGAAATGAATACGATCATATCTTGTAATGAATTGGGAATAATTACCACTCCTCAAACTCTCAATATAGAAGGATATATGAAGAAGAAAAAGGTAGTTGTGTTGTTTGATTGAGGTAGTACTCATAATTTTATTCAGTGTAATATAGTCAATGATTTGAATTTCTTTCTATATCCATCACTAGTGTGTCAAGTGATGGCTGCAAATGGAGGAACTATAAATTGCTCAGGGAAGTTCCATAATATTAATATAACCATGGGGGAATATATATTGAATAGCCCAATGACTGCTATTCCAATGGGTTATGTGATGGTGCATTAGAAGTCCAATTGGTTACAATATTTGGATGCAATATCTTTTAATTTTTAAGAAACTTTCTTGAAATTTTTCTCAGAAATAAAGGAAATTGAATTAAGGGGTATAACAGGGAAACCTAGGAAGATAATTAGCTCTAATGGAATGACAAATATTTTGAAGAAGGAACAATTAGGAGTAATTACACAATTATGTTCACTATATGTTAAAACATCTAATTCATCCATTTCTCTGGATCTCCAAAGAGTCCTTGGCAACAATTCCTGGGTATTTGAGTCTCCTAAAGGTCTACCGCCTATTCACAATCATGATCATGTTATTCACTTGATTTCAGGAAGTGTTCCTCCAAACATCATACCTTATATATATCCTTATTCCCAGAATATTGAAATTGAACATATGGTCAAAAAAATGATAGAGGTGGGTATAATTCAACCTAGCCAAAATTATTTATCTTCTCTAGTAGTATTGATGCACAAGAAGGATGGATCATGGTGTATGTTTCCAGATTATAGAGAGCTCAACAAGCTCACTATTAAAGATAAATTTCCCATTCCTGTAATTGATGACTTGTTGGATGAACTACATGGATTAATTTACTTCACCAAGTTGGATATTCATTCAAGACATCATCAACTTATAATGAAGACAAAATACATTCTGAAAAAAAAGAAAAAAACATTTAGAACTCATGAAGGTCATTATGAATTTTTGGTCATGCCTTTTGACCTTACTGATGCACCTTCCACATTTCAAGTTTTAATGATTCCACTTTCAAATCCTTCCTTAGAAAATGTGTGTTAGTGTTTTCTTATGATATATTAATCTACAACAAGTCTTGGAAAGATCATGTTCAACATGTTGGCAAGGTGCTAAAACTATTGGAGGAGAAACAATTATATGCAAAACCCTCCAAATGTTTCTTTTGGGTACATGAAGTGGAATATTTGGGTCATATTATATCTCATGAGCCTGTTTAAGTTAGACCCTAACAATCAAGGAATGGAAAACCCCGACAACCTTAAGGCATATCCAGCGATTTCTCTAGTTGATAGTGTATTATTGCAAGTTTGTTAAGGATTATGGGAAAATAGAAACACCCCTAAAAACATTACTAAATAAAGAAGAATTTTGTTGGACTCCAGAAGCAACTAAGGCCTTTGAACATCTTAAAGAGCAAATGTGTCAACTTTTGGTCTTAGCTACACCATACTGTTGGAAATGTTGTCATTGATGGCAAAGGAATTGGCAAAGGAGGAGCATCTGAAACAATAACTAGGAAAAGAGAAAAGCAAAGTAGCAGAGAACAGAGGCAGCAGAGAGGAGGCAGAGGCAGCATAGAAGGAACAAAGGCAGCAGGAGACAGATGACAGTAGAAAAGACAAGAAATTTCAGTTGTGTATCTAAAAGGATTTGTTTCAGTATGACATGGATAATGTTGACCTAAATCCTATGAGACGGAGCTTTGATTTTAGTGAGAAACTGTATGGCTCTTTAGCAGGTGTTGTGGTGTGTAATTACCTATGCACAGATCACATATGTGAGTCGATCAGGGTTTATAAATAGTTCTTGAATAAACCCTGTGGCAAGGGTTCGAAATTAAAGATTCAACGTATAAATTGGAGGAATTAATGGTTGCGGAGATATGATGGTTTTTAATGTAGCGAAGATTATAATTGCGATGGACCGTAGTACAGTTATTAGATTGCGGAATCAAGAACTTGAATGTGAAGTTAGAAGCGGAACTGTGACAGGGAAGAACCCCAAACATGCAATGGAAGGATGATATACTATATATCATAGCAGAATTGAAGATAGAATGGCATTGTGTTGCGTCGAGGTCGGAAGGCAGAACCTGAACGTAAAGGATTCCATCGGAACTATATAACAGCATTGCGGCTAGATGAACTGACGTTATAACGCAGAGAAACGGGTTGGCGTTAGTAACCGGATCACGAAAGGACGTGGAACCTTGAGCGAAGGAGAGGAACCACGAGGTGTGAACAGTGACGACGGAACCTGGAGTAGAGGGGAGGAACCACGAAGGAGGGACAGTGGACGCAGTTTAGAGCGAACCGGTGGTTTTCATCGCACCACCTTTGATGGGAAAGCAGTATTCAAGAGATTGGGAGCAATTCCATAGAACGAGTGACACGCGTCCCTGAACGAATCTGCAAAACCGCCATCACTGCACGCCATCGCACGTTAATGTCCGACCAAGGAAGCCGCACGATATTGTTGAGCGCCATCGATCTGGAGGGGAGCCATTGGATGGTGGCCGTATGAGGAAGGTGCGTGAAGGATAACCACAGTACGGTGTGATTATGTGATTGGGTCGTTGATTATATATGTGGGCCCCAGGCTAAATTATATTGATTGGGACTGTTCGACTAAGGTTAGATGGATATATATTACTGCTGGGTTTTAATATAAGTCAACGGCGTGTTAATGTTTGTAACAATTGAAGTGGGGAATATATTTTACAAGGAAATCATGAGCATGTAAGAGTATATCTAAGTTCATATATATATAAAGTTGATGCGTCGGGGTTTAAGCCAAAGTCAAGGATACTATTCAGCATTTTGAAACACTGGTAGAAAAATGTATAATATATGGGTATATTACATTTATAATATGGTTGCATAACCATAGATGAATGAGAAACTATCAAAGATTCCACACAGTTCTAGAGTATCCAGATATTTTTATTGAAATTTCCAGTTCAGCAGTAGAATGATAAATTACACAGCAGTTATATTAAGAGACAGTTATATGTACAGCAGGTATACAACTGCAATGAAGGAGAAAGCCTGCAAGAACAAAAGAGAGAGAGACAGCGACTGAAAAATGGTACAGGAAAAAAGATGAATATACATAGAGGTGAACCAAAGTATACAGAACAGTCACTCAACAACAGCAGAAAAGACAAATCCAGAAAAGGAGCTGAGTGAAATTGAAGTGTGTAACTGAAAATGTGAATGTAAATATTGTAATTATTTTTTATTGTTTGTGATGCATTGGCAAGTATCCAGTAGGAAAACAAAACTCCCACTGTAATATTGAAATTTGTACAGATTGTTATAATTTTAAATGAGTTGGACAAAGGAGTGAGAAGACAGAAGTCAAAGAGTCGTGGTTGTTCACTCCAAATTCCTTGTGGAATACAAAAAGTCATGTGAGGAACTCCATATATATAATTTGATATGCATAAGTGAAATAATGAGAGAGTAAGGATAGAGAAGAAAAATCATAGAATATTGAGGCAGAGAAGATAAGGAAGAGAGGAGCAGAAAGAGATGCTACTGAACAAAGCTGATATCTGAGGTAAATCAACAAACATTTCTTGTGATAAGTTGAGGAAGTTGGAGCTTCCCTATCAAGTTGAAGCTTGATAGCTGTCAGTTGTAGCTGACTGAGCTTGGAGCCTCCTGTAGGTTGGTGCCTGCAAAAAATTGAAGGGAGTTGGAGTTTCCTTGCAAGTTGTAGCTTGCAGAATTGAGGTTGGAGCCTCCTGTAGGTTGGTGCCTGCAGAAAAATAGTGGTCAGAGGGAGTTGGAGCTTGCCTTTGCATCACAACAATAATAAGATGTGGTTTTCTCCCTTTATGGGTTTCCACGTATATTTGTTGTCTCTATCTGTGTTGCCTGTGTGCTGAGATGATTTATCAAATCTGCTTAATGTTTACTGCCCTCATAATAAGTTTAATGTCACATTAATTTAATACTTGCTGCAACATATTAAGACTGTTCATATACTAAGGTTGAATACAGAAGTAAGCTGTAAATAAGTTGATGAACATTTAAAAAGCTCATGTATGTATTGAACTGATTCACCCCCCCCCCCCCTCTCAGTTCAACTAAGAATTCAACACATACTTCACAAAAACCTTCATTTTGGAATGTGATTCCTTAGGAAACGGAATTGTTGTTGTTTTAATGCAAGAAGGAAGACCCATTACTTTTGAAAGGCATCCAAACTAGGGAAAGTATTTATAGAAACCTATTTATGAGAACGAAATTTTGGAAATACTACATATACTGAATGGAACCCTTACCCAATGGGAAGACACTTCAAGGTAAAAATAGATCATTATAGTATTAAATACTTCTTGTAACAAATATTATCTTTAGAAGAGCAGAAAAATGGGTCACAAAGATGTCGGGTTATGACTTTGAAATCATCTACAAAAAATGGAAGGAAAATGTTGATGCAGATGCACTCTCAAGAAGGGATGAGGATGTGGGGGAATTTCTCCATGTTAGTTATATATCCAACCTGATTGGGTAAATGAATCAAGGGATGAATGGAAGAATGATGAAAATATATGGACACTCATTCAAAAGTTGCAGCAATATCATAGTGCATCTGATACATTTATTTGGAAAAATGATTCACTGTGGTACAAAGATCACTTATATCTCTGTAAGAACTCGCATCTCAAAAAAAAGGTTCTTTTGGAATTGCACACCTCTCCTATAGTAAGGAAACCAATAATTTTAAACACTTACCACAGGGTGAAGAAGGAATTTTTTGGGATGGCCTTAAATATGATATTCAGAAGTTTGTGGTCGAATTTTTGGCTTGCCAACAAAATAAAGTTGAGACAATTAAGGCCTTAGGTCTTTTAAAACCATTATTCATTCCAATTCAATGTTGGGAGGAGATATCAATGTATTTTATCATAGTTTTAACAAATTCTAGAGAAAAGAGTGTCATCCTGGTGGTACTTGATAGACTTACCAAGTATACACACTTTTGTGCACTATATCATCCTTTCAAATCTAATACAGTTGCTATTTCATTTTTGGAAATAGTTCAAAAGCCACATGGAAACCCAAAGATTATTTCAAGTGATAAAGATCCTATTTTCACTGGAAATTTTTGGATAGAATAATTTTCTTGTCTTGGTACTTAATTAGCTCATAAATCACCTTAGCATCCTTAATCTGATGGGAAAACTAAGATAGTGAAAAAATGTTTGGAAGGATATCTTCATTTATTTGTATCTGGTAAACAAACACAATGGATCAAGTTGTTAACTCTGGTAGAATGGTGGTATAACACTTCCTTCCATACCGTAGAAAAAATGACCCCATTATGGTGCTTTATGGATATCATCCACCATCCATCACATCATATTTGAGAGACAATTCTAAATTTCAAGCAATGGAAGATCACATCAAGCATAAACAAAAATTTCTCCAACTCTTAATGGATAACCTCACTCTGGTGTCGAATTGAATGAAAAAATAGGCAAATCAACGTCGCAATATAATAATTTGTATGTGGGAGATTGAGTATTTTTACAGGTGCAACCATAAAACAAATTCCCCTCAAGATAGCTAAGAAGGATAATGTATTAGCACCCAAGTACTATGGCCCTTACAAGGTGTTGCAAAAGATTGGTACTATGGAATATAAATTGAACTTTCCTTCATCTTCACGAGTACACCCGATTTTCCATGTTTCATGCTTAAAGAAGGTTATAGGTGACAAAATGCTAGTTCAAATAGTATTTCCAAAACTTGAGGAGGAAGGAAAAATCATATTGGATCCTAAAGAAATCACAGAAACAAGAATCTAGTAACTATAGAATAGATCAATTTTAGAGTATCTCATTAAGTGGAAGAAATTACTTCTTAAAGACTCCACATGAGAGGATGAGTATTTTGTTCAAAAGCATCTATAACTACCCAAGCATTGAGGACAACACTTTTTTTAATAAGAGGGGCATGTTAGGTCCCTATAATATTATTGTAGCTCCCATATTGTTATTTGTACTCCCCATATAATCCCACTATTTTTATTGTTGTTCCCTTACATTATTATTTTTATGTAGGCTCTAATTATATTTTGACCCTTTAGACTCCTATATATACTGAGGTCTTGTCATTTGAATCATCCAAGAATTATTGATTTATGTGATGTAAAGGGAGGTTACCCCCTAAAAGTATATTATTATCTAGTTATTGATCTATATTTTCTTATGTTTTTGTGCTATTTTTCATTTGGATATAGAACAAAGGAGGTTCACCAACCACTTCCAATATTTAGTCCTAGCCTATTGTAGAGGTTAGACCGTAGAGTCCCAAAAAAGGTGGTGGATCACATATGCAATATCTTATTTAGGGAGGGGTTTTTACCTATGTGTTTCAAGAGAGATCTTACAGGATGAAGATATCTCTGACATATGGGTGACCTTTTCTTGTGACATGACAAGATGCATTCACCATGTTGTTGGTGCCTGAAACCTCATATGTAGGTTGAGGGACGGTGCCCATGATTTCTATAATGTTGTTGATGGTTATACTTGTTTTGAGTGAGTGTTGGCATTGATCTCAAATTTAAGAATCCTGATGCATATTGTATTTTCATTGATGCTAAGTTTAGGGGTATTTTGTTAACCGAAGATGGTTTGTGCATCTCATAACCTTGTGTTGTGCTATTCAACAAGCCCCATTATTTAGAATAGTTTCCTTAGAAAATAATGGGGACCCTTTTAAAATTTTAGTCTGGAACAAATAAAACCCTTAAGTGATTGATTAAAACACAAATAAGAGTTAGAAAAGCTAAGGAACACCTTTTTGTCTAAAGGGAACTTAGGCGGAAAATTCAAAAGAAACATAGTTTCAAATCGCAATTACAAAATTGCGAAGATAGCATATGACATCTAAAGCCACTCCAAATGATTTACGATGTGATATCAATAAAAAAAAAATATTTAATAAAGGAAAAGGGCTTCTGACCGAATCATGTTTTATGAAAAGAAAACCGCAGGACCCATCATTGCCATATCACCAATGGAAAATCAAATTTCCATCCTGCCGAATTCAATCCACCCCCATTTTCATTTATCTGATGTGATACATCCCATCGCATCACACTTTTTCTAACAACCACTTCTGTCCACCATCCAGTTTCATCGAAATTTCAATAGTGATATCACATCGCAAAAATTTTCACTTTCCTTTTCCACTGCTAATGTTTGAAGCCTTAAAAAATTTTAATCTTTTAACTTAAAAAATAGTTATAGCATGAAAAATAATTGATCACAATTGGCAAGACATAGGTACTTGGTTTTTTAAGAAGTTGACACACAAATGAATCTGTGATGCAAAAATATATTACTTAAACGCCTAAATGTCTATTTGCACAGGTGAACCCACACTTTCCATTAATTCCATAACTTAATGGTTTAATAGCTCAAGCCTCCAAATATGATTTGACTGCAAAAGAATTAAATGTTTTGGATTATCCGTGTGCTTAGTTTTATTTACCATTATTTCTATTATTGTTACACTACTCTCATATTGTGACAAGATTGCCCCTTTTTACTTGTTGTTCTTATATTTCACCGGAAAGTCCAAACAAACAGAGTTCCTCAGGAATCTCTAAGACCGCAAAGAAGTCCAAAAAACCCATGGCTCCCCCTAATCTTGTGCCTTCTGCTAGTGAAGTAACATAAATTCCACGCTTATTCACCAATACTACATGCACATAAAAAAGTGGTTCTGCTTCTTGGGAAGAAATGTACATGTTATTTGAAGATGAGAAACCTCGCAGGGTTGAAAGAAAAGCTACTGCAGGCGCTTTTGATACCTCAGAAGCTACTATAGTTGAAGTTGCCAACTCTTTTTTTCACTGAATTGCTACACGCCCAAAGATTCTACCATATACAAATATGGTGAAATGGATTATTGACAACCTCAACATCGAAGATTGAACTTTCCTAAAAATTAGAGGTACAATGATAGGATCATTCAAAGGCAAAGATTTGAAGAAAATGTACCACGTTCCAAACCCTAAGAAGGTGTATTATAAATATTTCCTAGCGCAATACTCAAAGGAGAATAAGTTATAGTCAGATCCCATAAAGCAATGGAGGAGTAGCCCTAACAAGCATAAACATGATGATAAGGGTATGTATTCCACTACTTCGTTTGCTGGTCCCTACTGTTATATTTCTGCTATGATGTCTAGACTTTTTGGCCAACACAATACCACTAAATTATTCATTGAATGGATTCCTTGTATGGAATCTGTCACAGACTCCTATATCATGGACTAGGGAGCCATTTTGTCAAATAATATTGCTACCCAGATTCTTGAATACAGAAAAAATCGTTCTGTTTCATCTAAGATCCTTCCCCCATTTTATATGAGTGCCTACATTATGGATGTACTATGTTTTACATCAGATTTTCCAACGGTGGGTTGGAAATGGACCATCCAAGAGCCCACTCCCATTCATATTTATCATAGTGTTCTATGAGAATCAAAATATGAAACTGATTTCTACAAGATCTTCCATGGAGTTATGCTCCCACTATTTCAAGTTATGTTTGATGAAAATGCCCCTAGATTGTCCAAAGAAGCTCAAGCAGACTTCACATCCATTGGAAAATGGCTTGGTGAATATTTGTTCACTTATGTCAAAGTTTTTGAAAGCTTATCCCGACCACATGTCCTACCATTATATGTTCTAGATAAACTTCTCGCAAGAGAAATTTCTTATCAGACAGTGGGTCATGGATTGACTAGGGTTTTGAAAGAACAAAAGAAATCTTTATGGCCCTCCTTTCCTATTTACTGTGGTGTCTATGCATTAGAAAATTTCAAACATGTCGGGCTAAAAATTAATCAAATTTAATGTTTGAAATTATTGAATATTTCTAATAGGAAATATGACCCGGACCAAGTTGCATTCAATTTCACAACTCAAGTGAAAATCAGGCCATTTGCCCATGAAAATGATGATTTTGATGATTTGTTTCAGTCAGTTGATACTTATTCAATAGTGGAGATATTAGTAGCGTCACGCCTTAATCCTTAACAACTATCAAAGTTCAAGAAATACATGAATAGAATTTTGGAAGGGATTCCTCTAAATATTTTGTAGGTATCCCAACCTATCTCATGGAAGGAACAACAACAGAAAGAACAGGGAAAAGAACAACCCCCTAAATATATTGAACTCCTTAGTGAAATAAAATAAGATAATTCTATTGGAAATCAAACCAAATATCCAATGTTTTCAAGTGACTTAGATGAAGTCTAGAAATATTTTGATCAACAGCTTAAAGGAGACCAAGAATTTGTGATCATTGATCATCAACAAAAAGTGAAAACACCTCATGGTAAAAGTCAGAACCCGTTTACTGCTAGGTCAACTAACAAATATGTTAGCACAAAAGAAGTATAATTTATCCTGGCTTACCCAACATCAGAAATTGTGTTGAAAATCGAGGAAATACCTCCTTTTGATACATTTTACAGCCCAAGGCATAAGGTTGTCATGATCAGGTAGAGGAAAAGGAGAAGAATAGAACAATCACAAGCTCTTGTACTTGGTGATGTCTCTATGGAAGTAGTTTGGAAGGACCCACAAGTAGATCCATATCAGGATCTAATATGGTTAACTTAGTTTGCATGAGCATATGCATCTGCCACCATTGATAAATCCACTGAAAATCAGCAATTAGTCAAAGAGAAGGATGAAACAATCCTTTAATTGGAACAAGAATTTCTAGCAGAGAAGAAAAACATTAATTAGTAATTACAAGCACAAGTGTCACAGCTCCAACAGAGCTTGAATCAACTAAAGATACAGCACCAATCTAAAGTTGGTGCTAAAGATGCTCAGATACACCAACTGCAATTCATTGTTGAAAAGTTGAAAGATAATCCTAAAGTGAATGAATTTAAAAAGGAAGCTTTGGAACTAAATAATATGTTAGCCTAGAAACAAGTTGTTTTCTGTCAATTATTTTCTAGCATTATTTAACTGTGTGAAAAGAGAGATTCATTGATGAATCGAGTAGCTGACCAAAGGATCAAATTTGATGAAATTGATGATAAATTATCCCAATACGTCACCTAGCAAGATACTTCTGAAGGCCTAAAGGCCAATATTCCCAAGATTGAAGAATCTAAAAAATAAATCTTATTTACTAATTGGGACATACAGTTAAAGTAGGTTGAAAAGGAAATTCCCATAGCCACAGATGTTGCCAACAACATTGTTGAAACAGTCACTCGAAATCTCATAGTTGCTAATATTATTGATAAATAACCCCAGTTGTCTACTTGTTATAAAATATTTGACAAGACAGTGGAAAGAAATGTCCAAGATGAAGGAATAAAGCATCAAAAAAATGGATAAGCTGGATTGGGAAAAGTAGTGGAAGCACTTGGTCAAGTCACATAGCCAGCAGCTAATGTTGCGCTTTCTAACTGACACTTCCTCTTACATGATTCCTCCACTATCAGATGTGTTCTACATAGTATAGTTGTGTGTCAGGATAAGCCAACCGCTTGAGGTTCGTCCTATGATTTACATCCTTCAACTCAAATAACAAATGGCAAAATAGATATTAATGCAATCCTGAAGCGAGTCATCCCACCAAAATTTGTTTCTGTTTTTATTTCACTTAAATTAAGGAGAGTTGTTTAAACCTCCTTAGATCTTTATGTGTTTTCTATTTTTTTACTTTTTATTTTATTATATAAACCCTTTCATGTCTTTAAAGTTTAAAATAAGACTTTACATAAGTTGCACTTTTGTACTCTTAAATTTTTTCTTAATAGAAAAGGCTGGATCAAAGACTGTTTTTCAAATGAGCAGAGTTAGCATATATATGGTACTTTTATCTTTATGTTGATCTTCAGTTTCAAATGAGAAATAGTTAATTTTCCTTGTGATTCTTTGTTATATGTATCTTTTTAACACAATTCAACATTAATTCACTTCTCAACATGTTTGATTGCCATTTTCTATACATATAGAATACATGCAATAATAGATTTGATATATACTTAATCAATTGATTTGATTAGCTATTTAATCAAATCAATTATCTTAAAATGTTTTGCATTTCTCTAAGTGTTTGATAAATTTTCATTTGCATTCACTTAAGGATCATCTTTTTAAATTTCATATAACAGAAAGGTAATTCATCTCGAGATAGAGACAGGTATATATATATATATATATATATATATATATATATATATATATATATATATATATATATATATATATATATATGTATGTATGTATGTATGTATGTATGTATGTATGTATGTATGTATGTATGTATGTATGTATGTATGTATGTATGTATGTATGTATGTATGTATGTATGTATGTATGTATGTATGTATGTATGTATGTATGTATGTATGTATGTATGTATGTATGTATGTATGTATGTATGTATGTATATATATATATATATACTTGTTGTCACTCTCATTCACTAATTCACAGTCAGTTAAAATATCACCCATCCACTCAATTATATGGTATTGGCAAACTGGTCCCATAAATCCAGTCGGAGACACTATCTCAAACGGATAAGGGACAGTTTTTAAGTCCCCAACTAGGTGGTTTTCCTCGATGTTGTTGCACCGATTTTTGAGGAATCAACATTTTTGGTGCTAGAAGGAGGGCCACTAGACTATGAATGGCACCAAAGATTAATCCTAAAAAAAAATACCATCAAAAGAGTTGACCCCCCTCCAAATCTCCTACAACTTCAAGTCCACACTCAAAATATCATATATTTTAGATCAGAAGTTGTTCAATCTCCTCCCAAGTCTCCTAGTTTAATTCCCAAAGAACTCTCCCCTGATTGTACTCCAGAATCACCTAAATTACATAACTTAATAAAGAAATTAGAAGAAATCTATATTTTAGCAGAAAATCCTATGCTTTTTGAAGCCTCTGAAGGAAGTGTAACTTCAATTTTACAAGGTACTGGTGTATTGACTCGTTCTCAGAGTGAAAAACTCATAATAACCCCATTTTAGTTTCCTCTTCATTCCCACTGCAGGAAAACTCCAACATCTGAAGCTCAAACATCTACTAGTGAGATTATTTCATATTCTCCCCCTCAAACTCCATCATTTATTCCTCCTTCAATTACATCCTCCCAACCAATTTATTCATCAACTCATATCTCTTCATCTTAGTCCACAAGCGCTACTTAAAGTGGTACTAGTTCCGTGGTTGTTTCTTCTTCAACTACATCCACCTCTAGAACTACCTCTTCTTCTTCAAATCCTTCTTCAGGACAAATCAATCTTCTAATTCATACAATGGAAAATAGTCCTTGGACGAATCCTGGAGTTGTTTAATTACCAAGTCCTCTTAATCCTTTACCTAAGCATCCAAAGAGATGGTTGCCTAAGTATAATCCAGACGATGGTCTCCCTGCTGAAGAAAATCTCCATAATTTCATGTTGTCTATGACTCTAAATGATGTCTCTGAAGAATATTGTGTAGTAAGATTGTTTCCCTATACTTTTCAAGGATAAGCCGGATCATGGTACTTTTCATTACCACCAAGAACTATTACTAGTTGGGACATATTTGAAGAACAATTTTTGGCCAAATTTTGTGATGATCGTACTACTACTACTCTCATCAATGATCTTTCAAATATTAAAGAAAATTCAGGTGAAAAGATTAAATATTTAAATCCAAATTTAACATATTTCTCCATAAAATCCCAACTACATATAAACCTGGTGTAGATGTACAGATTGAATGGTATATATCCTCTCTTCCTTATAATATAGAAATTTTTGTAGATAGAGCCAATAAGGCTACTTTGGTAGAAAACATGAAAGAAGCCCTCTGTATAGAAAAAGAGAATTCTTGCTTTAGAAAAGAAAACTGCTTGAGAAGATAGAAAATCTAAAAAATACATGTTTAAGGATGAGCCCAAAAGAAAAACATTTAAAGATATTTATGATCTTGAAGGATTACAAAAGGCTCTCAAAACCATGTCAAATGACATGGTAGAAATAAAAAAAAAAGTAGTTTAATATTCTTCAAAGAAACCTTTCATATCTTTCAAGAAAAATCATACTTTAAATCCTCAACCTCCAAACCTTTCAGATCTTTCAAGAAAAATCATACTTCGAATCCTCAACCTCCAAATGTAATTTCTAATGCTGAATAAGATCAAGATGAAGATTAGGATGAAACAATACTGTCTGCATATGAATCATAGGATGAGGATTTGGTTGAAGTTCATGGATTATGGGATTTTATTCTTCCTACATCCGATAATGAAAATGAACATGAGGCGCTGCCAGTTCGCACTAGAAGTAAAAATATTACTAATCTCCTTCAATATCCTCAAAATAGAAATCTTCAACCCCTATTGTTAAAGGCAAAGTTTTTAAAAAAATGACTCCTTCTCCTCAAACAAGCCCAACTTATTCTAGCTCTCCATATACATCAAAGACCTTAGTGGTTTCATATACCATCGAGTATAATATAGTGGAAGATATGAAGAAATTTAAAGAAAATATCTCTATGTATGAGGTGAGTAAATTAAAACAGCAACAAAAAACATTACTCAAATAATTGAATGCAGTTCCTGCCTCGCCTTTACTGATGCCTGTTACTTCTAAAGCCTCAAAAGGAGTAGGCAAACCTCCCACGGATTCATTTAAAAATATTGATGCCACTGAAGCTATTCTAATTGGAGACACATCCAAATCTCACACACCTCTATTCCTTATGACTTTTGAAGTTTTTAATAAAAATGTGCACAATTGCTTAATAGACTCTGGGCTTCTTCAAATACTATGCCATATTATTTTTTCTTGAAGTTAAACATCTCTCCTCAAAAGTATGATGCACACATTGTTCAATTAGATAGAAACAAATTCAAGGTTTTAGGATAAATGAATTATGTCCTTATTAGGCTAGCTTCTAATTCAAAATTTCATCAAGTAATTGATATTCTAGTTGCTGATATTCCTGAATTTTACGGTTTGATTCTGAGTAGATATTGGTCAGAAAAACATCACGGTTATTTTTCCACTGATTGGTCTCATATGTGGCTTCCCTACAATGGTAAGCCAAATCAAATTCGAGTTGACCATGAAAAACAAATGAAATACTCAGTAACTGATTTCGAGGATGAAAATGAATCAATGGCCTTTACCAATAATATCCTTGGAAATTACTCTGTTCAATATTTTTGGGAAATTTCAATGCACAATGATCTCCATTTCTTATCAATTCGGCTAATTCTCAAATTGAAAACTTTTCTCAGTCAGACTCTTCCAAATGTATAAATATTGTAGAAAAACCTTTTGTTAAAACCTTATTCTAGACATTGTACTTTGATGGATCAAAATCTAGCGATGGTGAAAGATTTGGTTGCATACTAATTAATCCAGAAGGATAAAAGAAAATGCTAGCATGTAGGTTAGAATTTGAATGCACAAACAATATTGTAGAGTATGAGGCACTGGTCCAAGGCTTGTATAAAGCAATGGACCTTGGTGTCAAATACATTCAATTATATGGTGATTCTGAAATAATTATCAAAGAGGTAAGAAATACTATTCAATGTATTTCTGGTCATCTCAAACATCACCAATCATTAATGCAAGCTCTTACCTCACATTTCTTATCATTCAATATCTCACCTATCCCAAGGCTCCCAAATGCAAGTGTTGATCTTCTAGCCAATGTAGCATACAGACTTATTCCTTCTTAGGATTATAGTCCAGATATATTTTCTATAGAATTAATTTTTCACCCATCTATTCCTAATAATGTCACTAACTGGAGAGTATTTAATTATTATGAAGATGTTCTAACCTTTCTCACATGTGATGGGTCATATGGCGATTAACTAATCGATGAGGATGAACGTGAAAGACTGTTGAAACAAAAAACTGATGAAAACTCCATACCTAAATCTGTAGTAAAAATTGAAGATATTGTTGACCTCAAAGACAGATTTAAGAAGTTTAATAATTCTAATATGCAAATTTCAACCTTGAGATTTGAACTAGTAAACCATGGCACTGATCTCAAACCTCATAATATCAATCTAGGACTTAGTCTCTCATCTGATGAGATATTAGCCTTCATTCATGTACTGAAGAAATATGAGAATGTTTTGGTATGGAAATATGAAGATATCAAGACATATGATACCTCTATTATCCAACATATTATCCCAATGACATCCACAGAGAAACTTGCACAGTAGAAGTTAAAGAAAATTCACCCCAATCTTGAAAGTCAAATCAAATCTGAACTGAATAAACTCCTTAAAGCCAAGATCATCTTTCTTGTTAGGAATTCAAAGTGGGTTTCAAACTTAGCCCCTGTTAGGAAGAAGAATGGTGAATCCACATTTGTATAGATTTTAGGAATATTAATAAAGCTTGCCTAAAAGATAATTTCTCATTACCACCTATGGAACAAATTCTGCAATAAGTTGTTGGATATGAATTAATGTCTTTCCTTCATGGATTTTCAGGCTACAATCAAATAATGGTTAATCCTGAAGATAGGTTAAAGACTACATTTAGGACTAAATGGGGAACTTATGCTTATCAGAAAATGCCTTTTGTTTAATCAATGCAAGAGAAACTTTTCAAACAAGACTAATAAACAAAATTTTGGTTGTGTACTTAGATGATATAACAATTTACTCCAAGAAAATAAGAAACCACTATCATGATCTCAAGCAAATCCTTGAACGCTGCTTAAAGTATGGAATTTCATTAAATCCAAAAATTTCTAATTTCGCTTTAAGTGAAGGCAAACTTTTAGGATTTATTGTATCAAAATAAGTCATTTGTATTGATCCAGAAAGAATAAAGGCAATTTCGGTAATCTCTCTACCCCATAACAATAAATCCATGCAATCCTTTTTAGGACTGATAATTTTTTTTGAGAGATTTGTTCCTAACTTTTCCCAAATTATTTTACCATTGCAAGCCATGATTAAGAAAAAATAACTCTTTAAATGGGGACACAATGAAAGAGAATGTTTTGATCTAATCAAGCAAGCCATCATGAATTCTCCTTCTCTAACTACCCCAAATTTTTCTAATCATTTTATTTTGTATACCTTTGCTTCTGAAACATCCTATGTTGATGTACTAACGCAAGTTGATGATCAAAATATTCAAGCACCCATATCTTTATTTAGTTCAAATCTTCAAGGTGCTAAACTAAATTATTCAAAAGTGGAGAAACAAGCTTTTTCTATTTATAAATATTTAAAGAATTTCAGGCCTTTTCTCTTAAATACACATACCAAGCTAATAGTTCCATTCCCAATAGTACTTTAATTTCTTGTCGAAAAGGAACTGGGAGAAAAAATGGCAAATAGGGTTACAGCGCTGCAGGAATATGATATTGACATGAAACCAGCCAAAAATTGTCATAGGACAAGGTCTCTGCAGATTTTTATCTAGAGCATCCAACATATCAAATGATGAGGATTCAGGTAATACTATAAACGTTTATGAGGTAAGCCTGATTGACTCTAAATAAAAATATGTTGATCTTATATTTTATTTTAAAAAATCATATGCTCCCACAGAACTCAATTATAAAAGAAAAAGAGCTTTAAGATTAAAATCTAATCAATATCAGATCATTGAAAATGTATTGTGCAGGAAAAAATATGACTCTATATTATTAATATGACTTGAAAAGTTTGAAGCAAAGAAGGCTTTGCAGGAACTCCGTGATGGACCTGCAAGTGGACATTTCGGAGGAGATACCATCGCACACAAAATCCTTCATGTAGGAAATTATTGGCCAACATTGTTCGAAGACGCTCATGCATGTGTGATAAATAGTGAAACATGTCAAATTGTTGCTGGAAGAAAAAGAAAATCAACCTTACCCTTGCCGTCGGTCAACATTGAACAACCTTTCAAGAAATGGGGACTGGATATCATAGGTGAGAATGTTCCTAACTCTTCCAAACAACATAAATACATTCTCACTATAATAGAATATTTTACTAAGTGGGTAGAATTTGTTCCATTCAAGGTAGCTAATTTTGAAGCCATCATTGAATTCGTTGATCAATTCATCATTACTAGGTTTGACTTCCCTAACACAATTATGTTTGATAATGCATCTTATTTTTCGGGTAGTAATATGACTGAATTTACTCTCAAGAGAGTTTTTAAGCTGAAATTTTCTACTAATTACTATCCCCAAGGGAATGGTTTAGCAGATTCAAACCAATAAAAATCTCATAAGAATCATAAAAATAACTATTGATTAAAGCCAAAATAATTTTCATAAGTCTTTAAAATTTTCACTGTGGGCAGATCGAATTACTCAAAAGGCCTCTATAGGCACTTCTCCAATCAATCTAGTTTATGGGAAAGAAGTTGTAATTCCATCAAATTGAGCCCTTCCCTCACTCACCCTGTTTAAATTTATTAATGAAGTACCTTCCTCTTCCTTACAGTTAAGAATTTCACAAATCCTTAAATTAGAATAAGAAAGGGAAAAGGCAAAATTAGCACATGCTCGACATCAGCAGATCTTTAAAAATTATTTTAATGCAAATTTTGTTAGCCCAAAATATTCCCAAGTTGGAGACCTCATTCTTAAGTGGGACAAAGCAAATGAGGAAAAAGATAAGCATACCAAATTCCAAACTTATGTGGCTTGGACTATTTCAAATTTCTGAACAAATTGGCCCATCAACCTTAATGTTGCAATATCTTCAATGGAGAAAATATTTTCTTCCTGTCAACAAGCTGATTTTGAAAAAAATATTTTAATCTTAGAAGAACATTTCTTCTAAATGTATCATACTTTTATTTATATTTTTTGGTTAATTAAATAATAATTTTTGATTACATACTTTTGTCTTTTCGCAAAACCTCTGAATCATTTTACGACTTTTTATTATGAAGAATAAAAATTCTTAAAGAAATTCTTACAAAATTGAAAAATTGGATGAATATTATACAACTCTAAAATATTTTTCCATTGAAATTGTAAATTCTTGTAAACCTCAAACTTCGTAAAGTATTTTTACCCTATTATCAATAAAAAAAGGTCCACTTTACAAAGTAAAGACTATTTGTTACTAAGGATCTTTAACTCTAAATTGTCATCCAAAACTCCTAAAGAGTCAATGATTCTCCCCATCCATTAATTATGCTTTTTCTAGAGTGTAATTCAAAATATAAAAAACTTAAAAAGATAAGAGGTATCAAAACGAGTATGCTTACCATGATCATAGGAAAATAATAGACTAACATTACCACTACCACATATCAAACCAGGGTAATGGCTTATGATATTATATAACCATAATAGAAGGGGTCTCATCACGAGCCAAATTTTTCAATCCAATTACAACTAGTGCATGGCATTGTCACTATCTGGTCACCAAGCCAAGATAATGACTTTTTAAGAACAAGAGAAAACAAATTGTATAATTGAGAAATTATCTCCAAAGATTGTAATGATAGATGTATGGGATACTAGATCATTGATGGTTAAAAGGTAACCGTGTCGAGGTTATAAATTCCTGCTGGTAGCAGTGGCTTTGCCTGTGAAAAAATGAGTATATCAAAAGGCTAAGTTGCAAAAATCCACCTACTTTATCTTTTAAGCTATTTAATGATTGATATAGAGAAATGAAGGTTTTTATCTATGAAAGGTTTTAAAATAGAAATAAGATGAGGTTTTATAATTCAGAGTAATTTTATTTATCCAAATATTTCAAAGATAAATTTCATTTCCTTAATTATTTTTACTTATTTAAAAATATTAGGAATTTCATTTTTCAAAGATAACTGGTTCTTCCAGTGAATCGCCAATTGTTGTGTTATTCAACAACCCCAATTATTTTAGAATAGTTTCCTTAGAAAATAATGGGGACCCTTTTAAAATTTTAGACTAGAACAAATAAAACCCTTAAGTGGTTGATTAAAATAGAAATAATAGTTAGAAAATCTAAGGAACACCTTTTTGTCTAAAGGCCACTTAGGCAAAAAATTCAAAAGAAACATATTTGCAAATTGAAATCACAAAATCGTGAGGACATCATATGACATCTAAAGCCAATCCAAATGATTTACGATGTGATATCAATAAAAAAATATTTAATAAAAGAAAAGGGCTTCCGACCGAATCATGTTTTATGAAAATAAAACCATAGGACCCATCATTGCCACATCACCAATCACAAATTGCAAATTGCATTTCAATCCTGCCATCATTCAATCTACTCTCGTTTTAATTTCCTTGATGTGATACATCCCATCACATTGCGCTTTTGCTAACAACCACTTCCTTCCACCATCTAGTTTCACCGAAATTTGCACTTTCCTTTTCCCCCGCTAATGTTTGAAGCCTTCAAAAACTTTAATATTTTAACTTAAAATGGAGTTGCATGAAAAATAATTAATCGTAATTGGCAATACATGGGTACTTGGCGTTTTAAGAATTTGGCACGCATATGAATCTACGATGTGAAAATATATTATTTATTAGCCTAAATGTCTACTCGAGCACGTGAACCCACACTTTCCATTAATTCCATAACTTAACGGTTTAATAGCTCAAGCCTCCAAATATGATTGACCACAAAAGAATTAATTTTTTTAGATTATCTGCGTATTTTTGTTTGCAATTATTTCCATTATTGTTACACTGCTCTCTTATTGTGACAATATTTGCCCTTTTTACTTGTTGTTCTTATTATTTCGCAGGAAATTCCAAAAAAACAGAGTTCCTCAAAAATTTATAAGGCCACAAAGAAGTACAAAAAACCCATGGCTCCCCCTAATCTTGCACCTTATGTTAGTGAAGTAACAGAAATTCCACCCTGATTCACAGATACTACATGCACATCATAAAGTGGTCATGCTTCTTGGGAAGCAATGTACAGGTTATTTGAAGACGAGAAACACCGTAGGGCTGAAAGAAAAGCCATTGCACGTGCTTTTGATACTTCAGAAGCTACTATAGCCGATGTCTCAAACTCTTTTCTGCATCGAATTGCTACACACCCCAAGATTTTACGATATACAGATATGGTGAAATGCATTATTGAAAACCTCAACATTGGAGATAAAACTTTCCTAACAAGCAAAGGTACAATGATAGGGTCATTTAGAGCCAAATATTTGAAGAAAATGTACCGCATTCCATGCCCTTAGAAGGTGTATGATAAATTTTTCCTAGCGCAATTCGCAAAGAATAATAAGTTACACTCAAATCCCATAAAGCAATGGAGGAGTAACCCTAACAAGCATAAACATGATGATAAGGGTATGTATTCCACTACTTCGCTTTCTGGTCCCTATTTTTATATTTCAACTATGATGTCTAGACTTTTTGGCCAACCCAATACCACTAAATTCTCTGTTGAATGGGTTCCCCTTATGGAAGTTGTCACAGACTCCTATATCGTGGATTGGGGAACCATTTTGTCAAATAATATTGCTACCCAGATTATTGAATACAGAAAAAATCATTTTGTTTCATCTAAGATCTTTCCCCCATTTTATATGAGTGCCTATAGTATGGATGCAGTGTGTTTTACATCAGATCTTCTAACCATGGGTTGGAAATGGACTATCCAAGACCCCACTCCAATTCATATTTATCATAGTATTTTATGGGAATCAAAACATGAAACTAATTTCTACAAGATCTTCCATGGAATTATGCTCCCACTGTTTCAAGTTGTGTTTGATGAAAATGCCCCTAGATTGTCCAAAGAAGCTCAAGTAGCCTTAACATCCATTGGAAAATGGTCTAGGGAAAAAAAATTCACTTATGTCAGAGTTTTTGGAAGCTTAGCCTGACCACATATCCTACCATTATTTGTTCCAGATAAACTTCTCGCAAGATAAATTTCTTATTAGAGAGTGGGACATGAATTTACCAAGGTTTTGAAAGAAGCAAACAAAGCTTCATGGCCCTCCTTTCCTATTCACTGTGGTTTCTATGCATTAGGCAATTTCAAACATGTCGAGTTAAACATTAATCAAATCCAATTCTTGAAATTATTGAAGATTTTTAACAAGAAATATGACCCGGATCAAGTTGCATTCAATTTCACAAATGAATAGAAAATCAGACCATTTTACCATGAAAATTATGATTTTGATGATTTGTTTGATTCAGTTGATACTTATTCAACAGTGGAGAAATTAGCAGTATCACTCCTTAATCCTCAGCAACTATCAAAGTTCAAGAAATACAAGAATATAAGGTTGGAAGGGATTCCTCTAAATATTCTTGAGGTATCCCAGCCTATCTCACAGAAGGAACAACAACAGAAAGAACAGGTAAAAGAACAGCCCCATAAGGATACTGAAGTCCTTAGTGGAACAAAAGAAGATAATTCTACTGGAAATCAAACCAAATATCCATTGTTTTCAAGTGACTTAGATGAAGTCTAGAAATATTTTGATCAATCGCTTAAAGGAGACCAAGAAGGGGTGAGCATTGATCATCAAAAAAAATTCGAAACACCTCATGGCAAAAGTCAGAACCCGTTTACTGTTGGGTCAAATGAAAAATATGTTAGAACATAAGAAGTAGAATTTATCCCGACCTACCCAACATCATATATTGTGTTGAAAATCGAGGAAATACCTCATTTGGATATATTTTACAGCCCAATGCATAAATTTTTCATGAGCGGGCAGAGGAAAAGGAGAAGAATAGAAAAATAGCAAGCTTTCATTCATGGAGATATCTCTATGGAAATAGTTTGGAAGGACACACAAGTATATCCATCTCAGGATCTAACATGGTTAACTCAGTTTTAAGGACCATATGCATCTACCACCATTGACAAAGCCACTAAATTCCATCAATTAGTTAAATAGAAGGATGAAAGAATCCTTTAATTGGAACAGGAATTTCTAGCAGAGAAGTAAAACATTAATCATCAATTACAAGCACAAGTGTCACAACTCCAACAGAGCTTGAATCAACTAAAGCTAAAAAAAATAATATGATGTTGGTGCTAAAAGATTCTCAGATACACCAACTGCAATTCACTATTGAACAATTGAAAGATAATCCTAAAGTGGATGAATTTAAAAAGGAATATTTGGAACTAAATACTCTATTAGCCCAACAACAAGTTTTTTCTACCAAAAACTGTCTAGTATTATTGAACTATATCAAAAGAGTGATTCATTGATGAATCGATTAGTTGACCAGAGGATCATATTTGATGAAATTGATGATAAAGTATCCCAATGTGTCACCTGGAAAGATACTGCTAAAGGTTGAAAGGCCAATCTTTCCAGGATTGAATATTCTAAAAAAGAAATCTTATTTATTGATTGGGACATACAGTTAAAGCAGGTTGAAATGGAAATTTGTAGATCCAAGGATGTTCCCAACAACATTTTTCAAACATTCAGCCAAAATATCATTGCTGCTAATCTGATTGATAAATCCCCCCCTCCCCCACCCCAGTTCTCTACCTATTGTAAAATATTTGATAAGACAGTCTCAGGAAATGTCCAAGATGAAGGAAGAAAGCATCAAAAAATTGGATAAGTTGGATTGGAAAAATTATTGGAAGCACTTGGTCAAGCCACATAGCCAATGGCTAATGATGCACTATTTAACCGACACTTCCTCTTACATTATGCCTCCACTATCAGATGCGATCTACATATGAAAACTACTTGTCAGGCTAGACAAATCTCCTGAGGTTCAACCTATGATTGACATCCTTCAACTCAAAGAACGAATGGAAAAAGAGATAACAATGCAATCCTGAAGCGTGACATCCCACCAAAATATATTTATGCTTTTATTTCACTTAATTTAAGGAGAGTTGTTTAAACCTCCTCAACTCTTTATGTAATTTCTATTTTTGTACTTTTAATTTTATTATATAAACCCTTTCGTGTCTTTAAAGAAAGGGTCCTGAAGTTTTGAAAAGAAAACTTTACAAAAGTTTCACTTTTGTATTCTTAAAGTTTTCCTTAGTATAAAAGATTGGACCAGAGACTGTTTTTCAAATGAGCAGAGTTAGCATATATATGGTACTTTTATCTTTATGTTGATCTTATGTTTAAAATGAGAAATAGTTAATTTTCCTTATGATGTTTTTTTATATGTATCTTTTTAACACAATCCAGCATTAATTAAATATTGAACATGTTTGAATTACATTTTGTATACATATACAATACATGCAATAATATATGTGATATATACTTATTCAATTGGTTTGATTAACTATTTAATCAAATCAATTATCTTAAAAAAAAATTCATTTCCTAAGTTTTTGATAAATCTTAATTTGCATTCACTTAAAGATCATCTTTTTAAATCGCGTATAACAGAAAGATAATTCATCCTAATACAGATAGGTATATATATATATATATATATATATATATATATATATATATTATTTAAACTTGTTGTCACTCTCATTCACCAAGTCACATTCAGTTAAAATAACACCAATCCACTTAATTATATTTCATTGGGAAATTGGTCCTGTTATCACTCAGATTTTCCTTGAAGTTGTGGAAAAGGAAAATAACTCCGAGGTAACCAAAAACCAACCTTCAGATACAGAATCTAGCCAATCTGTATCCAGAGAGGGCTCTCTCTTTAAAATATAGCTTTGTTCTTAGAAAATATTAGGCTAGTTATAAGTCCAAGAGTTTTGTTTAAATTTAAATGGTGGAATCTGCCAACTAAGGGCACGATTAAGTAATTTAGGCCATTGGGCTATGGAGTCGAAAGGATGGCTTTACTGGATTAAGTTTCTACACACAAGATGGCTTTGCAGGGCAAGATAGCCAAACAGAGAACAATTTTAGATATTAAAGTGAATGGAATGGATTTTGAAGAGATGAAAGGCAATTAAGAATCTTTCAACATGTTCAAAGAAAGAAAGTGAATGATTACAAATAAAGAGTAGTTAAGAATTCTTTACTATAGTAATCAAAATGTTTAAACCAACGAAACAAGAGCAATTAAGAATTCGTTGCTTATAACCAGTTTAGAAGAAAACATTTAGAATAATCATAATTGAAATCAGAGTACACTTAAGTAAGTTCTGATTTATTCTTTTATGTCAATTATTCAGAAATGGAACACAATGATATTATAAACAGATATAAAACTTAAAACATAGGATAGAAAAGACTTATTGAACTGTAGTCTGACACATGAATCCTGCAAAAAGTCTTGAGCTTCAAATCATCATCCAACAAGCCACAAAGAAGTTTCTCCAAAACACTTTTATTCCAAAAAATCAATGTTACAGCAAAGTAGAAGAATCCACCCAAAATACTTCCAAGAGTGAAGTATTTATACAAATTCTAAACTAAAATATCTTGAAAAAATATCAAGATTAGTTCACAAATCTCTCCAACTATTTTACATAAATAGAACTTAAGTAAAGTACACTCAAAATAATGCATCTATTTGGCACTATTTTGTATGGATAGGTGATGACAAAGAGGATAATTTGAATTTGATCCAACTCTTAGTTGATGATGAGGCATCCAAGTCACTAACTGCTTCCTTTCTTTGTGCAATTCTGCTCCAACAATTCTGCAAATTTTGGGTCCAATGAGACCTTTGTATTTCTCAATCCGTAATAGATATCTAAAAAGTGAAAGATTTAATTGTATATTAATATGTTAGTGAGATAAACCTCTTTCAGTTTCCCCAAATTCCTCTCCATCTATGCACAAAAGGCTCTGCCAAAATATGTGTAAAACAGAGTTTTACAGAGTCTGAAAAATAACCTGTAAAGTTGTGCATGTATCTCTCATTCTGAAATCACTGTGAAAACAGTGAGATAGGTTTTTGTATATATGTCTCTTAGGAACCAAAACCTCCTTCAGTTTTGTATGATGTATTTTTTATTTACCACAATATTCTCTGCAAAATGATGACTTAACTGGTATTTTCAGCAAAAAGTGCTTTCCATCATTGTTTAATATTTCCAAAACCATAATATTTGTTAGAAAAGTGAGAGAGGTTTTTGTATATGGTCCTCTTAAGAACATAAACCTCCTTCAGTTTTGCAAAATTCATCTTTGATTGATCACAATATTTTCTGCCAAACTATGACTAAAACATGCAATTTCTGCAAAAATGTTCCTTCTTGTTGTGTTTTTCATCTTTTCACTTTTTTGTTTCTTTGACTATTTTACTTTCACTTTAAACAAAAATAATTTTTGGTGAAAGTATTTTCATCTCTTTTTACCATTTTACTGCCTCTGTATTTACTTTTACTGTTTACCTTTGACCACTCTGTAACTTCATTTTAAGTTTCACTCTGACTTTTACCTGATACACTTTAACTACTGATACTCTTTAATTGTTCTTTACTGTGTCCTTTTACCTTCAATGTGTAGTTTAGGTTTTTACTGTCTGTTTCAACAGTAAATCGTTTAATATCTTGTTCCCTTTGCTTTTCTTTCAACTTTATGTTTTATCTTCCATCTATGTTTGAATAGATTTAATAACATTCTTGGAGTAAACAAGTCTAATGACTAGTATTAAGACTGTTTATCCAAGGATGTGGTCTTTTGATCACCTGTAAAACAAAAAAAATTGTTAGGAAAGCATTGGTTTGCAGGGGAGGTCGAAAAAGGTCTCATTTTATTTTGAGAGGTCTGGCAGTGATCTTCAGCAAAATTCAGTTAATGGCACTTGACAGTTGATTTTTGAAATTCTTTGCATGGAGGGCACAGTCGTTTTCAGCATACAAAATGATAAAAAAAACGCGAACTTTTGTTTTATTCGCAAAGTCAAAGCGGGTAATTTTTTATTATTTTAATATATGATGTCAAGGTGTACGATGGACACGTCACAGGGAAAGGGCAGTAAGTGGTTTATTCCGCACCACCTTTGGGAGCTGGCGGTAATTTGTGAATTGGGAGTGATTCCATAGATTAACTGACGCGTGGCCCCGACACTATTCGAAAACCACTGCGATTTCACGAGTTAACTTTTGGATGAGGGAGGGCCAGCGGAATGAATGCGGGCCATGGATCTCTGATGGAGCGATCCAACGGTTGACATGACGTGAAGTTGGCGGGGGAGTTAAAAGGCGGGCCCAAAGTAATTAACGTTAATTAATCATTTCGAGAGGCGTTTGATTGGCGGGATTAGATTATTAATTAATCCGGATGATTAATTAATCTCTTTGCGTATGATGACGAGTCGGGGTAATGAATGGGTTTATTTTTCGAAGTTTGTTTTGAATAAAACTTCGGCTTTTTATTTTTTTCATTTAAAACATAAAAAAACATATACTTAAACCTTTTTTCGTATGTTTTTATTATATGGTAATAAATCGATATGATTCACTTACCATAGGGGGCGGGGATAATTATATAGATATATTTTTAGCCAAATGGCATTGTAATGTGGGATTTTTATTTAATCACATGGGTTAAATACTTTGGCTAAAAACTTATAGTAAGATGGTTTTTTAGGTTATTTATAAAAGGGAATTATATATAATAGGATAAGGTATTTCCACTAAGGAGTTAATATATAAAGTTAGAAATTAACATGAAAAATGAGAGAAAGCGCTAAGTATAAAGCACCATAATAATGTATTTAACTTATGCTTTGCGTGAAATGGATTTTTATGGATCATTGCATGTTTTTCCTAAGTAAAATGGGATTTTGCTTAGGAAAAGATTTTTATGAATGAATGAGTATGATGATGATTATTTTTAAATACTAAGGTTTTCTCCAATCATTGGGCCGAGGGTCCGGTCCCTCCAAAAGTCAAAGAAATGCCTTGAGCCCCTTTAATCTTCAAATTCCTTAGCACTTAGGGGAAATTAGTAAATTGTTAGGGAAAAAGTGAGATGGGAAGTTAATGATTTTGACCTTGTTGTGTTCCGAAATTCTGCCAATGTGGTGTTATGCCTTTGCACTTGGTGATGAAAGTAAAATTGAACACATTTAGAACCATCATTCATCACATGCAATCTTGCAACAACATCTACCTACCCTACTTACTTTACCCTACCATTTTGTCTTCTTTATTAGGGTGCACTTAGACTGGAAAACCCTTATCAATTTTGTTTTCTTTTACATGGCAACCTATCTAAGTCTACACTTATTACATCCAAGGGCTCAGATTAAACTGTTGAGAACATTTTATTAACTCTACCTATCTACTTATCTGCCAAGATTAAACTGTTTGGTCAAATATTTATTCTCTATTCTACAACATGAAATTGAAAAAGGAATGAGTCAAGTTTAAACAGTTTGACTCTTCACAAATTGTGGCAAAAGTTTGACAAGCTGCACACAATTGCTTTATTACAGAAAATGAAATAGTAGTGGCATTTAAACTTGCACACTTTCCTGGTCTATTTTTGTTTGGGGTTCATTTCTTTCACTTTTTTGACCATTTTATTCTTTTTACCCTTTGATTTTTCTTTTAGGGTATACCCTCTTTACATTTTTTAAATTTTTTGATCTTTTGATTTTTTTAAGAATATGGAACACCTTTTGCAACAAGAAAAAGGTTTGAACATATTGCATAGTTCAACAAATCAATCATGAAAAATGACATCTATTGGTATAGGAGTCTAACACTGGCTCCACTTGGGGATGGCTTTTCCTGGCGAAAAGTCAAGAACAGTAGGTCAGATGCCTCAAAATGTCTTCAACTGAACCATGTAATCTTCTTTTTCTGGTGGCTTTATTGTATATATGATAGTAAAACTTCTGAAGCTTAGGGCCTTCACTTCGGGCTTCAACTCCAGTAAGTTACTATCCACTCAAAACTTAAAAATTTGTTGCCCAGTTAGGAATTTTCTGCCTTGTTCCAATCCCAAACATGCATTTGCTGTGGTTGAAAATCTTGAATTGAATATAGTCCTTTTTCTGCAGCCTGAAATCTGATTTGAAACTAAAACAACACACAAAAATTTTCAAACCAACTTAATGAAAAACTAGTTGAAAATTGAAAACAAAAAAAAAACAATGCTCAAAATTATGAGCTTATTAGCATTCATTTACCTACTCTAATCTACTAAAAATCTTATTAAATCAGGTAATACAAAAATGCCAATGAAGCCAATCAAGTAGTTGTAAAAATAAATGGATAACTTGATTGCTTGTGATCAAAATTGGAAGTATATTATGATCATGTGCCTTTATAATAAATGATATGATGTGTAAAGGCCACTTTTGATGTATTTGATCCTTATAGAGAAAACAGTTTTGCAGATTTGGGCTAAAATATTCTCCATATAATCTGATATAGGATCAATAAAAGTATGATGTATGTTATTTACTTCTAGGCCTTCAATGACTGGTTGCTCAGTTGTATTCTGAATATTAAGCCTTGAAACTATTTCTTCAGTCTTTTGTTTGAAAGAATAATCATCCTCAATATGCAAGTCAAAGGATAGTACAATTTCCTCTTGCTTAGGAGAAGGAAGATTTTCAAAGAATTCTTTAGGATTTCGGAAATTGTATGACTGAATTTGAGAATGCAAAAGTTTGATTTCAATTTCAAAATTTTCAGAAATTATATCAAGAAGCCATTTTTTAATTTGAGGAGAACATTTTCTTGATCTAAAAAGAAGAAAGAAATCCCTTAGAAAATCCTCATCAAGCTGAAGTTCTAATATTTCATCCCTCAAAATAGCTAATGATTGTTCTGTGAAATCATTTTGAGTTAGGAAATCATACTGATCATATTTAGGCAAATCCTCAGAATAAGGAATGTCATCAATTATAAACATTGGATCAACATATTTCTCTTCCATTAATTCCAATATGTCTTGATTAGATTGGTTGCATTCTTTTTGAAAGTCATTTGCTCAATAGGAGTGCTATCAAGCAATGGGCCTTTTTGGGAAAGTAGAATAACATGAACATCAATTTGTTCTTCTGTCCCTTCATGGATAAAAACTTTTGTACATTCATCAACATTAGAAGAAGTAGAAACAATTTCTTCATTATGTAAATATTTTGAGGATGGTTGCATGTTTAGAAGAAAATTGATTTCTTCTTCGGTGAGGGGGGGTGGGAATCTCTGAATTCTTAGATTGAAATGAAAATTGTTTTTTCCTTTATCTAAAAGTTGATCATGAGGTTGATTATTGTCTTTAACTCCATTCAAAACATTAAATGAAACATCATTTGTTAATACAGAGGGGTTTTGTGGATCTTGATTTATCCCCTGATTTATTTCATCTTTGTTTAACTCCTCTTGATTATTATGACATTTAACTTGAGAATGAAATTTTTGGACTTCTTCTAGTAAATCTTCAGGATGCCAATTTTCAAAATCTTCATCAATATTTTTAAGGTAATGTATAAGATCTTCAGCTTGATCACAACAATTTTCAGCTAATGATAAAGATGGAAAATCTTCTTTGTAATGCTCATAAAATACCTTATGAAAATCTTTTAGAGAAAACAAACTTGTGGGTTTGAGAGCTTCATACCATTCCCTTGCGTTTCCTTCTAAGGTTCCCATGAATATCTTCATGAGGCAATCCTCATGCCAATCACCCTTCAATCTTGATGAGTGTATATGAAATTTAATGAGATGTAATAAAGGATCATCAATATTCTCATCTTGAAACATGGGCAGATTTTCACCCCAATTTACCTTCGATAGTTTTTGTGGAAATCCAGGTATGTGATCTCTGCTCATGGGAGCATATCTTCGTTTTATTCTTGGATTATCTTGAAAATCAGCCATAATGAAAGGCCACGATATATTTAAAACCAAGTTAGATCCTTATATAAAATACAATACATATTGAAAACCGTTCTTAACGTGAAAGAACATAATGTCTTGGATTAAAATCCAAGTTGAAAGCATGATCTTTCCATATTGTTCTTCCAGGTTCATTCCTCCAGTGGAGTCTTGATTGTGAAATGGATTTGGAGTCGCCAGGTGGATGATTTTAACATTTGTGTGTCTGATCCCTGTCCACCATCATAGATCAAATCTAAACCCTTAAAACAATTCTGAAGAAAAAGTTAGTTCTCCCCAGTCAGTTTTCTAGATAATTCTCTTTTTTTGGTTTTTGTTTAAATGGAAGAAACAATACAACTTCAACAAATTCTTCAAGAAAACAAAGATTTTTAATTAAAATTTTCTCAAAGATTTATTGAACTAGAGAATCTGATTGAATTTTTTAAACCAAAGTTTCAGTTATTAAGCTAAACCAGAGATAGACTGAAGCAACATTTATTTATTGTGCAATTGCAGAGCAAAAGCATTTCAAAGGCTACCTGGCTGATCTTCAGACTCTGTCTATAGCTTATAAGCAAACAATAGTATCAATAAAAATGATTCAGGTCCCCAGCGGAGTCGCCACTATGTTATCACTCAAATTTTGCTTGAAGTTGTGGAAAAAGAAAGTAAATCCGAGGTAACCACAAACCAACCTTCAGATACAGAATCTAGCCAATCTGTATCCAGAGAGGGCTCTCTCTTTAAAATATATCTTTGTTCTTAGAAAATATTAGGCTAGTTATAAGTCCAAGAGTTTTGTTTGAATTTAAATGGTGGAATCCGCCAACTAAGGGCACGATTGAGTAATTCAGGCCATTGGGCTATGGAGTCGAAAGGATGGCTTTACTGGATTAAGTTTCTACACACAAGATGGCTTTGCAAGGCAAGATAGCCAAACAGAGAACAATTTAGATATTAAAGTCAATGGAATGGATTTTGAAGAGATGAAAGGCAATTAAGAATCTTTCAACATGTTCAAAGAAAGAAAGTGAATGATTACAAATAAAGAGCAGTTAAGAATTCTTTACTATAGTAATCAAAATGTTTAAACCAACGAAACAAGAGCAATTAAGAATTCATTGTTTATAACTAGTTTAGAAGAAAACATTTAGAATAATCACAATTGAAATCAGAGTACACTTAAGCAAGTTCTGATATATTTTTTTTTGTCAATTATTCAGAAATGGCAAGCAATGATATTATAAATAGATATAAAACTTTTAAAACATAAGATAGAGAAGACTTATTGATCTGTAATTAGACACATGAATCATGCAAAAAGTCTTGAGCTTCAATTCGTCATCTAGCAAGCCACAAAGAAGTTTCTCCAAAACACTTTTATTCCAAAAAATCAATGTTACAGCAAAGTAGAAGAATCCACCCAAAATACTTCCAAGATTGAAGTATTTATACAAATTCTAAACTAAAATATCTTGAAAAAATATCAAGATTGGTTCACAAATCTCTCCAACTATTTTACATAAATAGAACTTAAGTAAAGGAAACTCAAACTAATGCATCTATTTGGCACTATTTTTGATGGATAGGTGATGAAAAAGAGGAGAATTCGAATTTGATCCAACTCTTAGTTGATGATGAGGCATCCAAGTCACTAACTGCTTCCTTTCTTTGTGCATTCTTCTCCAACAATTCTGCAAACTTGGGGTCCAATGATACATTTTTATTTCTCAATCCGTAATAGATATGTAAAAAGTGAAAGAGGTTATTGTGGATAAATAGGTTTTTGAGATAAGCCTCTTTCACTTTCCTAAAATTCCTCTCCAGCTGTGCAAAATAGGCTCTGCAAAAAATATGTGTAAAACAGAGTTTTACAGAGTCTGAAACATAACCTCTAAAGATGTGCAAGTATCTCTCAGTCTGAAATCAATATAAAAAAACTGAGATAGGTTTTTGTAGAAGGGTATATTAGGAACAACAACCTCCTTAATTTTTGTAAAATTTATTTCTTATTGGCCACAATAATCTCTACAAAATGATGACTTAACAGGAATTTTTCTGCAAAAAGTGCTTTCCAACATTGTTTAATATTTCCAAAACCATAATGGCTGTTAGAAAAGTGAGAGAGGTTTTTGTAGATGGCACTCTTAAGAACATAAATATCCTTCAGTTTTTCAAAATTAATCTTGGATTGATCACAATAGTTTCTGCAAAACTATGACTAAAATATGCAATTTTTGCAAAAATGTTCCTTCTTGTTGTATTTTTCATCTTTTCACTTTTTTGTTCCTTTGACTGTTTTACTTTCACTTTAAACGAAAATCATTGTTGGTGAAAGTATTTTCATTTCTTTTTACCATTTTACTGCCTCTGTATTTACTTTTACTGTTTACCTTTGACCGCTCTGTAACTTCATTTTAACTTTCACTCTGACTTTTACCTGATACACTTTAACCACTGATACTCTTTAACTGTTCTTTACTGTGTCCTTTTACCTTCAATGTGTAGTTTAGGTTTTTACTGTCTGTTTCAACAATAAATCGTTTAATATCTTGTTTCCTTTGCTTGTCTTTCAACTTTATGTTTTATCTTCCATCTATGTTTGAATAGATTTAATAACACTCTTGGAGTAAACAAGTCTAATGACTAGTATTAAGACTGTTTATCCAAGGATGTGGTCTTCTGATCACCTGTAAAACAAAACAAATTGCTAAGAAAGAATTGGTTTGCAGGGGAGGTTGAAAAAGGTTTCATTTGATTTTGAGAGGTCTGGCAGTGATCTTCAGCAAAATTCAGTTAATGGCACTTGACAGTTGATTTTTGAAATTCTTTGCATGGAGGGCACAGTCGTTTTCAGCATACAAAATGATAAAAAAAACGCAAACTTTTTTTTTATTCACAAATTCAAAGCGGGGATTTTTTTTATTATTTTAATATATGACATCAGGGTGTACGATGGACACGTCACAGAGAAAGGGCGGTAAGTGGTGTATTCTGCACCACCTTTGGGAGCTGGCAGTAATTTGTGAATTGGGAGTGATTCCATAGATTAACTGACGCGTGGCCCCGACACTATTCGAAAACCACTGCGATTTCGTGTGTTAAATTTCGGATGAGGGAGGGCCAGCGGAATGAATGTGGGCCATGGATCTCTGATGGAGCGATCCAACGGTTGACATGACGTGAAGTTGGCGGGGGAGTTAAAAGGCGGGCCCAAAGTAATTAACGTTAATTAATCATTTCGGGAGGCGTTTGATTGGCGGGATTAGATTATTAATTAATCCGGATGATTAATTAATCTCTTTGCGTATGATGACGGGTCGGGGTAATGAATGGGTTTATTTTTCAAAGTTTGTTTTGAATAAAACTTCGGCTTTTTATTTTTTTCGTTTAAAACATAAAAAACATATGCTTAAACTGTTTTTCGTATGTTTTTATTATATGGTAATAAATCGATATGATTCACTTACCATAGGGGGCGGGGATAATTATATAGATATATTTTTAGCCAAAGGGCATTGTAATGTGGGATTTTTATTTAATCACATGGGTTAAATACTTTGGCTAAAAACTTATAGTAAGATGGTTTTTTGGGTTATTTATAAAAGGGAATTATATATAATAGGATAAGGTATTTCTACTAAGGAGTTAATATATAAATTTAGAGATTAACATGAAAAATGAGAGAAAGCGCTAAGTATAAAACACCATAATAATGTGTTTAACTTATGCTTTGCGTGAAATGGATTTTTATGGATCATTGCATGTTTTTCCTAAGTAAAATGGGATTTTGCTTAGGAAAAGATTTTTATGAATGAATGAGCATGATGATGAATATTTTTAAATACTAAGGTTTTCTCCAATCATTGGGCCGAGGGTCCGGTCCCTCCAAAAGTCAAGGAAATGCCTTGAGCCCCTTTAATCTTCAAATTCCTTAGCACTTAGGGGAAATTAGTAAATTGTTAGGGAAAAAGTGAGATGGGAAGTTAATGATTTTGACCTTGCTGTGTTCTGAAATTCTGCCAATGCGGTGTTCTGCCTTTGCACTTGGTGATGAAAGTAAAATTGAACACATTTAGAACCATCATTCATCACATGAAATCTTGCAACAACATCTACCTACCCTACTTACTTTACCCTACCATTTTGTCTTCTTTATTAGGGTGCACTTAGACTGGCAAACCCTTATCAATCTTGTTTTCTTTTACATGGAAACCTATCTAAGTCTACACTTATTACATCCAATGGCTCAGATTAAACTATTGAGCACCTTTTATTAACTCTACCTATCTACTTATCTGCCAAGATTAAACTGTTTGGTCAGATATTTATTCTCTATTCTACAACATGAAATTGAAAAGGGAATGAGTCAAGTTTAAACAGTTTGACTCTTCACAAATTGTGGCAAAAGTTTGACAAGCTGCACACAATTGCTTTATTACATAAAATGAAATAGTAGTGGCATTTAAACTTGCACACTTTCCTGGTCTATTTTTGTTTGGGGTTCATTTCTTTCACTTTTTTGACCATTTTATTCTTTTTACCCTTTGATTTTTCTTTTAGGGTATACCCTCTTTACATTTTTTAAATTTTTTGACTTTTTGATTTTTTTAAGAATATGGAACACCTTTTGCAACAAGAAAAAGGTTTGAACATATTGCATAGTTCAACAAGTCAATCATGAAAAATGACACCTATTGGTATAGGAGTCTAACAGGTCCCATAAATCCAATCGGAGCCACTATCTCAAACGGATAAGGGATTGTTTTTAATTCCTCGATTGGGTGGTTTTCCCTGATGTTGTTGCACTTATTTTCAAGGCATCAACACCTTGCTAAGAATAATAATGGAAAAATTTAAATTTTAGGTGGAATAAAAAAAAAAAACAAAACAAAAAACATTATCGAAGGAAAAAGTGCTAAAAACCCAATCTACCGATCCCCTTCGTTTAGTTGACATAAATCTATAATTGATGAATCATCAACTAGTGCAATTTAGGCATCTAAATATATGGACATGCAACAAACCAATGTTAAAGGTGAATATCCATTTATTTGAAAATTATTTTATTCTTCAATAAATATTTGGGTCTTTCGCAAGTATCCAAGTCTCCAAAGTATATTCAGGGATCTATGTATTTGGGGATGCATCGAGGCAGACACTTAAGAGATACCTAAATCCAAATTTCCTTGTCTTGGGTAGCAAGTGGACCTCACTACAGTGTGGCAATGTAGGTGGCACTAGGTGGAAAAATGAGGGGATCACATGTGGCATACATTTTTGGAATTATTAGGTGGCCAATTGGACACTTTGAATATGACATGTGGCAGCAGTAGGATACACCACATGGCAATGGGAAGATTAGGAAAATTACATGGAAGTGACATAGTAGCATGTGTGGCAGTCTCTAATGTTTCAGGATTTGTGCTAGGATAGTGGTTTGGTTAAGGTTTCCTGTGTATATTTTTTTACCAAAAATAGTGCTAAACAAGGTAATTACGCAAAAAAAGGAAGAAGAACCAATAGTGTGGTACCATTACCAACATATCAAGGAATAGAAGGAATAATATGAGCATCCAAGCAATTGAGGGTGCACCAAGGTAACCTCCAAGTAGAGTACTTAGATCCAAATTCAGGCGAAGGCATTCAAGTCAAAGTTTTAGTTTGGAAATGTTCTACATAGAGGAAATAGAGGTATATAAATATTCAGACATCTGAGAATGGATCAGGTGTGCTTGTTGGAAAAATACATGTATCTAGAGTGAAGAAAAAACATTTAAATCAAAGTTCCAAACCATCAATGTTATGCATAGAAGAAACAAAGCTATCTCGATAATTGGATATCCAAACGCGGAGCAAGTGTGCTAGTTAGAAAAATGCTCGAATATGGATTCGGATAAGTAGAAAGGAGAGTGGTAAAGGTTTTAATTCATTCATGGTTTCATATAAAGAGATATTCATCCATCTAATGGTAAACAAAATTAAGTCTTAGAATATTAACCACATATCTCATATATAATAAAGCTATTTTCTAAGACTAGGGTCTCGGCCCTAAGTCAAGAGGAGCTAAGTGTTCAATACTTAGTGCTAAGGGGAATTAAGAGGAAAATTTGGGTATCCAAGATCCACCCATGTATGAAGTGATGTTTTTACAAAAAAATTGAAAATTGGATTCACTCAATAGTGGTAGGATAATCCCTTAGTTATTGCACATGTTCATATGGAAACAATGTTTAAGGAAAATAAATGTTAGGCTTAAGGAAAGGAGCCAAATGCTCTCACGCCATGCATAAAATAAAATTATTCGAAAGAGTAAGTGGTAGAGAAAATTTTGGTAAGAGGTGAACTCGAGGTGAATGGGAGTATAGTTGTATGTAATAACACATGATAACTATTATGATACTATGTGTGAATAGGAGGTGGTGTCTTAGTCAGGTCAAGAAGACTATGTGACCTAGTCAAGTTGTAATTCTATAGGTCAATACCATAGATTGATACACATGGTAAAGTAGGGGCTAAAACTATAAAATTAGAATAAAAAAATTTGTACGGTGGGCTAAAAGTGTACAAATGGGTAGAAGGAGTAGCAAACAAATTAAGAGACAATGTGAAGAAGAGAGAATTTTTTATTTAAGTTAATCTACGGTGATAGCGTAAGAGGGACATCAAGAGTAAGTGGTACAAAAAATATATTTACTAAGGGACTATAAAACATGGAATAGAAAGCGTATAAAGAGTTTAATGGAGAACATGCTAGATTGCAACAAATATTTTTCAACTAAAATATTAATAGGAGATCAAAGTTCCCTGTAGGTGGTTCCCTACAAAACTTTGAGGATTGGTGTCTTTAGGAAGTTGGTTCTTGAAAATTTAAAACGGGATAGGTGTCTTATGCAAGTGGGTGCTTGCAAAACTCTATAATTGTTGGTCGATGCCTACAATAATCATTTAAAGAAGAAATTGTTTTGTGGTATTATCCCTTTATGGATTTCAACATTAAATATATATTGCTCTATGTGTTCACTTGATTATGTGTGGTTTTTCTTCTTATTTCATAAATGAAAAAGAGATAGGTATTTAAGTGAAAAAAAAAATTATAGTGTAAAGTAATAAGAATATTGATTCACACCCCTCTCTCAGTATTCAATCATTGGTATCAGATCCAGTTCCTTCAGTAATAGCATAACCACTAGAAAGAATATCTGACAAAAAAAATGCCATGTTAGGATGGTTTGTTCCCAATCAGACCTTCTCTATTCAACGGGGCCAAATTTACTTTTCAAAAAATCAAAATGAAGACTAACCTAATGTCATTTAGCATGGATATTTGGAAAATTTCCTTGAATGGGTATTGAAACCCAAAAACCCCTCTAGCTTATGAAGGTGGTAATAAAAGCTATGACTATGATGCTAGGGATATGAACGCAATATTGGACAAAATAGTGGAATCAAAATTTGTAAAAATGATGCATTATGATTCAGGGAAAGAAATGTGGGAAAATCTGGTAAACAATTATGAAAGGGATACCAAGGTTGAAAATGCCAAAATCCAAGTTTACAAGATGCGGTATGAAAAACTAAAATAATGAAAAATATAGGTGGTTTTTTTCTCACGATGGATGAGGTTTTCAACACAATGAAAGGATTAGGTGATAAAATTAATGATATTGCAGTAGTACAATGGGTATTTATATCACTTTCTTCTAGATTTGATGCCAAATTCTCTTCCATAGAATAAATGCACCAATTGGAAAAACTGACCATGGACATACCTCATGGAATACTTACTACTTATGAGATGAGAACGAATGAAAATCAGCTATAACTCAAAGAAGTTGCATTCAAAGTATCAAACAAGTCAAAATTTCATCAAGATTAAGATTGCTTCAACCACATTTCAGATAAAGAGGAAGCAAAATTTGTGAGGAAACTATAAAGAGGCTTCGGAAAGTATAAAGCTAAGTTACCATTCAAATTTTTTCAATGTGGTATAATGTTAGGTCCCTATATCACTAGTATATCCCCTTATTATTGTTAGTGTAAACCCCTTATTGTTATTATTGTACCCTTGTAACCCCCATTTTGTTATTATTGTGCCCTTAAATTATTATTGTTAGGTCGGCTAGGATTACATTGTGGCCCACTAGGATTACATTATGGCCCCATGGACTCCTATGTATAGAAAGGAGGTTTTGTAAATTGTATCATCCAAGAATTGTTCATTTATGTAATGTATTGATGAGCCACCTAGAGTGGCTCATTTGCCAGAGCAGACAAATATCTTTTCTTCTTTTGGAAGTGATTTTCTGACATTTGGTATCGAGCTTTTGGATTCTTGGGTTTAGTACATCAACGAGGTCATGTGTTAGCATTTTACTATAACTTTTTTTCTACGAAGTTTCAGAAGCTGAAATTTTTAGGGTACGAAGACAAAATCCTGAGGAAGCTTGTGTAAAAATTTCATATTTTGGTGCGCAATAATTTCGGAGATATGATCTGTGGAAGTCAGGTAGTTTTTCAGGCTCCTAAACAGGTCATCGTGGCATTTGAGCTATAAAGTTTTTTTTACGAAGGTTC
The DNA here is from genome assembly GCA_034641835.2 of Pinus albicaulis. Taxonomy (NCBI): domain Eukaryota; kingdom Viridiplantae; phylum Streptophyta; class Pinopsida; order Pinales; family Pinaceae; genus Pinus; species Pinus albicaulis. The sequence goes on along the minus strand of CM076584.1, from coordinate 1,232,083,307 downwards.
AGAATCTGAAATTCATATGGTGCGAAGCTGAAATCCGGAGGAAATGCATCAAAAAATTTCAGAGCTTGGTTCGCAATATTTTTAGAGATATGATCTGTGGAAGGTAGTGCTTTTTCAGGCTCCTGAATTTCATCTTAAATAGGTGATCGTGGGAAAAGTTCAATAACTCTCTCTCTGAAGATTGGATTGGAGTGCCGTCAAAATTGGATGCAATTAAACGGCCTGTAGTTTATTGGCTATCAATTTTAGAGACAAAGGACAAAACAGTGACACGTGGCAAGTCGTACAAGTTCGCTCTACTGAACCAGTCTAGAATTAGGTCATTGTGGGAGATTGGACACAACTTTGTCTTGGAGAATCAAAATCAGGTCAGACCTGTGGCATTTGAAAGAAGCTTCAGAGGGCTACTACAGGGCTGAATTTGAGATATCGAAGATTTTCAATTACAGAGAAAATTCAATTTCAATATCGAGCTCCTCAAAGCTAGTAAAAGGTGTGTATTTTTTTCCGAATTGCATAAGTCTTGTTTGAAGAATCAAGTTGAATTGATTCCAAGGGCATCTTGTAGAATAGATATCAATATTTGATTCTAAAATGGCCCCTAAAAAGAATTCAACACCCATTAAGCCTTCAGAAGGCTCTACTATGACTCATGAAGATGAAGAATTGCAACATGATCTATCAAAATTACAAGAGCAAGTGCAACAAATTTCACTCTCGCAAAAAACAACAAAAAATGAAATGGAAGTTTTGAAGAAAGGCGTGGAAGTGAAGATGGACGGTTTGAAGAAAGGCATGGAAGCTAAAATGGATGGCGTGGAAGTGAAGATGGACGGTTTGAATAATGACATGAAAGACAACATGGAAAACATGAAGAATGATCTAAAAGAATACATGGAAGGCTGGATGACAAGCTTAAAACCAGAAATGATTCCTAATGGCGGAAATATAGGAGAAGAACCTCCTGATGAGAACAAAATAAATGTTAATCATGATTCCATAAACTCGAATGTTGGCGGGAAGAACAACCATATTCCAAAAATGGATATGAGGAAGTTTGATGGAAAGGATCCTGTAACATGGATACTACAGATGGAGCAATATTTTGATCTCCATAACGTGCAAAACACACAAAAGGTACGCATTGCAACTTTACATTTAGAACAAAATACATTTGTATGGTATCAATGGCTTTGCTCCCGTAAAACAATTGTCACTTGGTCAATTTTTACGGAGGAAATGATAGCACATTATGAGGATACAAAGAGCAACACCTTCTTTACCCAATTGATAAATCTCAAACAAAAGGGTTTAGTGGGGCGGCACATTGAGGACTTCCAAAAATTGAATATAAGGGTAACTGATATTCCAGAGGGACACAGGATTGATCTCTTCCTAGGCACTTTAAAGGATAACATCCAACATGAAGTTCGCGTTTTGGAACCTGATTCATTGGAGAAGGCATTGAGGTTGGCAAGAAAAGTTGAATGTAAAATTATGGCGACAAGGAAGCCTACCACTCAATTCTATAAAGAAGGAAGTGTTGCTACGCCTAGATTTCCACAACCTACAAGGTTGACACCACAACAATTGGAAGAAAAAAGAGCAAAAGGGCTTTGCTACGGTTGTGATAGAAAATACACTAAAGGTCATAAGTGTGCTGAGAAGAAATTATTTTACATAGATTGTGAAGAGGAAGAAGAAAATGAACAAGAATAGGATATACACCAGGAACCAACCCTAGAAGAGGAAGAAATGAATCCGACCATATCGTGTAATGCACTGGCAGGAATTACCACTCCTCAAACTCTCAAGATACAAGGACAAATCAAGAAGAAAAAGGTAATAGTGTTGATTGATTGAGGTAGCACCCATAATTTTATTCATTGTAAGGTAGCCAAGGAATTAAATTGTTTCCTATACCCAACACCAGAATGTCAAGTGATGGTTGCAAATGGAGGAACTATAAATTGCTCTGGAAAATGCCATAATATCAAGCTAACCATGGGGAATATGTATTGACTAGTCCAATGCTTTCCATTCCTATGGGAGGTGCTGATGTTGTACTAGGAGTACAATGGTTACAATCTTTGAGGACGGTAGCTTTTAATTTTCAAGAACTTTTCTTGAAATTTTTTTCAGAAGGAAAGGAAGTAGAATTACGAGGTATTGAAGGGAAGACGGGAAGGATAATAAGCTCTAATGTCATGACAAATCTTCTAAATAAATAACAACGAGGCCTAATTTCACAATTATGCTCACTAGAAGTTCCAACATCAAAATCATCTATTTCTGCAGATCTCCAACAAGTCTTGGGCAATCATTCCAAGGTGTTTGAAACTCCCAAAGGACTCCCACCTATTCGTGATCATGATCATGCTATTCATTTGATTCCAGGAAGTGTTCCTCCAAACATCAGGCCTTATAGATATCTTACTTCCAAAAGAGCGAAATTGAACGTATGATTGCAGAAATGTTAGAGGCGGGTATAATTCAACCTATTCAAAGTTCTTTCTTTGCTCCTGTAGTATTGGTACACAAGAAGGATGGATCATGGCGAATGTGTCCGGATTATAGGGAGCTCAATAAGCTCACCATTAAAGACATATTTCCCATTCCTGTGATTGATGAATTATTGGATGAATTACATGGAGCAATTTATTTTACCAAGTTGGATCTTCGTTCAGGATATCATCAAATTAGAATGAAGGCTGAAGATATTCCAAAAACAGCATTTCGAACTCATGAGGGTCATTATGAATTTTTGGTCATGCCTTTTGGCCTTACCAATGCACCTTCTACATTTCAGGGGTTGATGAATTCCATTTTCAAACCCTTCCTTAGAAAATTTGTGCTAGTATTTTTTGATGATATACTAATCTACAGCAGGTCTTGGAAGGATCATGTTGAACATGTTGACAGGGTGCTCAAACTATTGCGGGAGAAACAATTATATGCAAAAAAATCCAAATGTTTCTTTGGAGTACAAGAGGTGGAATATCTGGGTCATATTGTATCTCACGAGGGTGTTAAAGTGGACCTAACAAAATTAAAGCCATTAAGGAATGGAAAGTTCCCACAACCATAAAGCAGTTGCGAGGATTTCTCGGGTTAACAGGGTATTATCGCAAGTTTGTTAAGAATTATGGGAGAATAGCAGCACCTCTAATAACATTATTGAAGAAAGATGCATTTTCATGGACTCCTGAAGCAACTAAGGCCTTTGAACATCTTAAAGAGGCAATGTGCCTAGCACCAGTCTTAGCTACGCGAGACTTCACAAAAACCTTTATTGTGGAATGTGATGCCTCAGGAAATGGAATTGGTGCAGTTTTAATGCAGGAAGGAAGACCCATTGCTTTTGAAAGTCGTCAAATCAAAGGAAAGTATTTACAGAAACCTATTTATGAGAAGGAAATGTTAGCAATACTGCATGCACTAAAGAAATGGCGAACTTACCTAATGGGAAGACACTTCGAGGTAAAAACTGATCATGATAGTCTTAAACACTTTTTGGAACAAAGACTATCTTCAGAAGAGCAGCAAAAATGGGTCACAAAGATGTTGGGTTATGACTTTGAAATAATCTACAAAAAAGGAAAGCTTAATGTTGTTGGAGATGCACTCTCAAGAAATAATGAAGAGGTGGAAGCATTGCTTTGTGCCATTTCTATTATCCAACCAGATTGGATAACCGAAGCAAGAGATGAATGGAAGAAGGAAAAGATGTATGGACACTCATTCAAAATTTGCAGCAAGATCCTAGTACATCTGATACATTTAGTTGGAAAAATGATTCCTTATGGTACAAAGATCGCTTATATCTTTGTAAGAATTCCCAACTAAAACAAAAGATTCTTCTGGAATTGCACACTTCTCCTTTAGGGGGACACTCAGGATTTTTAAAAACTTACCACAGGGTGAAGAAATAATTTTTTTGGGATGGCCTTAAATCTGATATTCAAAAGTTTGTGGCGGAATGTTTGGTTTGCCGGCAGAATAAAGTGGAAACAATTAAGACCCCGGGACTTCTACAACCTTTATCCATTCCAAGTCAACGTTGGGAGGAGATTTCAATGGATTTTATCACAGGTTTACCTAAGTCCGAAGGAAAGAATGTCATCATGGTGGTAGTTGATAGACTTACCAAGTATGCACACTTTGTGCATTATCTCATCCATTTAAAGCAAGTACAGTTGCTACTACATTTATGGACAGAATTCAAAAGCTACATGGAAGCCCAAGGGTTATTGTGAGCGACAGAGATCCCATTTTTACTAGAAATTTTTGGACGGAGTTATTTTCCTGTTTGGGTACTCAATTAGCTCATAGCTCATCTTATCATCCTCAATCTGATGGTCAAACTGAGATAGTAAATAAATGTTTGGAAGGATATCTTCGTTGTTTTGTATCTGATAAACAAATACAATGGGTCAAGTGGTTACTTCTTGTTGAATGGTGGTATAACACTTCCTTCCATACTGCAGCAAAAATGACCCCATTTATGGCGCTTTATGGATATCATCCACCATCCATCACATCATCTTTAAGAGAAAATTCGAAGGTTCAAGCAGTGGAAGATCACATCGAGCATCAGCAAGAAGTTCTCCAACTCTTAAAGGATAACCTGAATTTGGCACAAAATCGAATGAAACAACAGGCAGATCAACATCGTAGCGAGAGAAGTTTTGATGTAGGAGATTGGGTATTTTACGGCTACAACCATACAAACAAATGTCCCTCAAGCAAGCAAAGAAGGATAATAAATTATCGCCAAAGTACTATGGTCCTTACAAGGTGTTGCAAAAGATTGGTACTATGGCATACAAATTGGAGCTTCCTTCTTCTTCGCGAGTACATCCGATTTTCCATGTTTCATGCTTAAAGAAGGTTATAGGTGAAAATCTTCCAGTTCAAACAGTATTGCCAGAACTTGATGGGGAAGGGAAAATCATATTGGAACCTGAAGCAGTCATGGAAAAAAGAACTCGATAACTACGGAATCGATCAATTTCAGAGTATCTCATCAAGTGGAAGAACTTACCCACTGAAGATTCTACATGGGAGGATGAGAATTTTATACGGAAGCACCCGGAGCTACTCAAGTGTTGAGGACAACACTTTTTTGAAGGAGAGGGGCATGTTAGGTCCCTATATCACTAGTATAGCCCCTTATTATTATTAGTGTAAACCCCTTATTGTTATTATTGTACCCTTGTAACCCCCATTTTGTTATTATTGTGCCCTTAAATTATTATTGTTAGGTCGGCTAGGATTACATTGTAGCCCACTAGGATTACATTATGGCCACATGGACTCCTATATATAGAAAGGAGGTTTTGTGAATTGTATCATCCAAGAATTGTTCATTTATGTAATGTATTGGAGGTTGCCCCCTCGAAGTGGCTCATTTCTAAGGCATTGATATCTCTTTTATTCTCTTTTTGGAGCTGGTTACACAACATATAATGGAGAAATTTTATTTAAAATGTCCTTATAAAGAAAATAATACTGCTAAAAATGAAAAAGAGGAAAATAAAACATCTATGTGTTTCCATTATATTGTTTTCATTGTTGTCAAAAAATGTATGAGTCATATGCCTTGTATGATGTCAATAGGTGTATGGTTATGAAGTTGAACTACAAAGAGTTGTTTGCATATTGTATAGAGCCTACATCTGAAGTTGAGCTGCAAATGGATTTGAAGAAGGCACTTACATAAGGTAACACAGTTTACTAGTTTTGGAAGGTTTATTGATGTGTACAAAGGTTACTGAGGTGTTATTGATACTTTTCAAGGCTTGGACAAGTCTTACAGGTATTTAAGAAGGTGTGTCAAAAGTTGGAAGCAGTTTGATTGAGGTTTGATTGGGTTTTGGGCTAAAAAATGAGGTAGCTCAGGTCAAAATGGAGAAACTTGCATTTTAACTCAGGTCATAGTGGAGAAACTTGCATTATAACTCACTTCCCAAATGCACAACCTTGGTTCCCTCTTCTAAGTGGAAAATCCTGCATTTTGTGTGCACTTCAGTGAATTCTAAGGGAATTGTCCAGGGTATTTTCACATGGTATTTGGTGGATAGAGTTGACTTGAGTTAATTTTCATTCTATAAGGTGATCAAGTCAAATATGATGAGGATTAGTGTTTTATGTTGATTGCATATTCGATCATTGATAAAAATCCATAGTGTCGAATAGAAGGGGTTAGATTGAGAGAGAATGAGAACTACAGTATTTGAGAGAGCGTGTATAGATCAGAGCTCATATTAGGAGCACATGTGAGAGGATTATGCAACTATAGTATAGATATATGTATAACATGCTTTTGTTGAAGTTTTTTTATAATATCAATTGTTTTTGATATAGAGAGGAGATTTATTGTTGTAGCTACAGCAGTTATAGATTGGAGATTAAATTTTTTATACGTTTGTGTTGCAGTGGTTCTATTGGATATTTCATTGTTGTAGCATTATTGTATGTGTTTTGTATGGTTGATGGAGTTTTATTAGTGATGTTTGAGTATGAGGATCCTTTTATTATTGTGTTTTGCTGCAAGGTTTGAGTTTAATAAGAAAATTGTTGTGGAGGTTGGTGTATTGATTGAGTTTGTGTTGCAGAGATTGGGTTGGAGAGTATGTATTTATAGTTTGATTTATGAGCAAATTGATATTGTGAATCCAGTATGAAAATCGACAGAATGAGGCTCACAAGTGTTTTTATGCATAGATCATGGATCCCGTATGAAACATTATAAAACGTGGTCCACATGAGAGCTTGAAGGTTGGCGCCTTTAGCGAGAAAGTGGCGGCTTACGTATTCATGGTTTAGTGGAATCCTTTAGGTAGTGTCCTGAGAACTTGGGAGTGGTGGTTTCCATCTAGTGGTGGTTGGGCAAGAATTATTGGGAGTGATGGCTTCTGGCTGGTAGTGTCCCACAAAGTTGAGCGAGTGGTGACTTCCTACAGGTGGTAGCCTATAAAGTTCATACAGGTTGTGGTCTGGAGCAAGTAGCAGCTCACATGATTAGCAAGTTGTGGCTTGCACATTGGTGGTGGCTAGTGACTATTTCAAAGAATAATTTTGTAATAGAAGAAGAGCGAAGGATAAAATTTGATGGTGGTTTTCTCCCTTTTGGTTTCCACCTTACTTCTGGTTTCTCTATGTATGCATGTTGTATTCTTTATGTTGTTTCTCATGGTTATTCCCTTTGATGATCTCATGGTTATGTACTTTGATATGTTTATGATATGATTGTGGTTATGTTATTGGTTTCTTATACATTGTGATTTACTGTCAATGAATAAATGAATTGGGGAAACATGAAAATAAAGGAAAAAATTGGCAAAGATTGATCATCGAGCAAAATATTGATTCACCCCCCCCCCAAGTATTTTTCAAGGTTTCCAACACTAGGAAGAATAAAAAGAAGAAATTATCTAGACATAGAAGTTTCTACTAAAAGGAGGACAGCGGAAATTCATCATATGATGAAGAATTTTTTGAATATAATGCAAACCTCAATGAAAAGCTCCTCATCACACTAGGAAAAAAAAAATTGGTCAAGAGAAAATTGATTCAAAAAAATGCAAATCAATTGTTTATATGGCAGGTGAACTCATAAGTGCATTAGAGGAAATAGAAAGCCTTAAAAAAAAAAAAAAAACAAATAGAGGAACTCCAAGCCTACAAATAGTAGGATGATAATGGTGTTGAAGAAATGGTTCTATTAAGAATCCAAACGAGTAAAATAAATTCTAATGAACTAGCTACAAGAAAAAGGAGAAAAATGTGAAAAAATAGAGTTAGAAATTGTGTAGGCTAAGAAAATATCTAGAAAATAATATAACTCAACTGAATATGAACCTAAAATTTGTGAATGGATATGAAAATTTGGACAACATTATCAGTAGCCAATAATATTTATCAATCAAAATAGGACTTGGTTAAAAAGAAACACCTAAACATATCAAAGGTGAATCAAGCTCCAAAGTAGAGGAATAAAAGAGACATGATAATGATCTCAAAGGAATAATCCACCATCCCATCAAACCCAATAGTAAAGGAAAGGATCAATGGAATTATAACCATCCAAGACACATAATTAAAATTGGTTCGAGGAAACAACATAGGCCAGAGACTTGTCAAATTAGCAAACAGAGATCAACTTCCTTAAGAGGATTCTTCACTTCCCGATACCCAAAAAAAATTTATGGTTATTGTTTTATCTATCATATTTTTTGTCATATGGAAACACATTTCAAAGCATACAAATTTATCAAGAATTTAAATGCAAGGATTAAATCAAATTTGCATGAAATTCCAAGAACTAGAAGCTCTTACAACAATGCATTCTCCTCCTTCATTGATGAATTTGAGTGTTACATGTGTAACAACGTTGGGCATAAGGAAAACGAGTGTAGAAGAAAGTTGATTCATTCTCATAATAAAGGAGGAAAGGAATATTTCACCAAAGTATGGAAGAAGAATACTATGCACCCAGAAGAGTGTGGACTCACCCTATATGCCAAAAAATCAGGGAAACCAATGGCACATTGACAGTGGTTGTTTAAAGAAAATTATAAGTGACAAAATAAATTTATATCTTTAAATGAAGACAAAGGTGGAAATGTCACTTTTGGTAATAACACATTAGAAATAATAATGGGCAAAGGGACAGTAGTGTTGGAAATGGGAAAGATAATATATCATAATGTGTTATATGTAGATGAAATTAAGAATAATCTTCTAATTTTCAATCAGATGTATAACCAAGGACATGAAGTTATATTTAGGTCAGATTGCTTTGTGTTAAAGGAGTCAGATATAGGTAAAACTATAATAAAATAAGTTACGACTCTAGGTAATGTTTTTGTTGGAAGGAGACCAAGAAAGTCGCTATGTGGGTAAAATTTTGGAGAGTTGGTTGTGGCGAAAGAGAATGGGTCATCTTAGTTTTCATCCGCCAGTTAAATTAGGTTGAAAATGTGTTGCTCGATACAGGCTGAAAACCTTGAAACCTGAAAATATTGTTTGAATGTCAAGAAAACTTGGAAAACAATCAAGAATGTAATGGAAAAGAAAAAGAATATTTTACAAAAATACCTCTAGAGTTGATTCATACAAATATATGTGGATCCACAAGAACATGATCCCCACATGGTGAGCAATACTTCATGTTGTTGATTGATGATTATACAAGGATGTATTGGGTTAGTTTGTTGAATTATAAGTCTGAAGGTTTTGAAAACATTTTAATATTCAAAGCTCTAGTGGAAATGAATTGGACCTAAAAAATAAATGACTTAGATCATATAGGAGAGCAGAGTACAAATTTAATGAATTTTATGATTTATGTGAGAAGCATGGAGACCAAGAGACAATTCTCAGTATCTACAACATCTCAGCAGAATGGAGCAATAGAAAGGATGAATATAATAGTCTAGGAAATGGATAGAGTTGTGCTCAATTAATCAAATGTACCACACACTTTCTGTGGAGAAGTTTTTCAAAATACAACCAAAATTATTAATAAGGCTCATGTTAGAGTGAGTAGTGATAAAACTCCTTATGAGATATAATATGGCAGATCAACTTCTGTAAAACACTATAAGGTGTTTGGAAGTAAATGTTTCATCAAATGGAATGAGGACAATATTGGGAAGTATAATTATAGAGCAGATGAAATAATATTTCCTAGATACTCCTCTAAGAGAAAAGGTAATGAATGCTAAAAAGATCCAGGACGATCCAAAAAGGCTCAAAATTTGAAGTCCACAAATCCAAGCAAAAATGGTACCAAGTTGTAGAGCTCATTGATACCTTTCCAACCGCATGAATGGAACCTCAAAATGAGTCAATATGAAAAATTTATGACCATTTGAAGTTATTAATAAACAAAAAAAGGAAGGTACTAGTGGGGTCCATAAGGTTCCACATGTAATTCCCATGGGATACCATGTGGAGACCCAGTCAACGGGCACAATTAGTTAGTGGAACCCATCGTTGACATGGCACAGTGACATGGTGTGGGACCATGTGACATGTCAAGGCACAATTAACAATTAAGTGGAACAATTAGGGGTTTCCAAATGGAAGCACCTGATTGAAAAATATGAATCAATGTGGACCAACCCAATGGTGCCACATGACAACCCATGGTTGGTCAAGTTGTGTTTGGTTGAAAGGTTTGTCATTTTCATTGGTCTTCGTTCGATATTTCATAACCAAAAAAATATGTATATATACTTATACATAACAAAACAAACTATAATTGGGGATCCACAAGGTTTTACATTAGGACCTCCAACCATCAAATTCTTAAAATAGTTATGCCAGCGATAAGGACCAACAGCCCAATTGTAAAATATGCCCATCAAACTATTATTTAAATTTTCCCATTCACATGGAGAGGGGGGGATTTTGGAGGAGCATGCGGCTAGGAAGTGAAGACCATGTGGGAGAGCCACAAACAATCGACCCAACTTGAGTGTGAAGACATAGAGGGACATAGCCCAGCTCAGGAATGAATCTTGAGATGTGTAATATTTTCTGAATATCATGTAGGAATATTCTTAGAATATTTTTTTGTTGTGGCACAAATTTCGATGATGAGATCCTTAGAGGGGATCCTGAGGTAATGGTGATAGAACCATATGAAGTTTATACTCATTTATCATGATTTTTTGAGATGATTCTGCTAGTGTAGAAAAAATTTGGATATGAGAAGTAGATTTGAGGGATCTTGGAAGAATCCTACATGTGTCATTATTGTTTGGCACGAATATTGAGAATGAGATGCACTTTTTAGAAGTTGTTTGTGTTTACAATAAAAAGTTACAGAATCAAGAGGCATACCTATTGGTGTTGTGCTTGAAGTATTTTTAGCATCTGATGGAGTGTTTTGGCACATAAACCAATGTAAGTCTCATTTATTGTTGTTTTTCCCCTTTCAAGATTTGTAGAAGGGAGAGCATGTATTTGTAGAAAAACAGATCCAAAGATGGTATTTTCCACTTGTTGTGAGAGCATAACAAATTTAACATGGAGAAAGGAAGAACATTTTATGCCACTTTATGTGAGAGAATTCAACCCCTTTGAAAGGAGAACAAGTGTGTCACTTTGTGTGAGAAATTTTATCCCCACTGAAGGGAGAACAGTTTATGCCACTTGTTTGTGAGAGCTCGTCCTTTTTGTATTGTTGAAGGAGAACGTCTCCTTGTAGGAGGGACATTGCCACATGAGTAAGAGTTTAGTCTTTAGATTGAAAAAAAGAGCCTTGTTGAATAGCAGCTAATGAAGCAACTATGCAATTGAGAAGATCCTAGAGAAGTAGCTCACACATTGTGGATGAACTCCCTTGTCGAGTTCTGGTGTATTTTTCCATATTGTCATTTATTCATGTGTTTCTTCTTCATGTGTGTTTCACTTATGGTTATTTCATTCCCTTTATGAAATTCATTTTAAATTCATCGAAGTAAAGATCTTAGACCATGTTGGTATCAGGGTGATCTTCTTTGATGTGAATTGTGAGTGTGGATGCTAACAAGGTTCAAGCTCAAAGAGGGTGAAGGTAAAATTAATACTTTCAACCCTGAGATTGGTTATGCAACTCGAAGAAATAAAATAGAGAATGAAGACATTTGTGAAGAGAATGTGCAATTGAGAATACTACTACAAGAAGAAAAATAGGATAAGCCACGGATAAGAATAGATTGCAACTTAATCTACTTGCCACAAAATACGCCTTTGTGATTTTGCAGTGTAATAAATGCTTGGTGAAGCCATCCTCGCCCAATCCAAAATTGACAATTGAGGTAAACAGTGTCAATGATTATTCAGTTTCATGTTCCCATTATGATGATGATTTTTGTGCTTTTTAAAATAACACTATTGGAGTGTGAAGCAATGCATACTCATAGCACATCACACCATTCCATTAATCATGATTGCAAATATGACAATTTACCTTCCAAATTGGATATCTGGTACTAGACATCTTAAATTTCTTCATGATCCATGTGAGTAAATAATAATGCTCTTTTTTTCCTCCTTTATCATAAATTTTGAATCACCAAAAATATATATTCTAATCAAAATGTACACTAGTTATAAGTTATGTACCATTCAAAAATATAATATGTATAATATATGAATGGTTGACATTTTTCCTGATATATATTCTAAATTTCAGCCCCTATAGATCTAAAATTTTGGCATGTAGTACTTGGATATGAATTCTCTTCAATTCCATAGATCTTCATAAATTTTGAATCGCCAAAAATATATATTCTAATCAAAATGTACACTAGTTATAAGTTATGTACCATTCAAAAATCTAATATGTAGAATATATGAATGGTTGACATTTTTCCTGATATATATTTTAAATTTCAGCCCCTATAGATCTGAAATTTTGGCATGTAGTACTTGGATATGAATTCTCTTCAATTCCATAGATCTTACCAAATTTTGATGTGTTAATTTAAAGCTATGGTAACTTTTACAAAACTTGCTATTTTTTTTCCTCTTTCTAAGAGAAAACTTGTATAGTGTATCACATGTCCAATTCTTAAATTTTGACTATGCAATTTTTACCTGAGGTATTGTTACCGCTCAAACTAGTAGGGGTCCTAAAAGGGAATCCTTGAAGTGCTACCACTAGATCAAGGGAAACAAAGGATAAATAACCCATTGTCACCTCAGATAAGGCTCCCTACTCTTTACGGAATTTCACCGATGGAACGAGACCCGCTATAATAAGGATCAAAAAATTGAATGGATCAATGATGGGATGAGAGGTGATCCTAAAATCCTCTTCACAATAGAGGCTCAGATTTATGGCTTGTTTTCTTTGAAAGCAAGGTGAAAAGATCTCTAGGAAGGGCTTAGTGGAATTCTAATATCTAGGAATTGAGTATATGAATTGTCAATAACATTATTAGCTCCTAAAATCCTTAGGGAAGCTTGGCTTCAAAGCGGTCTTTTTGAAATTGGCTTCAATAAGTTATGGGACCACATGGGACCAAGTGGACTTGAGGTTAGGTCAAGGGAATGGGGTTGAGAAACCAGCGATGTGCTTGACCTAATCAGGGAAGATAATGGGATCAAGGAAGAAATTTAAAATGAAAGGTAATGCAATGATCCCAATGGGGTTTCTAGCCTAAGGAAACAAAGGGCAAGAATTAGTCTTCCAGCCAGGGCTTGTGATATCTCAAGATACCACTGTCAAAATCTCATGAAATTTGGAGGTATTCTTGAGGACACATCAGCAAAATTGTGGACCAAAAATCAAAGTGTTTGGATGGAAATATTGTGAGGTAATTGATGCCCTAGGTGACCTATCATTAGAGAACTTGAGGTCTAAAATGGGCCTCCTAAGAAAAATGTACAAAAAAAATAAACTTTATAATAACTAATAGGATCCCATATGATGATGTCAACCATGGGGGATGATTCACCATTTTTGGGGTAAAAAATTAAAAATATTAAAAAATAACAAACTAATAAAACTACTTTTTCAACTTGCATTTTCAGCTTATCTCCCTAAGGTTTTACTCAAATTTCAAGTGGGAGTACTCATTGGATGTAAAATTTAATTCTTCATCCAAGGAGTAGCCATGTTGCATACTGTTGATGGACCCTTCTACATGAAAAATGATAAATACATGAAAAAAACGTGATTGCAATCACGTTTTTCATGTACTTATTATTTTTCGTGTAACAAGGTCCATAGAAAGCATGCAACATGGGTACTCCTTGCATGACGAATAATATTCTGCATCCAACCAGTGTTCCTGCTCAAAATTTGAGTAAACCCATAGGGATATAAGTTGAAAATATGAGTTGAAAAAGTAGTTTTTTCTTTTTTTCCCTCTAAAATTTGATGATGTAATCTAATCTTATTTTATTATTTCCACTATTATTTTATAATTACCTTAGGAGGCCCATTTTAGACCTCAAAATTCCCCTAATGGTAGGCTAGTCCTAGAAAAGAGGGGATGGTGAAAGAAATAATATTTTAGGTGTTCACTTATGGAGGAACGGTGGTTAATCCTTTGGGGATATTGGATTCAAGTAGAATTATGACTATGGATATTGAATTTTATATGTCAACGAGGACTCAAAGACAACTTCGCATAGCATTAAGGCAACAGCAAAAGCAACTACAAGGACTTTATACTTCGTTTTGAAAAATAGATGGCTTATCAAGATTAATTTCGATGAGGCACCTATAGGAACATTCACTCATAATACACGGCCCATACATGAATTAGCACTATCTAGAAACACAATTTTCACAACTTAAATGGATGCAGTAAATTAGCCATAGTCTAGTGAAATCCAAGCAACACCTTATGTGACAAAAATAGAAAGAAATAATAGCATTAAATTTCACTTACATGTATCAAGAGTAGAACTAACCATCAAAACGTTTCCAATAAAGAAGCTCTAAGACTGGATAAAATGATCCAAACATCAAAATTTATTCCATGCTCCAAAAATTGGTCCTCCAAAAAGAATAGTGAAAATCTCACAAGAGAGAATGATCCATCCAAGTGATGATGCTAAAATGAAATCACATCACTTGTATTTAAACACTTCTAATGAGTTCAATTTATCTAATTAGGCGTACATTAGCCCCTAGAATAAAATAATGTGCAAAATAACTAACATTTTGTGACAAGCCCACCAAACTAGCTCATAAACAAAATAATAAGCCTCTCAAGTGGTCGAATGATCAATAGTACATATCGTTGGGCCTTCTAAGAAGCTTGATGGAGTACATAAGTGCCATAATGATGAATAGAACTCCCAAAAGTAGTGGACAAGGGTTTGGCCCCTTGTTCTCCAAATAATAAACCTGTGGTGCTCCCAATGGGTGTCGGGGCACACAAGTAACCTCATGGGTCTCCAATTAGATCGAAGATGCATGTAGACCATTTTTAAGGGCTCATGTGATGGTGTAAGTGATTCCACATTAGCATACAAGTCCTGTGTCATTTTCCAATTTCATGATACAACTATGGGGCTAGTTGGGCATGGTGAACCAGGTGCATCTTCCTTGTCCAATAGGTGAATCTTCAGCAATATTTGAACATCTATGGGGATCCATGGAATGTTTTCCATTGTTGTGGAGGCCCATGGCTCTCTACACACACCCTAAATGTGCCAATGTAGCCCTCTAGAGGGTTTGGAACCCGTATAGGGAAACCAAACCCAAAACATTAGAGGAAATTTCAGCCTAAAAGTGGCCTCCTAAGGAAAAGTAATAAAATAATAGGAAAATAATAAAATAAGAGTTATGAATTTTGGAGGGAAAAGAAGAAAACTATTTTTTTAATTGGCTTATATCCTTATAGTTTTACTCACATTTCAAGTGTATAGATTCGTTGGATGAAGAATTAAATTTTACATCCAACGAATACCCATTATGCATACTTCTAAGAAGGCCCACATTGAAAAAAATTGCAGATACATTAAAAATTTGTTTTGAATACGCTTTTTTAATGTATCTCCAATTTTTTTCATTGTGGGCCTTCTCAGAAGTATGCATAACGGGTACTCGTTGGATGTAGAATTTAATTATGCATTCAACGAGTGTATAGACTTGAAATTTGAGTAAACCTATAAGGAGATAAGCTAAAAATACAATATTAAAAAAAAGTAGTTTTTTTTTGTTTTCACTCCAAAATATTTACATATACCTCTTTTTAAATTTAAAGGATTTTGATTGGTTTACATATTATTTACGTGGAAATTTCATCGACACTTTTAGGCTGAAATTTTATCTAATGTGGAGTCCATATGTAATCCTGCATAAGATCCAATGTGTCCCCTTGCCTTCTAGTACAACAAGTCATTTAATGAAATTGAATTAAAGAGCCTACAAACAATGGACAACA
Organism: Pinus albicaulis; assembly: GCA_034641835.2. Classification (NCBI taxonomy): domain Eukaryota; kingdom Viridiplantae; phylum Streptophyta; class Pinopsida; order Pinales; family Pinaceae; genus Pinus; species Pinus albicaulis. The sequence continues at coordinate 1,232,067,405 of CM076584.1, read as the reverse complement.
GGTGGGCACTTCATAATGGCATTCCCTTCCATAGTGGGCTTTGGGATGTGCTAATGTCTCCAAGCTCTAAAGGGGGTTAACCAAGTACCCTATTGGTACCTTTAAAGGGGATAGTATGTCCAAGGTACATCCTTCAAATGGTGGTGCCATGTGATAAAAAGATGAATGGAGCAGGGAATGAAAGGGGAAATCATGGGTCACATGTCGGGGTACAAGGGTAGCTAGTAAAGGGCAAACCACACTTGGGTATATAATGTATAGGAAGGATAAATCATGGTGCATGAGAAACCCTGACCTTGATTTTTCCACCCTTCTTTATATGCATTTTTCCTTTTATGATTTTTATTTGATTAAGTGCTCTGGGCTCAAGTATAAGAGAATGATATGTAAGGTATAGCAGTGGATACCCATTTTAAGGTAGGGTGGTTCATTTCCCACTGGGGATTGGGAAAATCATGGGTGTCATAATGATAAAGGAGGCTCATCTAGGACCTATAGGAACTAGGGTGATGGCCATGGGTATGGGGTAGAGCTCATGCATTTGGATTGTGTTCAACGTGTTTGTCCTGGCCATATTTTGCATTTTGTGGCACATTTTACTGTTGAATGTGGCCAATTATGCTTTTAATTTTTCTTTTCAGCTACTTCAACCTCTGGTGCATCGTTTAAGGCTCGACCCAAGGTGTGGGAAAGGGGACGGGAAGCCAACCCTATGTGGACCCAATGGAGAAATGTAGACCCAGGTGGGAAATATGATGAATAGGGTTATAATAAATGGAAGGGTAGTGATATATGTGGATGGGAGAGCGAGACCGCACAACCAAAATTAGGGGTTCCCGTGTAGTACCATCCCTAAAGCCCAAAGGTCAATAAAATAGATCCCACAAGACTAGGATGCGAGGGTAACATCCAAAAGAGTTCTAGGGGACAAGAGCACAAACCTAGCCCACTCCTTCCATTGAATCCTACAATTAATCCATGCCCAGAAGTTTCCATGATAAGGAAACTACAATACTCAATTACCAAATGACAAGGCATACCTTTAGGTTTGGGAGGCCCACCTTCAAATATATGATCATGAAAAATGGGTGAGGGACCACATGGCTAGCTCAGGTGGCAAATAAATGGAACAATGAGCTAGTTGGTGGCTGCAAGATGTTGTTGGCTTCCAGCTGAGGACCATCTCGGAGAAAATTTTCTCCTATGGATGTCACCTACAAAATGGTCGGTAACATTTGGCTCCAACTGGGACGTGATCTCTCAAAAATTGGGTGAAGCTACTCGAACGGGAGGTCATGAGAACACCATAAATCTCTTGGTTACTGTATACATGTGACCTACACATATCAAAGACTAAACCCATGGGGTAGCATGTTTTTATGGTGTCTTATGATCACCCATGCTTTATGTTAGGCCGTAAAAATCAACAAGAAAATAAATGTTATGCAAATTTGATCTAAATGCAGCTAATCTACCATGATAAAAATCATATGATGTTAGTTCTAATGAGAAAATGACCATGCAATGCACCCTACCCTAACATGCATACAATAGAGCTAAGATTAAGTGTAATCATAAAGCCAGTGAAACCAGCATATCATCAAATCATTAAAGTGTACATGCCTATATGATTACTCATGTAGAAAATCCCAAAGCAAATGAAAACCCAAACACATGGAAGATGATGTGGGTAGGAGGTGGGAAAATATGGTTTCCATGTGAGGTGAGAGGAATCCCTAAGAGAAGGAACATGAGTAAATATAGAAGTTTTGGGCCTTCCCTCTAAGCACACAATGGTGGAATGAAATATCACTCTCAAGAACTCCCTATCACAATCATTGCTTACAATATTATTCTTTGTAGATGCCATAAGGTCATGATGACAACGTGATCTGAAATTGACTAGAATTCCAAGTCATCATTCTGTCCATGTTCTGCACATTTTTTACCTGTTTGAGAAAATGGATAGCAAGTCATAACTTACTCATACGAACTCGAATTTTGATGAAACGGATTGCACCGGAATCTTGGCGATGAGCTCTATCCAGTCGTTCTAGTTTGGAGAATTTCTGAGCACTTTCATTTTTGAGCTAAATATTGAGCCTCTATTCATTCCTTCCCACTAGAAGCCTTTTCGACCCCAAAAAATATTATCAATTGTTCAGCAGGTGAGGGTACATCTCCCTCACCCTTTCAATCTCCATCCATTTGGCCTTGTAAGGATTTTGTCCCTTGAGTCCCACTCTAAGGTATTCGACATTCCCTCTCCTTGTAGTTCTGGTTCTTCTGTCAAGTATGAGATCTTATTGAAGTTCATCAAGAGATTCTGGCGATAAATCATCTATTTATGGCAGCTAAACATGCTCTCCTTGATCATCAGTAAAAGGAGGTTCAAACAATCTTAAATTATCAACATTAATGACAGAATATATTTGCATATAAGGAGGCAAATCTAGCTTAAATTCATTAGTACTAATCTTTTCCAAAATTTTAAATGGACCATAACAGATTGTCTTGAGCTTTTTACCTTCCCTTTTCAATATTTATTTTATGATATATAAAAAAACTTCATCTCCAACCTGGAATTTGTGATCAACACGGTGTTTATCATGTCTTGCCTTGTAGTTTCTTTGACTCTTTTCAAGTTGTTCTTGCACTGTGTGATGTACCAACTGAATTTTCTCAATGAACTTCCTTGCCTTATCTGTGTCACTATGACCATCTATAGCGACATCTTTCTCAAATATGAAGTCCAAAGGCGATCTTGTCAATTACCCAATACATGCCTCAAATGGCAATGTGTTTGTGGAAGAATGCTTTGCCCTATTGTATGCATGTTGAATGTAATGCAATTGTTCATCCCACAACTTAGGATTTTTGCTGCAATAACCTCTAAGAAGATGAATGATTGTCCTGTTAACCACCTTGGTCTAACCATCTGTTTGTGGATGAAATGTTGTACTCTTCTTCAGCTTTGTGTCGATCATGTCCCATCATTTTGACCAAAAATTCCCAACAAACCGGGAATATTGATCACTTACAATAGAATTAGGAAGACCAAAATGAACCCATGCATTTTGAAACAAACGATGAGATGTTTGTTCAGTTGTAATTGTTTTTTAAAATGGCATCAAAAGACACATTTTTTTGAACCTGTCTACAACAACATACAAATAATCATGACCTTTCCTTGACATTGGAATACCACCTACAAAATCCATTGAGATACTCTCCTAAGGATGTGAAGGAACTGGAAGTGGAGTGTACAATCCAATTTTCCTATTACTAGGCTTACTTATTGCTCATAAAGAACATCCTATAATAAAACGAGATACACTATCAATCATTTGTGGCCAATAACAATACCTTTGGAGATTCGTTGTTTTCTTGCCTACATCGAAATGTCCAGAAATCACTAAAGTGTGTGCCTCCCTTATGATATTTTTTATTTCTCCCTGTGCTATACATAACTTTCCCAAGTGATACAACAAACTGTTATGCACATGATAATCTAACTCTTCATTTTGGTTTCCTTGACTCATGATTTAATACACATCTTCAAAATCACTATCATATGCATATTGTTAAATGTAACTTTCATGCATAACTGAATTTTTCTTGAGTACGATAGATGAATTTACAATAGGCCTAGACAGCATATAAGCTACCTTATTGTAGATTCCTTTTTTATACCTAATAACCAAATTAAATTTTTATATAAATCCCATCCATCTGAAATGTCTTGATTGCTACAACTTTGACTATGATTGTAAGTACTGCAAAGGCTGATGATCGGTATGGATAATGGTCTCTTTCCCCATCAAATAGTGCTTCCATTTCTTTATACTTTTTACCAATGCATATAAATCTTTGTCATAGGTAGGATGTTTAGTCACAGCTCCATTAAAAAATTCATAATGAAACGAAATAGGCTTACAATGCTACATGAGAAATTCTCCCATGGCGTAATCACTTGCATCTGTTTGGATCTTAAATGGTTGTCTAAGGTCCGGAAGAGCCAATATCGGTGCTAAACTTATCTTTAACTTTAAAGCATCAAATTATTTTTGCTACATATCTCCCCAATGAAATACTTTCTTAACACTTTTCAATGCATGTAACGAAGCTGCAATGGAAGAAAAATTAGTAATGAATTTCCTCCAATATTGTGTTTCCCCGGGAAAGATTCTTACCTCTGTAAACTGTATTGGGCTTAGGCCAATTCAAAATGACCTCTACTTTGGAAGGCTCTATATTCAACTCACCTCCTCCAACAATGTGTCCCAAATACACTAAATAAGTCTTTCCAAACTCACACTTCGACATCTTTAAAAATAACTTCTCTTTTTTCAAGACATCAAGTACCTTGTTCACATGCATGACATCTTAATATCTTGATTTGATGAATATAAAAATATCATCTAAGTAAACAATGATAAATTCACCTATAAATGGTCTTAGTACTTCATTCATAACTCTCATGAAAGTAACTAGAGCATTTGTTAGACCGAATGGCATAACTAGCACTCAAACAATCCTTATCTGGTTTTAAATGCATTTTTTCAAATGTCCTCCCCAGCTATTCTAACTTGATGATAACCAATTCGTAAGTCTATCTTAGTGAAATATTTTTCATAATTTAATTGATCAAGAAAATCATCAATGCGTGGGAGTGCATAGTGATTCTTTATCATGATTTTATTCAATGCACGGAAATCTATGCACATGCATCAAGTCACGTCCTTCTTTGGTACCAAAACAATTGGTGAACCACATGGCGAAGTACATGGGCATATGATACCTTTATTCAGAAATTATTGGATTTTCTTATTTATTTCCAAACTCTACATAATTTACATGCGATACATACCAATGTTTGGAAGTGGAACATCCTACTGCAGCTGAATCTCATGTTGAATTCCCCTCTTGGGAGGTAGCCTATTTGGTTCTTGAAACATCTCGCCATGCTGAATTACCACATCAAACAAATCATATTTTAATTTTTCATCACATCCTTCAAAAGATTCATAGTCAACATCATCCTTTTTCTTGATCATGAGAAGTACAAAATTTTTACTTGCATTAACTAGCCTCTTCATTTTCCCTGCATTAACTAAAGATATATTTAGCTTTTTGCGATGAGCTCTCATAATATACTCCACCCCACCCTTAAGAAAATGATATTTGTTCTCATGCCGATTAAACACCGCTTTCTTGTCATACAAATATGGACTTCCCAAGAAAATCGCGGAAATTTCAAGTGGAAGCACATCTAACTCAACTTCATCAACAAAGTTTGCAGTAATAGAAAATTGAAATATGCATTTCCTTGTAACCTGTAAATTGGAATTCTTAACTATCCAACCCAAAGGGTATGGTTTATGATGTGGTATGGTTTCAAGGTTAATATTTTTGACCAAGTCTTCTAAAATCAAGTTTTCTTGTGACTCACTATCAAACAATGCATCAATATTTGTATGATTTTAAATCACTTTCACATGGAACAATTCTATCCGTGTGTATTCATTTGGAGTATTGTTGTGACTATTTGAGGAACTAGTACTTTCTATGGCTTCCTTTCCCTTATTTACTATGGCTACGATCTTGGTCTCATCTCTAGAATCAGATCCAATATCATGTTGTGTTGTAGAAGTCATCTTTTGTTTCCCCTTGTTATTTGGTTTCTTAGGCCTTAGTTCGGGATTCATCATGCCTCTCTTTGGAACAATGTTTTCATGTAGTTTTCTCCCCTTCTTTATTGATGCTTGCATTCTTCTTTCCCTTCCATTTTCCTCCATTCTCTTTTCCCTTACCCTTGAATGGTTTCTTCTTAATACCCTCTTCCTGAATTTTATTTCCCCTTGCTTCAAGATGTGTGGATTGCACACATACTTCATCTAATTTGTTTGGTTTGAACATAAGGATATTATTTTTCAAATAGGAATGTAAACCCCCAATTTATTTCAATCGTGTGTCTTGGGAATTCAAGTTTACTCCTAACAACAAAGCCCTCTTTCTAAACTCCTGGGTGTACTCTTGAACTGTTTCACCCTTAAGTTGCCTAAATTTTTTCCAACTCATAATTTATTTTTGCATATAGGCTAATGGATAAAACTATATTTTAATGGAAGAAATAAATTCAACCCAAGAAATGGATATCTTACCATGGATTCACATTTCCTCTTGATTCTTTTCCTCCCACCAAAATAGTGCTGCTCCTTCTACTCTTAATGAGGACAACTGGATATTTAAGTCATCTTTTTGTAGATTCTGAATTATTTAGTATACTTCCCATTGATGGATCCAATTGTCCAACTTCTCTGAATTTACCTCACCATTGTACATCAGAAATTTGAACTTTATGTCCAACTTGAGTAATGAAGTTTTTCCTTTTGGGGTTTTTGAATGAGTATGGGTGGTTTTTGTGGTGGAAGTGGAAGATGATGCTGATGAAGATCATGAGGATGAGGATGGTGGATATGGAGGTGGATTTCCTCCACTTCCCTTCGAACTCTTCTCTTCATACTTCTTATCATCTGAAGTTCCCTCTCCATGTGGAGGCTTAGAACCTTCTCCTGCTTTTTCTACAGTGAATGCATCAAACATGATTTTAACCATTCTCTTAAGGTCATTGAAATCTCTCTTGACATCCTCCACTTTTGAATGTCTATGAGTCTCTCCAACACCTGAAATAATGGCTAAGTATTCAAGCTCAACTTCTAATTCTTGTACCTTTTTAATCACCTCAGCTTCTTGTGCAATTTGTACCTCTTCAATCTCAATTGCTGGAGATAGAACTAGAGGTGCTTCAAGTGTAGCTATGAGTGGAACTTTGGGTGAATATTATTTTCTATCAACTCTCTTTCTTCTTGTCCTAATCTCAAGACTAACAACCAATAGCTTCCCTTCTCCTCTCTACAACTTCAACCTTGTAAGCATCACAAAATTGCAACTATTAAAAACCTTATTGCACAATCTCAAGAAAATCAATCAAATAACCTTTGCTCTAATACCAACTTGATCTGAAATTTATTGTTATTTATTGTTTTTCTAATATCAGTTTCAAGTTTATAATGAAATTGCTTATGTTTTCTTCTTGTACAAGGTTTTATACATGTGCTTATGATTGATAAACAACAAACTGGATGAGAATAAGTGTATTTCATGAGCATAAAAGAATGAAAACTAAATGCTAAATAGAAACATATAAACACACAAAAAAAACAGACAACTGAGTCAAATACACATGTTTTTGATGAAGGAGTTCACCCCTCCTGAGCTACATCTCCTTGGTCCATCGTCCATGGCATGGGCCTTTGTATTAGCTTCAATTGTGAAAACATGTTGTTTAACATCTCCTGTTGCCTTTTCAACCTGCTTCAATAGCTCCAAAACATCAAAATATCCCAAAAATGACCCTTCCTGAGCCAAAATTGGTCGAAAATTTCCTCAGTTATGGCAAAACCAATTTTTCCTACAATTTCTCCACTAATTCTAGAAACTGGCCAGATAACTCCACTAAAACTGGAGCTCCGTCGTATTTGGCAGACTCCTCCAATTCTGCTGCCATGTTAAACTCAGTGTTAACTTAATATAAGCATGTTTTTAATGTTAATTAATTACAATGTTAGTGTTAAGAGCATTTAGCATGTTAGCCCTTTGCACAGTCAGAAGGTAGCAATCTCATGGTGAGGGGGCTGGCCCCCTCCTCCACCCATTGGTGCATAGCATAAGTTTTAAGTATGTAATCACGCCCATAGGAGTTAAGACCTTACGCATGGTATTGTGGTTGGTGTTGGCACTTGTATGGGGGAGGTCGCGGGGTCAACCCTGACCTCCGCCCCTCCTTGGTAATATAATTTTGTTGAACGTGGACTATGGATTTAGACTTTGGTTATAAATGCATGCACCCATTTGATATTTGACTATAAACTTTGCATTCGACCTTAGCTTAAAAAATAATGCACCATCCTTCCTTACCATGGGGGAGGGCAAGTGGCAACCTTTGCCTACTCCACGTGTCCCTTCTCCATTGGCTCAATTCCACCATATATAAAAATAATAATGCACCATCCATATATATATATATATATTTCAACCTTAGAATAGGAAGAAAAATTTCAATTTCCCAAGCAACATTGTTGAATCTGACTATGGCACTTGTGACAATGTCATTGGCTAAAAATTGGAGAATATTCCTTGGATATTCCTGAGATTCTGACTAGACTTCCAAGTCATCAATCTGTCTCTGTTCTGCACATTTTTTACCTGTTTGAAAAAACGGACAGTAGGTCATAACTTACTCATACGAACTCGGATTTTGATGAAATTAATTGTGCCGAAATCCTGGCAACAATCTCTATCCATTCATTCTAGTTTGGAGCCTTTCTGAGCACCTTCATTTTTGAGCTAAATACTGAGCCTCTAATCACAGGGGAACGAAGGATGAGGGAAGAAAGGATTGCATCAAATAGGTTGCTCACAGTGATGGTCACATTAGAAAGGGGATATTATGGAGTGATAATAATCTTGAGGGTGTGTCAAAAGAGATAAATTATATTCAATGAGGGGTTCTTCCTTGACACCATACTCAAAAGAGGGAAGGTCTTATTGCCACTTGAGATCATCTGAAAAATGGGTGAGGGAATCACTTGTGGAAGACTTAAGGTGATGAAAAAGAGGAAAATGAAAAAGGGAAGGTGAAGTATTGTATTCAATGGGTTTCCCCCCTCAAAATCATAATCTCAAGGTTAAATTGATTTGATATACTCTCGAAATCATAATGAAGGCACATAGGAGCAATAGGGTTATAAATTCTATCATCATTAGTATTAAAGATAGGGCCTTCCTAAAAAGCATAATAAATTACTTCCAACTACCCCTTTTCACATAAGGGAAACTAATGAACCTTCTTCTCGATGGTATTTATGGATATTTCATCATAAATAATTTCTGAGAGAAAGGGGAAGCCACGCTCAACCTGATCTTCCTTATCATTGTCATAAATGGGAGCACAATGAAATTGAGGACCAAAAGTTTCCCATTTCTCCTTTTCAATGTGGAAGTAATCTGCAATGTCATCTTCCAAGGGGATAATGGGATCACCTTCCTCAAAGTTCTCAAAATGATATTTATCGGGATTAATATCCTTGAGAAAGGTAAGGTTAGTCTCAACATCGCTTTCCATGGACTCATCCTCCCCAACACATGTGTTCTCAAAATCATCCTTTCCATGATGTGGACCCAACGAGGACTCATCTTCCTACGCATCACTTAGATCCTCAAGGTTAATTCCATCCTCTTCATCTTAACTGATGAGACCCTCCCTTCAGAGGGATACCTCTAAGCTCTCACAAGAAGCTTCACTATATTGGAATTTTGGCCCCTTATACTTCACAAAATTTTTGATCAACTTGATAAAATATGAAATGCTTTGAGGCTCACATGATTCAAGACAACCTCAGTGCTTGTAGTCAACATAATTTTTTCTATGTGGTCCACTGTTGTGGATGATTTACCCTCAAATTGTGGCATATTTTTCATGAACTTCCAATACAATTCATTTGGATATCCTGGAATCCATGTGATATCCAAGGTAGGAAACCACTCATGAAGTCTTGTAAGACAATGATATGTATATATTGATATCATGTGAGTCACAAGGGTGAACTAAAATTTCCTTAACAAATGCTTGCTTCACCCTACAAGAATTGACTTTGAGGTTTAATAAATAACTAGGGATTTGTTCTTCCAATGGAGTCACCAAAACGATATTTCAATAATGAAGTATGCGGAACAAGACGCGCAGCTCATGTCCCTGGAAACGGAGCTAAAAATGTTACTTCTCAAACTAGTAGGGGTCCTAAAAGGGGATCCTTGAAGGGATACCACTAGATCAAGGGCAACAATGGAGCAATATCCCACTCTCACCTCAGCTAAGGCTCCCTACTCTTTACAGAATTTCACTGATTAGAGGAGACCCAATATAATAAGAATCACAAAATTGAATGGATCAATGATAGGATAAGAGGTGATCCTAAAAGCGTATTCATAAGAGAGGCTCAGATATATGGCTTTCTTGATTTGAAAGAAACATGAAAATCACTCTAAGAAGGGCTTAGGGGAATTCTAAGAGCTAGGGTTTGAGTATATGGCTTGTTGTTTAGTCAATTTAATTGTCTTAAATTTATTACATAAATTGCCTACTGGAGCTGGTAAACTTGTGAAGTGAAAATGCACTGTATATGCTAGAAGCCTTTATTGGTTTATTGATGGAATGGTTTTGGTTCTTTTAAATATGTTCTCATATATTCTTTTTTCTTCTTTTTTTAAATGGAATAGATGATTACAAGTAATGTCTTCAAATTGATTCTAAAAAGAAAATTGGGAATGATCTACCATTATTCTATTGTTAAAATATTTGATTAAAATGAAAACTGTTGCAATTAAAATGATTGGTTTGTTTTAAAGAGGAAATTATTTTTATCTTGCAAAGTGAACTACTTGAAAATATGAAGAGAAACTGCCTTTATTATGGAAGGAAAATTACTTGTATTCACCAAAAGGAATTATTTCTAACTTGCAAAAAAAACATCCTAAGAAAAATCACTACCTTACTTCTATACCTTCTCTAAATATGAACTATCAAGAAGAGATAGAGTATATGCAATATTCAATCTAAAGAAGCATATTTAATGAAAGAGTAGAATATATATATATATACAATAAAATCAATCAAATTACTTTTACAAAGAAAACTAAACCTATAGAAATGAAATTCAAGCAATTGTAATATTGCAAGGCAATTCAAATGATGATAAGAAAACTGAGCTATGCAATGGAAATTAAAATACTAGAAATAAACTAAACTACTCCGAATGAATGAAACAACTGAGGCACATTGAGCTATCGCAATGGAATTTCAATGACTAGAAACAAACTAAATTATTGCAAACGAATTAAACAGTTGAAGCAAATTGAGCTATTGCAAAGAATTTCTGGAAAGTAAAAATGACTGAGAAAGACAGAACCTCGACTCTTTGCAGGGGCCCTTCACAGAACATCTTGGTTTAAAACTTCAAATCACAATCTAACTGCACATAAGGTTGTCAAACACTTCTTCAAATTGAAAGAATAGGAACATAGTTTTGAAAATTTACATTATTATCCAGAATTATGTGTGTCCCTTAGTTTGATTAACAGAGTATTTATAACAATGCATGTTCAAAAATCTGAGAAATTCACGCCTAGAAAATTAAAAAACCCTAATTAAACCTCTAATTAGCTATAAGAGTAATATTTTGTATGATTTTCTATTAGGAAAGCAAAGGGTAGAGTCTTGATCTATTTAGACTTCTTCGCTTGTCCGCCTATCCACATGTTGACCTGCTCTTTAACTGCGCCACTAGGTATTCTTATTTGGCTCGAGCGAATAGGAGAATATCCATGAGTAGATCATTACCTATCTACACATGCGCTTCTTTGTTTAGTTGGCGAAATGGAGTTAAGAAAACCATGGAGGTATCTACAGAATCGCGGATCATCTCACGCAACTAAAAAATAAGGCTCCAAATAACCTAAAATATCTCCAAAATGGTAACAAATTCGGGAAAAAATCTCATGTATAACTTAAATTGGGTCTATGTTGAACAAAACCCATGTTTTTTTTTGTGATATTCACTTTTTGTTTGCTCAGAAAATGCATTTAAAGTTGACTGGTCAAAATTTTTGTGACTTTCCCTTGATTTTTGCTTGGAGGTACACATGTGCGAGTTGGGTGGAATTTGACCAATCACAATCCATATTGGAGCTTCTAGAAACCATGTCCAAGTGTTAGATTTCATTTTAGATTGGTGTTACTACCTCAACCATGGAGGTAGCTACATAAACTTGACAAATTTGCAGCCACTTGAACTTGCTAAACTATTATTAGTTTAAACCATGCAAAATTCTTCTTAATCTACTAAAAGTAAAGGAAAACGATGTTAATTAACCACTTTTACATAAAGAGACACATTTTGAAGAATTATGGTAAAAATCGTCGCAAGTGAGTGAAATGGTGCAATGGATGGTTGGAAATAATGGCTTAATTAATGACAAAGACAAGTAAAAATGATGACAAATCAGCGACCCAACATCTCCCCGACATCGAGATTTTTGCATGTCCTCCTGCAAATTGAGTCCCAAAAACTAACTCATATACCTCTTTTATTTATCCACACAAGGTTTTCCTATTTCATTCTTGCTAACATCATGAAAGCATGAATCCTTGATAATTACTGTATTGCTTCCATAAAATAAAAAATTGTTTTTACACTTTACTGAAGTCCACACCAAGTCTCATCTCCATGGAATAAAGCTAATTTCTAACACCCCCTTATTTTATGCCTAAATTTTAAAGTAGAATATTTCAATGGAGAGTAGCTTCTATTGTACTCATCCTAGAATCCATGTCACCCAATTGTGCTACAATTAGACCATAAAGTGTCCAAGAAATGGAGTTGAACCAATAAAACCATCTCCAATGTACAAAAATTTTCAGCCAAGGGACAATGAACCCATAGAAGAAATTTCAAAAGATTGATGAAATTATTGAAGAAATGTGGTAACTTGGAGTAATAACAACTGACATCATCCCAAAGTTGTTGAACTAGAGGGAAGTGAAATATATGAAGAAGAGGAGCCATAAAATTTGGCAGATATCCACTTAAGAGAAATCATGGAGGGGATTTTCATTAATAAAAATGAGTAGCAACTTACCATATCCAATGCTTAACTCAATTATTTTCAATGTGAATCATGTTTATTTCCATAATTGTGGAGGTGTGCCTAAAAAACTTCTTTATACATGTTGAAATAGGATATTAGTAATCCTTATTACTGTCCTCTACTTGACTAGCCTTGATATCAATGATTTGTGCTGATTATGTAAAGAAAAAAAAGTATTTGTGTTGTTGCTAGTAACTCCTCTTACATTTTATTTATGATGTCAAAATAACTTTCTCTCGAATTTCTTCACCTTTTACTCAAATCTTGTTCTTGTTTGCTGCATATATTCTTTCAAGACAACATCTTTGTGATTTCATACCCATAGAAGAGAAAAATGTGCAGAAATTTGTACAAAGGTGCAAACAACATTGTCTTCGATCCTTGCCAGGGATGAACTCATATTTGTTTCTCTCTCTCTCTAGGATACTCCATTTTATAGGCATATTTTTTGTGTAGAATTCAGAGTACTTTGAACATCTCTTTTTCTATTAAAAACTTTATGAGCTACAGTTTCAACACATGCCTCAGCTAAATCCATCTCTTTCCTAGTAGAGGAGTCAAAACATAGAAGATTTCATTAACCTCTATTATTTCCAACAAATGATATAAGAAATAAGTGCATGCATCTATCGTCTCTTTTAAATAAATAGACAATGGATCAAAACATCACAAAAATAAGACATTGATATCTATCATTTATGCACAATAATAGTGATGACCACCAACTAATGCTTTCATCCCTTCACAAGTATGTCTTCAATCAACCTTTGCTCCAAACCCTTCAAATTTGTATTGGATCCAACTCCTAAACACCTCTTAAGATATTATATTAACATTTCACCATTGATATCGTATTCCAAACTCAGGGACTATAAGACATTCATGGTGACTTCTACTATGGATCACTGCCATGCCAAGCTTTCATACTCATAATATTTGCATGACGAATTTTGAATATATTGCACACTATTTCTTGATGAAAAAACTTGTGGATAGAGCATGAATTTGGTATGATGGATAGATAAATGATGGAAAATATGGTTGAGGGTTAATTCAATGATGAAAATCATGGTTTAGGTCTAGGTCAATGATGGAGAAGATAGCTTGCAAGAATGTTGATTAAAGTGGTCATTTATCATATTTCCCTAAATTTTTAGTAAACTAAAAAGTCTTATGCAAGTTTTTACCTCAATTTTACCTCTTGAAGAACTTGAAATGCTGAAGTAGTAGTTGCAGGTGTTTATTTGGCTCAAGTATGCAACTCCATGATCCATTGACCTCCACTTTGACCTTGCTCCATAAAATGTATATTTTTCATGTAGCAGATTTGTTTTTCCAATTTCTCTAAAATGGTAGATCAGATTCTCTTGAAATTTTTTGAGGTTGTTACTGTTAATATTATTCATCTTCCCACAAAAAATAAATCTCAGCCAATGGGTGCACGAATCCCGTGAAAATTGAGAAATGTTTGTAGGTGAAAGTGATCAATTTATTGAAAATACACATTAGAATTTCTTGAAATTTTGTGTATTCATTTACCCTACCTCAATGCATTTACCATAAAAATTTCAAGACCAATGGATGCATTGTTTTCAAGTTATGATCAAATAAATTTCTGCCCTGTTTCACGTTGCAACAAAAACATATGCCACGAACTCATTTTAAGGCCAGATTGAGTGATTCAAAAGGGAAATCATGTATTTTTACCTTTCTACAACCACATGCTTTCAGAATCCCATTTTGATGAAGAAAGGGCGTTGTTGTGCAAAAATACCAAAATCTTCCCTAATCTATCCACAATGGTGAAAAATCAAAATCCGTCTTTAAAACCCGCTGAGAAGTCCTAGAAAATTGCACCTTTTTTTTTAATTTTTCACATGTTTTACTCAAATTATCATATTTTAAGAAAACCCAGAAGCTTAGAATTTTTTATTTCTGCTCCAATCTCTTGCAATATTTGTTCCAAAATTGCCTCTAGAACTAGCTGCTACAACAAAAACAGGCTGCTACAGCAATAGCTGCAGAAACTGCAACTTTCCGCAGTTGTTGCAAAAAAATGTTTTCTACGAGTTTGAACTGTTGATTTGGATTTTGTACTGCATGATGAAGTATAAACCATGAAACATAAAGCATAATGACTGAAATAGGTCCAAATTTATTATTTTTCTTGAAAATGAAATGAATGAAAAAAAAGTGTAGTTGTTCCATCATGTTGTTGTTGAATGAAAAAAATATGAACATGTTGCTACATGAAACCAATAAAATGTATTGCTGCAAGTTGTTGTTGATTCCATAAAACCATTAGTCTTTATTGAAGCCAAAATTCATGGTACAATTCTTACCATGTGAATGAATGTGTCGAAGTCGAGCATGGGAAGAAATCATTGGATTATCGATCAATGACGAAAATCGTTAACCAATGCGAGACAACTCACCAATAATGAGTGTCAAGGTACCTAAGTGCATCTTGACAAGGATGAATGAATGTGTTGAATTCGAGTCGCCTGCAAGATCTAGCAATCAAGATACATTGTTGTATTCACATTGTTGTCAACAAGGAGACTTTCCATTGATGTCTGCAAGTTCCAAGGCACTCCAAATAATATTTGATCTTGATCCCACCCAGATAAAGTGTTGAGGTCGATGGGACAATATATGTTGGAAGGTGAGCCTTAAGGAATCCCACATCATCCAACTCGAGCATAGAACCAAAAATTATTTGAAGAACCATAATAAAATATTGAAACCATTATGAAATTGTAGAACTTATTGTGATATTTTCTTGTCAGTTTCCTGGTTTTCAAGCAAATATCATGTCCAATTGTGCCAGCAAGCTGGTTTTGACTTATTTTTCTCTTTACTTTTTTATTTTTTTTATATGTCCTACTCTACTTGAAAAATAAATCTCGTTCAAGCATATGAATACTTCCAATGGAACCATGTGTGTAACAAGATGATAGATAAATTCATATGCAGGTTTGAAATATACTTTTTGAGATGTACCAGTATATGAGAGACCAATTTCCTTGATTGAGATAATATCGAAAGATATTGAAGAATTAAGCATTGGGATCCGATGACTGCCTTGAACCAAGATTCAATGTAATATTGTCTTCCTTGGATTTCTTCTATCATGTAATGCAAGTCCTCAGATATGTGGTACATTCATATAATCTGGTGATAGGCATGCATGAAAATTTTCAATCTATAGTTCCAACAACTTCTCTTTATCGACAGGCATCCATGATTCTTGGACCTTGTATGAGTCTTCTTCTTTTGGTTTTTGTTCTTCATTGGAAGATGGAAAATAATTTTTCAATACCTCAACATTGTAAGTAGATTGGGGTTTTTTATTGTTGAGGATTCAAAATGGTTGTGCGGGTAGTGGTGTGGGAATGTACTTTTGCGGTGTTTTTGTGGGTGGTAATGGGAAAGGTTGAATTGAGGTCAATTGATGGTGATTTTGATGTTGTGTTGGAGGTGAATGGTATGGATAACATTTACGATGGTATTGAGGATAGTGAGGAAAATATTGAGGATATGGTGGATTTCCTTTGAAAGTCCTTTTCCAACTTTGTTGCTAAGATTGGTTTTGAGGTTGGGATTGAGATGGCCAAGGTTGCCAAGGCAAGGGTGTTTTCCAATTACCTTTATATTTTTTGTGCATAACCTTGAAATTGTGCATAAGGATATTGCATCATATTGGGTTGATGAGGCTGCCATAGTCCTCTTGGAGCTGCATAACAGAGTTTCTCTTTTGCTTGATTCGGTCCATTATCCTTCTGGTAAATTGCCTTCAACCTTGGCAATGATGGTAAATCTTTAGCAGTATGTGATCCTGCACAAATTTTACAAATTTTAATGTTATCAAGTGGGCATTCATGCAAAGAATGTTTCTTTGGACATTTAGGGAAAAATAAAGCAACATTTTCAACTTTTCTTTTTTTTGCATTCTTAGCATGTCAATTTGTTCATTTAAATTACCAATAATGTTTAGTAAATTTTTAAGTTTAGTTTGACTTACCAATCCTAATGCCGACTTACTTACTCTTGCCATAAATGGATCTTGAGGGGATCTTACATATTTTTTTTTTCCTCTTGATATGTTCTTGCACAATTCACAAATATCTTGAAATGACAATTGATAGACATCCCCTTTTCCCACCAGATTAAGAAGATAAATCCATTCATCCTTTATAGCATTTAGAAGGAGATTTTTTAATGTGTCTGATCCTAAATTATGAAATTTAGATCTTTTGATATTATAAGTAAATATCTCCACTAAATCTTCTCGGTTTTCATCCTCTTTTTGGTTCATCTTAAAGACTTCATTTCTAAGTTCATGGTGTATGCAATAATCTTTATATTTTTCCAAAAATACTCGTTTCATATTGTCCCATGTCCTTATATAATTTGTTCCTAAAGTCATGAACCATCTAAGAGCTCTATCCTTCAATCTTGCTGGGAAAAGTTTTCGGGTCTTCTGATCTCATACCTTTGAAGTTAGGAAGTATGGATGGAGGGATGTTCTTCATATGAACATTTATATCATTTTCTTGACTGGGAAAATCAATAGGATCTTCCTCATTATCATTATCTTCAGTCATTTATTCTACCTCCTTTTCCACCTCTTCTTCTACTAAAACTAGGAATTCATGATGTGGATGTGTGGCTCTTACAGCATCACGTGATACAGTGAGGGTGGTAGGTGATTGAAGTTTTTTTTTTTACACTTCCTCGGCAATGGCGCTAAAATGTTTACTCAATTTAATTTTCTTAAATTGATTAAATAAATTATCAACCGGAGTCGGTAAACTTTTGAAGTGAAAATGCACTATATATGATAGAAGCCTTTGTTGGTTTATTGATGGAAAGGTTTTGGTTCTTTTAAAGATGTTTTCATATATATATATATATATATATATATATATATATATATATATATATATATATATATATATATATATATATATATATATATATATATGTTTTTAGATGGAATAGATTATTACAACTAATGTATTCAAATTGATTCTAAAAATAAAATCGGGAATTAGCTACCAATATTCTATTGTTAATCTATTTGTTGAAAATGAAAACTATTAGAATTAAAATGATTGGTTTGTTTTCTAGAGGAATTGATTTTTATCTTGCAAAGGGAACTACTTGAAAATATCAAGAGAAACTACATTTATTATGGAAGGAAAATTACTTCTATTCACATAAAGGAATTATTTCTAACTTGCAAAAAAGACATTCGAAGAATAATCACTACCTTACTTCTACACCTTCTCTAAATATGAACTATCAAGAAGAGATAGAGTATGTGCAAGATTCAATCTAAAGAAGCATAGTTAATGAAAAAAAATGTATATATATACAAGAAAATCAATCAAATGACTTGTACAAAGAAAACTAAACCTATAGCAATGAAATTCAAGCAACTGTAATATTGCAAGGAAATTCAAATGGTGATAAGAAAATTGAGTTATGCAATGGAAATTAAAAAAAATGGAAATAAACTAAACTAATGAAAATGAATTAAACAATCGAGGCACACTTAGCTATGGCAATGGAATTTCAATGACTGGAAATAAACTAAATTATTGCAAATGAATTAAATAGCTAAAGCAAATTGAGTTATTGCAAAGAAATTCTTGAAAGTAAAAATGACTGAGAAAGACATAACCTCGACTGTTTGCAGGGGCCCTCCACGGAATATCTTGGTTTAAAACTTCAAATCACAATCTAAATGAGCATAAGGTCATCAAAAACTTCTTAAAATTGAAATAAAAGGAACACAGTTTTGAAACTTTACATTATTATCCATAATTATGTGTGTCCCTTAGCTTGATTAACAGATTAATTATAATAGTGCGTGATCAAAAATCTGAGAACTTCATGCATACAAAATTAAATAGTCGTAATTCAAACTCTAATTATCTAGAAGAGTAATACTTTGCTACAATTTTCTATTTGGAAATAAAATGGTAGAGTCATGATCTATTCGTACTTCTTTGCTTGTCCGCCTATCCACACATTGACCTACTCTTTGACTGCGCCATTGGGTATTCTTCTTTATGATTTGGCTTGACCGAATCGGAGAAGATCCATGATGGTATCATTACCTATCTACACATGTGCTTCTTTGTTCAGCAGGCGAACTGGAGTTAGGAAAACCATGGAGGTAGCTGCAGAATCATGAATCATCTCAGACAACTGAAAATAGGGCTCCAAAAAACCTGAAATATCTCCCAAATGGTAATAAATTCAGGAAAAAAAATCCTAAATAACTTAATTGGGCCCGTTCTGAACAAAACCCATGTTTTTTTTGGCGAGATTCACTTTCATTTGCTCAGAAAACGAATTTTAAATTTGCTATTTAAAAATCCTGCAATTTTCCCTTGATATTTACCTAGAGGTCCACATGTGAGATCTGGGAATAATTTGACCAATCACAATCCATATTGGAGCTTCTAGAAACCATTTTCAAGTGTCATATTTCATTCTAGAATGGTGCTACTACCTCAACCATGGAGGTAGCTACGGAAACTATTAGTTCCCTATATTGATAGTGTAGTCACTTATTGTTGTTAGTGTAGTCCCTTATTGTTGTTAGTGTAGCCCCCTTATTGTTATTTTTTTACCCTTGTAACCCCAATATTGTTATTATTGTTCCCTTACATTATTATTGTTAGGTCGACTAGGATTATATTGTGGCCCCATGGACTCCTACATATAGAAGGAGGTTTTGTCATTTGTATCATCCAAAAAAATTTCATTTATGTAATGTAAAGAAGGTTTCCCCCTCGAAGTGTCTTATTTCTAAGGCTTTGATCTCTATTTTCTTCTATTTTTGGAGCTGGTTTCATCACATTTGGTATTAGATCTTTGGATTCAAGGGTTTTGCTGCTCCAAACAGGTCATCGTGGAATTTTCGGTATAAATTTTTTTCTACGAAGGTTAAAAACTAAAAAATTTATCACGAGAAGCCAAAATATTGAGGAACATTACGTAGCAATTTCAGATCTTGGTTCACAATATTTTTGGAGATATGAAATGTAAAATTTAGGGTTTTTTCAGGCTCCTGAATTTCATCTCAAAGAGGTGACCGTGGGAAAAACGTCATAACTCTTTCTTTGAGCATCGAATTGGAATTATCTGAAAATTGGTTGCAATTACATGGAATGTAGTTTCCTGTGTATCAATTTTAGAGTTGAATGAGGAAACAGTGACACGTGGAATGTCATACAAGTTTGCTCTACTGAACTAACCCATAATTAGGTCATTGTGGGAGATTGGGCATAACTTTTCCTTGAAGAACCCAAATCAAGTTAGACATGTGGCATTCGAAATAAGATTCAGAGGGCTACTACAAGATATAATTTAAGATATTGAAGATCCTAAATCACAGTGATAATTCAGTTTCAATATCGACTCCTCAAAAGCAATAAAATGGTGTGTATTTTTTTTCGAATTGCATAAGTCTTATTTGAAGGATCAATTTGAATTGATTCCAAGGGAATATTTTAGAATAGATATCAGTATTGGGTTCTAAAATTTCCCTTAAAAATAATTCAACACCCATTAAGCCTTCAGAAGGCTCTACTATGACTCATGAAGATGAATAAATGCAACATGACATATCAAAATTACAAGAGCAAGTGCACCAAATTTCGCTCTTGCAAAGAGCAACAAAAAATGAAATGGAATTTTTGAAGAAAGGCATGGAAGCTAAGATGGATGGTTTGAAGAAAGGCATTGAAGGTAAGATGGATTGTTTAAAGAATGGCATGTATGGCATGGAAGCTAATATGGATGGCACGGAAGCTTGCATGGAAGCTAAGATGGATTACATGGAAGAAAAAATGGAAAACATGAAGAATGATCTAAAAGCAGACATGGAAGGGTTGACAAAGTTGATACAAGAAATTTTTCCTAATGGAGAAAATATAGTAGAGTAAACTCATGATGAGAAAAAAATGCATGTTAATCGCGATTTCATAAACTCTAATGTTGGATGGAAGACCCACCATATTCCAAAGATTGATATGAGGAATTTTGATGGTAAGGATCCTGTAACATAGATACTACAGATGGAGAAATAATTTGATATCAATAATGTGCAAAACACACAAAATATGTGCATTGCAACTTTATATTTAGAACAAAACACATTTGTATGGTATCGATGGCTTTGCTCCCATAAAAAAATTACCACTTGGTCCAGTTTTTCGGAGGAAATGATAGCACATTATGAGGATACAAAGAGAAACACCTTTTTTAGCCAATTGATAAATCTCAAACAAAAGGGTTCAATGGTGGAGCACATTGAGGACTTTCAAAAATTGAATATAAGGGTAACTGATATTCTAGAGGAACACAGGATTGATGTCTTCATAGGGAATTTAAAGGATAACATCGAACGTGAGGTTCGCGTTTGGGAACCTGATTCATTGGAGAAGGCATTCAGTTTGGCAAGAAACATTGAGTGTAAAATTATGGCGACAAGGAATCCTACCACTCACATCTATAAAGATGGAAGTTTTGCTACTCCTAGACTTCCAAAACCTACAAGGTTGACACCACAACAATTGGAAGAAAAAAGAGAAAAAGGGCTTTGCTACAGTTTTGATAGAAAATACAATAAAGGTCATAAGTGTGATGAGAATAAATTGTTTTACATAGATTGTGAATAGGACGAAGAAAATGAACAAGAAACTTTAAAATAAGAGGATATACACCAGGAACCAACCCTAGAAGAATAAGAAATGTGTTCGGTCATATCGTGTAATACATTGGCAAGAATTACCACTCCTCAAGCTCTCAAGATAGAAGGACATATCAAGAAGAAAAAGTTAATAGTGTTAATTGATTTGGGTAGTACCCATAATTTTATTCATTTTAAGATAGCCAAGGAATTTAATTGTTTCCTATACCTAGCACCAGAATGTCAAGTGATGGTTGCAAATGGAGGAACTATAAATTTCTCTGGAAAATTTCATAATATCAAGCTAACCATGGGGGAATATGTATTGAATAGTCCAATGCTTTCCATTCCAATGGGAGGTGTTGATGTTGTGCTAGGATTACAATGGTTACAATCTTTGGGGATGGTAGCTTTTAATTTTCAAGAACTTTTCTTGAATTTTTTTTCGAAGGAAAGGAATTCGAATTACGGGATATCACAGGGAAGCTGGGAAAGATAATAATCTCTAATGTCATGACAAAGCTTCTAAAGAAAGAACAACGAGGTTTAATTGCACAATTATGCTCACTAGAAGTTCCAACATCAAAATCATCTATTTCTACAGATATCCAAAAAGTCTTGGACAATCATTCCAAGGTGTTTGAAAATCCCAAAGGACTCCCACCTATTTGTGACCATGATCATGCTATTCATTTGATTCTAGGAAGTGTTCCTCCAAACATCAGGCCTTATATATATATCCTTATGTCCAAAAGAGCGAAATTGAACGTATGATTACAGAAATGTTAGACGTTGGTAGAATTAAACCTAGTCAAAGTTCTTTCTCTGCTCTAGTAGTATTGGTGCACAAGAAGGATGGATCATGGTGCATGTTTCTAGATTATAGGGAGCTCAATAAGCTCACTATTAAAGATAAATTTCCCATTCCTGTGATAGATGAATTATTGGATGAATTACATGGAGAAATTTATTTTACCAAGTTGGATCTTCATTCAGGATATCATCAAAGTAGAATGAAGATTGACGATATTTTGAAAATAGCATTTCGAACTCATGAGGGTCATTATGAATTTTTGGTCATGCCTTTTGGCCTTACCAATGCACCTTCTAAATTTCAAGGGTTGATGAATTCCATTTTCAAACCCTTCCTTAGAAAATTTGTGCGAGTATTTTTTGATGATATACTAATCTACAACAAGTCTTGGAAGAATCGTGTTCAACATGTTGACAGAGTGCTCAAACTATTGGAGGAGAACAATTATATGAAAAAACCTCCAAATGTTTCTTTGTAGTGCATGTGGTGGAATATTTGGATCATATTGTATCTCATAAGGGTGTTAAGGTAGACCCTAACAAAATTAAATCCATTAAGTAATGGAAAATCCCCATAACCCTAAAGCATCTTCGAGGATTTCTTGGGTTGATAGGGTATTAACGCAAGTTTGAAATAATTATGGGAGAATAGCAGTGCCTATAACAACATTACTGAAAAAAGATTCATTTTCTTGGACTCCATAAAAAACTAAGGCCCTTGAACATCTTAAAGAGGCAATGTTCCAATCACCGGTCTTAGCTACACCATACTTCACAAAAACATTTATTGTGGAATGTGATGCCTCAGGAAATGGAATTAGTGTTGTTTTAATGCAAGAAGGAGAACTCATTTCTGGTGAAAGTCGTCCAATCAAAGGAAAGTATTTACAGAAAGCTATTTATGAGAAGGAAATGTTGGCAATACTACATGCACTAAAGAAATGGCGACCTTACCAAATGGGAAGACACTTCAAGGTAAAAATTGATCATGATAGTCTTAAACACATTTTGGAACAAATACTATCTTCAGAAGAGAAAAAAATGGGTCACAAAGATATTGGGTTGTGACTTGGAAATCGTCTACAAAAAAGGGAAGCTAAATGTTGTTGCAGATGCACTCTCGAGAAAGGATGAAGAGGTGGAAGCATTTCTTTGTGCCATTTCTATTATCCAACCAGATTGGATAACTGAAGCAAGTGACGAATGGAAGAAGGACGAAGAAGTGTGGATATTTATTCAAAAGTTGCAGCAAGATCATAGTAGATCTGATACATTTAGTTAGAAAAATGATTCCTTATGGTACAAATATCGCTTATATATTTGCAAGAATTTCCAACTAAAATAAAATATTCTTTTGGAATTGCACACTTCTCTTTTAGGAGGACATTCGGGATTTTTAAAAACTTACCCTTTGGGTGAAGAAAGAATTTTTTTGGGATGGCCTTAAATGCGATATTCAAAGAGTTTGTCCAGGGTCTTCTGACCTTCATTCCAAGTCGATATTTGGGAGGAGATTTCAATGGATTTTATCACGAGGTTTACCTAAGTCGAAGGAAAGAGTGTCATCATGGTGTTAGTTGATAGACTTTTTTCCAAGTATGCACACTTTTGTGTATTATCTCATCCATTTAAAGCAAGTACAGTTGATACTACATTTATGGACACAATTCAAAAGCTACATGGAAACCCAAAGATTATTGTGAGCGACATAGATCCCATTTTTACTGGAAATTTTTAGACAGAGTTATTTTCTTGTTTGGGTACTCAATTATCTCATAGCTCATCTTATCATCCTCAATCTGATGGTCAAACTGAGATAGTGAATAAATATTTGGAAGGATATCTTCGTTGTTTTGTATATGATAAAAAAACACAATAGGTCAAGTGGTTACCTCTCACTGAATGGTGGTATAACACTTCCTTCCATACTGCTGCAAAAATGACCCCATTTATGGCACTTTATGGATATCATCTATTAGGTCCCTATATTACTAGTATAGTCCCTTATTGTTGTTAGTGTAACCCCCTTATTGTTATTATTGTACCCTTGTAACCCCCATTTTGTTATTATTGTGCCCTTAAATTATTATTGTTAGGTCGGCTAGGATGACATTGTGGCCCACTAGGATTACATTATGGCCCCATGGACTCCTATATATAGAAAGGAGGTTTTGTAAATTGTATCATGCAAGAATTTTTCATTTATGTAATGTATTGGAGGTTTCCCCCTCGAAGTGGCTTATTTCTAAGGCGTTGATATCTCTTTTCTTCTATTTTTGGAGCTGGTTACACAACATTTGGTATCAGAGCTTTGGATTCTAGGGTTTCGCTGCTCCAAACAGGTCATCGTGACATTTTCTCTATAACTTTTTTTTTTCTACGAAGGTTCAGAAGCTGAAATTTTTAGTGTGCGAAGTCGAAATCCTGATGGTTCGCAATATTGTCGGAGATATGATACATTGAAGTTGTAAACATGAGGAGCTCTGAACTTCACTTAAAAAAAGGTCATCATTGATTTTTCACTATAAATTTTATTATATGAAGGTTTAGAAGCTGAAATTTTTAGAGAGTAGAAGCCAAAGTCCTAAGGCTTGACTTCAAAAAATTTCGGAGAGCTTGGTTCACAATATTTTTAGAGCTATGATCTGTGGAAGTTAGGTTGTTTTCAGGCTCCCAAATTTCATCTCAAAGAGGTGATCGTGGGAAAATCTTCATAACTCTCTCTCTGAGCTTTGGATTAGAATTTTTTACAAGCAACTGGAAGTAGACAGACTATAGTTTCCTTTCTATAAATTTCAAAGCCAAATGAGGAAACAGTGACATGTGGTAGGTTGTACAATTACGTTGTACTGAACTAGTCCATAATTAGGTCATTGTGGGAGATTTGACATAACTTTGTCTTGAAGAATCCAAATCAAATTAGACCTATGGAATTTTAAATAAGCTT
The DNA here is from genome assembly GCA_034641835.2 of Pinus albicaulis. NCBI lineage: Eukaryota > Viridiplantae > Streptophyta > Pinopsida > Pinales > Pinaceae > Pinus > Pinus albicaulis. Next base: position 1,232,042,167 of record CM076584.1, on the reverse strand, counting down.
CATAGGACTATTACAAGGCCCAATTTTAGATATTGAGGATCTACAAGTATAGAGATAAGTCAATTTCAATATCGAGCTCCTCAAAAGCAAGTAAAAGGTGTGTATTTTGTTTTCCAAATTGCATAAGTCTTGTTTGAAGAATCAAGTTGAATTGATTCCAAGGGCATATTGTAGAATATATTTCAGTATTGGGTTCTAAAATGCCTCCTAAAAAGAATTCAACACCCATTAAGCCTTTATAAGGCTCTACTATGACTCATGAATATGAAGAATGGCAACATAACATATCAAATTTACAAGAGCAAGTGCAATAAATTTCGCTCTCGCAAAGAGCAACAAAAAATGACATTGAAGTTTTGAAGAAAGGTGTGGAAACTAAGATGGATGGTTTGAAGAAAGGCGTGGAATATAAGATGGATGGTTTGGAGAATGCCATGGAAGCTGGCATGGAATCTAAGATGGATGACATGGAAGCTAAGATCGATGAAAAAATGGAAAACATGAAGAATGATCTAAAAGCAGACATGGAAGGTTTGACAAATTTGATACAACAAATGTTTCCTAATGATGAAAATATAGTAGAGGAAACTCATGATGAGGACAAAATAATGTTAATTGTGATTTCATAAACTCTAATGTTGGCGGGAAGAACCACCATATTCCAAAAATGGATATAATTAATTTTGATGGAAAGAATCCTGTAACATGGATACTACAGATGGAGCAATATTTTGATCTCAATAATGTGCAAAACACACAAAAGGTACGTATTGAAACTTTACGTTTAGAACAAAATACATTTGTATGGTATCGATGGCTTTGCTCCTGTAAAAAAATTGTCACTTGGTCAATTTTTATGGAGTAAATGATAGCACATTATGAGGATACAAAGAGCAACACCTTCTTTAGCCAATTGATAAATCTCAAAAAAAAGGGTTTAGTGGGGGAGCACATTGAGGACTTCCAAAAATTGAATATAAGCGTAACTGATATTCCAGAGGAACACAGGATTGATCTCTTCATAAGTACTTTAAAGGATAACATCCAACATGAAGTTCGTGTTTTGGAACCTGATTCATTGGAGAAGGCATTCAGGTTGGAAAGAAAAATTGAATGTAAAATTATGGCGACAAGGAAGCCTACCACTCACTTCTATAAAGAAGGAAGTGTTTCTACGCCTAGATTTCCACAATCTACAAGGTTGACACCACAACAATTGGAAGAAAAAATAGCAAAAGGGCTTTGCTACAGTTGTGATAGCAAATACACTAAAGGTCATAAGTGTGCTGAGAAGAAATTATTTTACATAGATTGTGAAGAGGAAGAAGAAAATGAACAAGAAGAAGATATACACCAGGAACCAGCCCTAGAAGAGGAAGAAATGATTCTGACCATATCGTGTAATGCATTGGCAGGAATTACCACTCCTCAAACTCTCAAGATAGAAGGACATATCAAGAAGAAAAAGGTAATAGTGTTGATTGATTCAGATAGTACCCATAATTTTATTCATTGTAAGGTAGCCAAGGAATTGAATTGTTTCCTATACCCAGCACCAGAATGTCAAGTGATGGTTGCAAATGGAGGAACTATAAATTGCTCTGGAAAATGCCATAATATCAAGCTAACCATGGGGGAATATGTATTGAATAGTTCAATGCTTTCCATTCCTATGGGAGGTGCTGATGTTGTACTAGGAGTACAATGGTTACAATCTTTGGGGACGGTAGCTTTTAATTTTCAAGAACTTTTCTTGAAATTTTTTTCAGAAGGAAAGGAAGTCGAATTACGGGGTATTGTGGGGAAGCTGGGAAATATAATAAGCTCTAATGTCATGAAAAATATTCTAAAGAAATAACAACGAGGCGTAATTGCACAATTATGCTCACTAGAAGTTACAACATCAAAATCATCTATTTCTGCAGATCTCCAACAAGTCTTGGACAATCATTCCAAGGTGTTTGAAACTCCCAAAGGACTCCCACCTATTCGTGATCATGATCATGCTATTCATTTGATTCCAGGAAGTGTTCTTCCAAACATCAGGCCTTACAGATATCCTTATGTCCAAAAGAGCGAAATTGAACGTATGATTGCAGAAATGTTAGAGGCTGGTATAATTCAACCTAGTCAAAGTTCTTTCTCTGCTCCAGTAGTATTGGTGCACAAAAAAGATGGATCATGGCGCATGTGTCCGCATTATAGGGAGCTCAATAAGCTCACTATTAAAGATAAATTTCACATTCCTGTGATTGATGAATTATTGGATGAATTACATGGAGCAATTTATTTTACCAAGTTGGATCTTCGTTCAGGATATCATCAAATTAGAATGAAGACTCAAGATATTCCAAAAACAACATTTCGAACTCATGAGGGTCATTATGAATTTTTGGTCATGCCTTTTGGCCTTACCAATGCACCTTCTACATTTCAAGGGTTGATGAATTCCATTTTCAAACCCTTCCTAGAAAATTTGTGCTAGTATTTTTTGATGATATACTAATCTACAGCAGGTCTTGGAAGGATCATGTTGAACATGTTGACAGGGTGCTCAAACTATTGCAGGAGAAACAATTATATGCAAAAAAATCCAAATGTTTCTTTGGAGTACAAGAGGTGGAATATCTCGGTCATATTGTATCTCACGAGGGTGTTAAAGTAGACCCTAACAAAATTAAAGCCATTAAGGAATGGAAAGTTCCCACAACCATAAAGCAGTTGCGAGGATTTCTCGGGTTAACAGGGTATTATCGCAAGTTTGTTAAGAATTATGGGAGAATAGCAGCACCTCTAACAACATTATTGAAGAAAGATGGATTTTCATGGACTCCTGAAGCAACTAAGGCCTTTGAACATCTTAAAGAGTCAATGTGCCTAGCACCAGTCTTAGCTATGCCAAAATTCACAAAAACCTTTATTATGGAATGTGATGCCTTAGGAAATGGAATTGGTGTTGTTTTAATGCAAGAAGGAAGACCCATTGCTTTTGAAAGTCGTCTAATCAAAGGAAAGTATTTATAGAAAGCTATTTATGAGAAAGAAATGTTAGCAATACTGCATGCACTAAAGAAATGGCGAACTTACCTAATGGGAAGACACTTCAAGGTAAAAACTGATCATGATAGTCTTAAACACTTTTTGGAACAAAGAATATCCTCAAAAGAGCGGAAAAAATGAGTCACAAAGATGTTGGGTTATGATTTTGAAATAATCTACAAAAAAGGGAAGCTAAATGTTGTTGCAGATGCACTCTCAAGAAAGAATGAAGAGGTGGAAGCATTGCTTTGTGCCATTTCTATTATCCAACCAGATTGGATAACCGATGCAAGGGATGAATGGAAGAAGGACAAAGAAGTGTGGACACTCATTCAAAAGTTGCAGCAATATCCTAGTACATCTAATACATTTAGTTGGAAAAATGATTCCATATGGTACAAAGATCGCTTATATCTTTGTAAGAATTCCCAACTAAAACAAAATATTCTTTTGGAATTGCACACTTCTCCTTTAGGAGGACACTCGGGATTTTTAAAAACTTACCATAGGGTGAAGAAAGAATTTTTTTTGGGATGGCCTTAAATCTGATATTTAAAAGTTTGTCGCGGAATGTTTGATTTTCCAGCAGAATAACGTTGAGACAATTAAGACCCCTGATCTTCTACAACCTTTATCCATTCCAATTCAACGTTGGGAGGAGATTTCAATGGATTTTATCACAGGTTTAGCTAAGTTCGAAGGAAAGAGTGTCAACATGGTGGTAGTAGATAGACTTACCAAGTATGCACAATTTTGTGCATTATCTCATCCATTTAAAGAAAGTACAGTTGCTACTACATTTATGGACACAATTTAAAAGCTACATGGAAACCCAAGGGTTATTGTGAGCGACAGAGATCCCATTTTTACTGGAAATTTTTGGACGGAGTTATTTTCTTGTTTGGGTACTCAATTAGCTCATAGCTCATCTTATCATCCTCAATCTGATGGTCAAACTGAGATAGTAAATAAATGTTTGGAAGGATACCTTCGTTGTTTTGTATCTGATAAACAAACACAATGGGTCAAGTGGTTACCTCTCGCTGAATGGTGGTATAACACTTCCTTCCATACTGCAGCAAAAATGACCCCATTTATGGCACTTTATGGATATCATCCACCGTCCATCACATCATATTTAAGAGAAATACGAAGGTTCAAGCAGTGGAAGATCACATCGAGCATCAACAAGAAGTTCTCCAACTCTTAAAGGATAACCTGAATTTGACACAAAATCAGATGAAACAACAGGCAGATCAACATCGCAGTGAGAGAAGTTTTTATGTAGGAGACTGGGTGTTTTTACGGCTACAACCATACAAAAAAATGTCCCTCAAGCAAGCTAAGAAGGATAATAAATTATCGCCAAATTACTATGGTCCTTACAAGGTGTTGCAAAAGATTGGTACTATGGCATACAAATTGGAGCTTCCTGCTTCTTCACGAGTGCATCCAATTTTCCATGCTTCATGCTTAAAGAAGGTTATAGGTGGAAATATTTCAGTTCAAACAATATTGCCAGAACTTGATGAGGAAGGAAAAATCATATTGGAACCTGAAGCGGTCATGGAAACAAGAACTTGACAGCTACGAAATCGATCAATTTCAGAGTATCTCGTCAAGTGGAAGAACTTACCCACTGAAGATTCTACATAGGAGGATGAGAATTTTATATAGAAGTACCCAGAGCTACTCAAGCTGAGGACAACACTTTTTTGAAGGAGAGGGGCATGTTAGGTCCCTATGTTAGGTCAGCTAGGGTTACATTGTGGCCCCATGGGCTCCTATATATAGAAAGGAGGTTTTGTAATTTGTATCATCCAAGAATTGTTCATTCATGTAATGTATTGGAGGTAGCCCCCTCGAAGTGGCTTATTTCTAAGGTGTTGATATCTCTTTTATTCTATTTTTGGAGTTGGTTTCACAACATCGTCCACCGTCCATCACATCATATTTTAGAGAAAATTATAAGGTTCAAGGAGTGGAAGATTACATCGAGCATCAATAATAAATTCCCCAACTCTTAAAGGATAACCTAAATTTGGCACAAAATCAAATGAAACAACAGGCAGATGAACATTGCAGCGAGAGAAGTTTTGATGTAGGAGACTGGGTATTTTTATGGCTACAAACATACAAAAAAATGTCCCTCAAGCAAGCTAAGAAGGATAATAAATTATCACCAAATTACTATGGTCCTTACAAGGTGTTGCAAAAGATTGGTACTATGGCATACAAATTGGAGCTTCCTTCTTCTTCCTGAGTGCATCCAGTTTTCCTTCTTTCATGCTTAAAGAAGGTTATAGGTGAAAAATTTCCAGTTCAAACAATATTGCTAGAACTTGATGAGGAAGGAAAAATCATATTTGAACCTAAAGCAGTCACAGAAACAAGAACTCAACAGCTATGAAATCGATCAATTTCAGAGTATCTCATCAAGTGGAAGAACTTACCCACTAAAGACTCTACATGGGAGGATAAGAATTTTATACAAAAGCACTCAGAGCTACTCAAGTGTTGAGGACAACAATTTTTTGAAGGATAGGGGCATGTTAGGTCCCTATATTAATAGTGTAATCCTTTATTGTTGTTAGTGTATCCCCCTTATTGTTATTGTTGTATCCCTGTAACCACAATATTGTTATTATTGTGCCCTTACATTATTATTATTAGGTTGGCTAGGATTATATTGTGACCCCATGGACTCCTATATATAGAAGGAGGTTTTTTCATTTGTATCATCCAATAATTTTTCACTTATGTAATGTAAAGGAGGTTTCCCCCTCGAAGTGGCTTATTTCTAAGGCATTGATCTCTATTTTCTTCTATTTTTGGAGTTGATTTCATAATAGAAACTTAACAAATATGCAGCCACTTGAAATTGTTAAACTGTCATTAGTTAAAACCATGCAAAATTCTTCTTAATATACTAAAAATAAAGGAAAACGATATTAATTAACCACTTATACATACAGAGACACATTTTGAAGAATTATGGTAAAAATGGTGGCAATTGAGTGAAATGGTGCAATGGATGGTTGGAAATAATGGCTTAATGAATGACAAAGACAATTTAAAATGATAACAAATCAATGAGGCAACACTTTTCAAGAATGTTCTTAGCCCCTAAAATCCTTGTGTAAACATTACTTCCAAGTGGTCTTTGTGAAATTGGCTTCAAGAAGTTGTGGGACCACACGAGACCAAGTGGACCCGAGGTTAGGTCAATGGAATGGGCTTGATAAATGAATGATGTGCTTGACCTAATTAGGGAGGTGAAGGGGATCAAGGAAGAAATTTTCAATGAAAGGTAATGCAATGATCCCGGTGAGGTTTCTAGCCTATGGAAACCAAGGGAAAGAATCAGTCTTTGAGCTAGGTCTTGCAATATCTCAAGATCCTACCGTCAGAATCTCATGAAATTTTTAGGGCTTCTTGAGGACACACCAGCGCAGTTGTGGAGAAAAAATTGAAGCTTTTTGATGTCTATATTGTGAGATAATCGATGTCCTAGGTGACCTATGTAAGATAGTCCTAGAAAAGAGGGGAAGGTGAAAGAAATAATCTTTGAGGTGACTGCCTTTGGAGGACCAGTGCGTAATCCTTTAGGTATATTGGATTCAAGTACAATTATTACTATGGATATTGAATTTTCTATGTCAAGGAGGCCGCAAAGACAACTTTGCATAGCATTAGGGAAGCCATTAAAGCATCTTCAAATACTTTATACTTCGTTTTGAAAAATAGATGCCTTATCAAGATGAATTTCAATGATGAAGAATCTCTAGGAACATCCAATCATAATGCATGGCCCATACATGAAGCAAAACTATCTAGAAACACAATTTCCACAACTTTGCATAAATGGATGTAGTAAATTATCCCTAGTATGGTGAAATCTATGCAACAATGTATGTGACAAAAATAGAAAGAAATAATAGCATTAAATTTCACTTACATGTATTAATATTATATACAACCATCAAAAAATTTCCAATCAAGAAGCTCCAAGACAAGATAAAATGATCCAAACATCAAAATTCATTCCATGCTCCAAAAATTCTTCGTCCAAAAAGAATAACAAAAATCTCACAAGAGAGAATGATCCATCCAAGTGATGGTGCTAAAATGAAATCATATCGCTTGTATTTATACACTTCTAATGAATTCAATTTAGCTAATTAGGCCTACATTATCCCCTAGAATAAAATAATGTGAAAAATAACTAACTTTTGGTGACAAGCCCACCAAACTAGCTCATAAACAAAATAATAACCCTCTCAAGAGGTCGAATGATCAATAGTACATGTATTTGGGCCTTCTAAGAATCCTGATAAAATCCATAAGTGCCATAATTATGAATAGGAATCCAAAAAGTAGTGGACAATGGGTTGGCCCCTTGTTCTCCAAATAATAGACCTGTGGTGCTCGTAATGGGTGTGGGGGCACACAAGTAACCTCATGGGTCTCCAAATATATCGAATATTCATGTAGACCATATGCAATGGCTCTGACGATGGTGTAAGTGATTCCACATCAGCATACAAGTCCTAGGTCATTTTCTAAGTGCATGGTACAACTGTAGGACCAGTTGGGCATGGTGAACCAGGTGCATCTTCCTCGTCCAATAAGCGAATCTTGAGAAATATTTGAAAATCTATGGGGATCCATGGAATTTTTTATACTGCTGTGGAGTTCCATGGATCTCTACACACAACTGACATGTGCCAATGTATCCCTCTAGAGGGTTAGGACCCCGTATAGGGAGATCAAACCCAAAATGGATACCTTATGCAATCCTGCATAAGATCCAATGTGTCCCCTTACCTTCTAGTACAACAATTCATTTAAATAAATCGAGTTAAAGGAAAATAGGTGGGCACTTCATAATGGCATGCCCTTCCATAATGGTCTTTGGCATGTGCTAATTCCTCCAAGCTCCAAAGGGGTTTAACCAAGTACCCTATTAGGTGGTTTCTACCTTTAAAGGGGATAGTATTTCCAAGGTACATCCTTCAAATTGTGGTGGCATGTGATAAATAGATGAATGGAGTAGGGAATGAAATAGGAATTCCTAGGCCACATGTCGAGGTACAAGGGTAGCTACACTTTTGTATATAATGTATAGGAGGGATAAATCATGATGCATGAGATACCGCGACCTTGATTTTTCCACCCTTCTTTATATGCCTTTTTCATTTTATGATTTTTATTTTATTAACTACTTGTGGCTCAAGGATAAGAGCATGATGTGTAAGGTATAGTAGTGGATACCCCTTTTAATGTAGGGAATTTCATTTACCACCAGGGATTGGGACAATCATGCATTCTAGAATGATAAAGGAGGCTCATCTACGACCTATAGGAACCAGGGTGATGGCCATGGGTATGGGGTACCACTCATGCATTAGGCTTGTGATCAATTTATTTGTGCCATCCATATTTTTCGTTTTGTGGTACATTTTCCTGTTGAATGTGGCCAATTATGTTTTTAATTTTTATTTTTCAACTGCATCAACCTCTGGGGAATTGTTTCAGGCCCAACCCAAGATGTGGGCAAGGGGAAGGGAGTCCAACCCTATGTGGACACATTGGAGAAATGTGGACCCAGGTGGGAAATATGATGAATAGGGTTATAATAAACAGAATAGGAGATACATATGTGGATGGGGGAGAAGGATCACGCAAAAAAAATTAGGGTTTCCCATTTAGTGCCATCCCTAAAGCCCAAAGGTCAATAAAAGTGATCCCATGGGACTAGGATCCAAGGGTAACATCAAAAAAAGTTCTAGGGTACAAGAGCACAAACCTAGCCCACTCTTTCTTCTAAATCCCCTCATTAATCCATGCACATAAGTTTCCATGATAAACAAACTAAAATACTCGATTAATAAGTTACAAGGCGTACCTTTAGGTTTTGGAGGTCCACCTTCAAAAATATGATCATGACAGATGGGTGAGGTACCACAAGGCTGGCTCAGGTGGCAAAGAAATGGTGCAATGAGCTATTTGGTGGCTACAAGGTTCTATTGGCTATCGTCTGAGGACCATCTCGAGGAAAATTTTCTCCTAGGTATGTCACCTAAAAATGGTGGGTAATATGTACTTTAGTATGTCTCCTCAGATCTCTTGAGATGTTTTCTCAATATGCTCAAAATTTCATGATCTTGATATGTCTTCATAATCAACTTAAAAACTCACAATCTGAAAATTTTGAGATGACTCGATTGAAGTAGCAAAACCCTAGGATCATAGCTTTTATACCAAATGTTATGAACCTTATGCCTTAAAAATTATAAGAATCCAATAGTTATAGTCCACTGCAAAGGGGAAACCTCTTTTTACAATGAATACAATGTATAATACAATATTTGATGATGCTAAGACTGTGTCTCCTTAGGATATATATATATATATATATATAGATATATATAGATATATCAGAAAAATCGTAGAATTATAATGAAATGGTATGATGAAAGGTTCCAACCAACAACAATATAGCAATAAAAATGTAATAACTCGATATTTAGTGCTTAATAAGGGGTTTTATGGTTATTTGTTTCTTAGACCTTTAAGAGGGTAGTGTATTCTCTCCTTGACCTCTTCATAGGCTTAGGCTCTTCTGGAAATTCATATTGAGCATATAGCTAGATAAACTTGATGTCTTTGTATTGATTCTTGACTATATACTTAAGATTGTATCTGTAGAATTGTCCTTCAAAGCATTGAAATTCTTCAATGTGATAAGATACCTACTAGACAGGCCAGTGATACTGCAACATTTGTACCCTAATATTGATTGGGTATGACAGCGATGAGAATTTTTTTTTATTCCATAGAGAGGTTTTAATACTATCCATAGTGGTTTGATAAGTAATTTCACAAAGAGTGACCCTATCTAAAATGGATTTTGATAGCAAATGGGGAGACTTGTTGATCCTGTAGATGTGGACAAAGGGATGGTGTCCATTTATGAACCAATTTCCGATAGGACCTAGTGCTTCCTAAGCCACTTTTGAGATATTATTAAATATCAATTAGTATAATAACTCCATAAATCTGTCACATATATTAACAAAATGACACCCAAATTTATTGGCCCAAATGTTGATATACACTAAGAGTTTAGTGGGAGCCCACCTCTAGTGTATGAATGTAAATGTGCATTTTTCACATGCCATTAGAGAAATTTTGAGGTCTAAAATGGGCCTCCTAATGAATATTCTAAAATAATAGTGGAAATAATAAAATAATATTAGATTACCTCATCAAGTTTTGGAGGGAAAAAAGGAAAAACTACTTTTTCAACTTGTATTTTCAACTTATCTCCCTGTTATTTTAATCCAATTTTGAGAAAGAGCACTCATTGGATATGGAATTTATTTTTGCATCCAAGGAGTACCTATGATGCATACTTTCTATGGACCCTACTACACGAAAAATATGCGATCATGTTTCTTCATGTATTTCACATTTTTCATGTAGTAGGGTCCATCGAAAATATGCAACATGTCTCACTCCTTGGATTCAAAATTAAATTATGCGTCCAATGAGTGATCCAAATCTAAATTTGAGTAAAATCATAGGGAGATAAGTCGAAAATACGAGTTGAAAAAATAGTTTTTTTTTTAATCTTTTTACCTTTTTACTCCAAAAATGGAGAATCATCCCCCATTCACATCATCATATTGAATCATATTGGTTCTTATAAAGATTATTTTTGTTGCACATTTTTTTAAAGCATAATTTAAACATCAAAATTTCTCTAATGGTTGTTGACCAAGTACTCTAACATGTAGAGGGAATTTCTCTATATAAGACCCCCTTTGATGTATCAAACCACTAACCTATTAATATTTTCTATAAATATCATTTCCCAGTTAAACTTCATGCCTTTATTTTTGATGATTTATTAGTGGCAACCATTCCAACTTGATGTAATTTGTGTCCCTTTACTTGTAGAGCTAACTAACTAGTTCCACAATGATTCTTCAAGTTGGGTGGAACTACAATGTTGGATAAGCTCTCAAAGCCTTCTTGGTGAACGTTTTCTATTCACTCCATCATTCTTCCAATACAACTTCTAGCATGGGATTATATTTCATATAAGCATTTAGGAATTCCTCAACTAGCAGTTGTTGTGGTTGGTTGACCTTGAATTTTCTAGATATTTTAGGAATATATAGTTACCTAGTTCCCCTTTGTTGATGATGGTGTGGGTTTCGGTCTAAGCATGGTTGAGGAGTCAAACATTTCCTGATATATGGGAGGGTCTTAGGTTTGGAAACTAGGAAACTAGATTCCTAACCTTTCGATGTTATTGTAGGCCTCACTATCCATCTCACACTCTGAAGTGTTATTTTCTTCATATTCGCCTTTGAGTTAAAGACTTTGGTGACTCTCCTTTTCTTCAGATACTTAGTGTATTGGAGCATATGGAAAATTGAAGACTAATCTAAGAAACCAATATTCCCATTAATAGGAGATATATCTAAGAGCATTACAATATATCACTAGGCCTTGTGATGGCCCTCCTCTTGGAGCTTTTCCTTTCTCAAAAACATATTTGGGCATGAAACCTTCTGAATCCCTATATAATGCACAAAAACTTTCAATTATATTAGAGACCTAATGTCAAATAAGAATGGTTGAATGCAATTAAGATATAATTAAATAGACAAACCAGCGCCAACTTGAAGCCAAATACAACTTACTAAACTTGGGGCACTTCCCTCTGACAATATTTGTGCAAAAGGAATGTCTTTTCTTCTTTAAAATGCTTAAGGGCTAAAATTTGATGGTTTAGGGATGGAAATTATTTGAATCAATCTCTCACTTATAATTTGTTACTAAAATTGGATTGAATATAAATCCCCACATAATTGCATTATTATGATGTAGTGATGGCATGCGCAAGAAGACCAAGCACATCGATTAGTGAGATTGAGTGACATCTCTTGGCATTAATAATGGTATTTTAATCTCTTAGTGGTGTAATATACATGTAGGACATTTCTCCGGGAATGAAAGAATAGGGTGATGTGCTAATGGTGTGCTTATAACATTTATCACATAATCAATAGAGTGAGACAACAAGATATTGGGTTGTCAAGGAATCATTCAGCCTTAATAACACATAGATCACCTTTGATCTCACATGTTTGTTTATACATTGAGATGCATATCAATAACTTGTGGCATCAAAATAGAATATCATTTAGGAAAGGATCATTATGAATTGGCTATCCATTGGTAGGATGCTAACCAATCAAATCATTCATACTTAATAACACTTAGATCACCTTTGATCTCACACATTTGTTTATACATTGAGATTCCCATCAATAAATTATGGCATCAAACCAGAATATCATTTAGGAAAGGAACATTATGAGGCGGATATCCATGTTTAGGATGTTTACCAATCATACATGTTGGACACTTATCATGTTAATCGAAGTAATAGTTTCATAGGAAAAGGTATCGATTGTAAGTGATTATCAACATCTCTTATGTTCTACAACCTGACGGGGAGTTATTTCCAAATGGCACACATCATCATAGTGGTGATTTTTTCTTCCATAAGGGAATGATCAGGACAACAATATGTGGCCCGACAACAAAAATGTATTGACCCTACATGTGGAAAATCAATGGGATAGTGAGAGGGAAACAGCTTCAGCTTAGTAGTGAGGAATAATTGTGGGGAGAATTGATGGGAGAGAATAATGACATGAAACATGCCAAGAAACATGTCAACACAACAGTGAGTCAAGTTTCAATTACCACGATGAAATAATGTGTTCACTGTTGAAAATTACCAATAATAAAGGGGTCACAAACCATACACATAGACAACTAGTGAAGATTTAGGGAAATAAGTGTCCCCATTATATTCAATTGGGATAGAAATGAACTGCTTGACATGGAAATCCCACTAACCATACATGTGGATGGCTAATGAGAATCTGGGGAACGGAGTAGTGAACAAATTGGATCAGAGAGTTGTAGAAGTGCTCAACACCATAAACTCGCTAGCCATACATGTGGACATTTAGTAGAAGAGCATATTGTAAATGTATTAAGTTGAGATTTGTTAAAATCATTTGGGATAATCATGACAATGGAGGTCCATCACTGCACCACATGGGTGGCTAATGAAGAGGAGCACTACAATGCTAAGAAATAAAATTTCTCCAATGATTCATTGTCGAGGAATTGAAAACCAAGTTTAAGAAAATAAAAAGAGTTGAAAATATTTCATAATATTTAAACCAAAATTATCCCAAAGAATTGGATATATTTCAGAGGACTTTTAACAATAACCCAAAGCATTGGATAAACCATTAGTGTTCAATGGTTGTCTTGAGGTCGAAGGCTAACACTATTTAAAGTGATATTAGAATAAATATTGGTATATTGGGTATTTTTAACACACATTCCAAAAGTAATTTTGGAAAAAAATCAAAAAATTAGTAACAACTACCTATGGAGTGGTAAGGGAGTAAGTTATGGTGTCCATTGGACTAGTTTGAAGTTGATTGCAAAACCAAAGGAATAAAGGGACTAGGGCCCTAAAAACATAGATGATTTTGGTGCTTTCTTGGCTAGGAATATTTATGGAATTTAATTATGAAGGATAATTTTTGGAACAGCTTGATCAAGGAAAAATATTTGGCTTGAGACATGGCTCTTCATTGGATATGGAAGGAGACTTGGAAAAATGGTTCCTTGAATTTGAAGGCTCTCATTTCCTCATTTCACCTTTTAATGTAGGTCTGAAAAGCAGGCAACAAAATTACAAGTGTGGGCGATGATTCCATTATGGGTTATGGGAATCAAATTCTCCTCTCAAAACCTCATCCAACACTTACAGAAATAAAGCATAATATTATTGATTCAATGAAATGATGAAAAAATTTTATGTTCTTGGGTTTACAAGGTGATTAGGCGAGGAAATGGGTCAAGTTAGCATTAAAATTTAAAAAATCATGCATTTAAATCAGGGATGAACCACATAGCTTAGTCTTGAATTGCTAAATCATGGATAGAAGGCTTTGATGTCAAATGTTGGATGCCCACCAATATAGTGGTGGTCATGTATATGGAAGGTTAATGTATCCAAAAAGAGTAATATCTTGACATTGTATTTTGTTTACAGTGTTGGATACTGCCAACATACATGGAATCTCCTCAAATGAGCTCCCAATTAGACTTCAAACCATTTGGTGTAGGAGTCCCATCTAGAAATATGTCTCAGTTGGCGTTTACTTGAATATTTTCCTTGGATTAAGAAATTAGAACGAGAGAGAAGCACACATGTGCTTTTAAATGAGCAAGAGAGTATGCCTTGTGAAATGTTCGATTGTAGATGTATCAAGGTTATTTCACTGTAAGGGAGAGAAAGTGAGTCCCTAAGAGATAAGTAATAGTATTGATCTAATGGATAGCAGGCACATAAAAAGAAATAATCGTTATACATCAAGAGAAATATTTCACATAGATACTACGATCGTTAAATTATCACAACAAATTTCCAACAAGTTAAGCACCAAAGTCATCAAAATAGTTTAATTATTTTAGTATGTAAGAAAGCCAACATAGACCGAAAACATTAAAATAATAGTCTCAAAAAATCCATAATTCATGCATGAAAATGTGTTGGCCAAATGGCTTCAAGTATTAATCAAATGTACCAAGATACACAAGTACAATTAACATCACAAGCTCAAATAGTGGAGCATTAGAGCCACTACTTTCTCCCCAAAATTACTATCTCTATCTCTATAATTCCTTGTGGGAGAATAAAAGGTTAAAAATCTTTTTCTTGAGTAATTAGAATCCTTTTATAACTTGAGGCATTACCTTTCATATCCTCATGACTCTTTACTTTCCAACTTCTAATGACCTTTGGACTTCTACAACTCATGGACTTCCAAATGACTTTTGAAATTATATATGAATCTAAGAATTACATGTATTTTGGGCTTCTATACATGGCTCTTTCGTCCATACATGACTCTTGTACTTCCACTTCTTTGTATTTACAAAAATTACATAACTACATCATAACTTCCACATCATCATGTGGTGAGGACATGACTAGTCATTATCATTGATGGAAAAGACTCATATTGACTAATTACATGGATATTCTTCGATATGTGACAAGGCTCCCACTTGCGTCTTTGATCTCACGTGCATTTTTCGTATCGTTAATGTCTTTACCTTCCAAAGGGTATTCTATCACACAAAGCCTTTAGGCTACTTTAATCATCAAGATTCCAATGTGGTATTTATTCTTGAATGCTTCCTTTAACTGCCCTATTTTCCCGATCTTCTTCATGTATCCTTGCCATGATATTCTTGGAATACCTGCAACTGCAATCACTCATGGAAAGAAAACATCAGCTTGAAATTTTTCATATCCTAACATGTTTCATGAAAATTTCTTGTTCGTGACTTAACAGTGCACTTTGGAAGAGCAAGGAGAACTTCTGGGTGCAAGGGCGCATTTTGAAAGGTTGAAGGGTCGAAGCTTTGAGGCTTCAAGGTGCGCTCATGCACTCAAGAGAAGAGAGAGCTCAAGGGATGGTGTAGGGCACATGTCTGAAAAAATAAGGAAGAGAATTTGGGCCTCCCAAGTGTGTTTTGCGCTCAAGGAAGAGAGGAAGGGCACAAGGCGTGCTACCAAAGGCTGAAGGGTTAGGCTGAAGGGGCTTCAAGGTGCACCCATGCGCTCAAGAAAGCTAAAGAGGGGTCAGGGCACAGTGTTGAAGGCTGAAAGGTTAGGCTTTAGGGCTTCGGGGTATTCCCATGCACTCAAGAGGGTCAAGGATGGTGCAGGGTGCATTGATGAAGGATGAAGGAGTTAGGCTTTAAGCTTCAATGATGCGTCGTTCGCTCAAAAAGTAGAAAGGAATCGTTTTATGGCATAGTTTGGAAAAGGGAAGGGTAATGAGGCTTAGGAGTGTGATATTCCCTCTTGAAGGGCACAGGGCACACTTTCGAGAAACTAAGGATTCTTGATCAAGGCTTAAGGGTGTGCTTTTATGCTCTTTTCCTTAATGGGATCACTTGTGCAACTGAAATTTGTCTAAGTTTGGAAGATGGAACAAGGGTCGAACACAATGTGTTTAGGCATAAAATCAAGTGTGACACATACTAACTCATCAATAAGACTTAAACAGACTTAAACAGTGAATAATAGACATGAAAATGCTAGTTTACAAACACTCCCCAAGTGCAATGACTAAAGTGTGTGCGACTGTGACCAAAAGTGTTGTTTTACAACAACAAAAAAGTGTTATGACTGTGAAATTCCTAGAGATGTTCTAAACAATGTGACGACACTTAAGAATGATAAAGAACACTTGAAACATATAGAATGACTTAAAATTACACTTGACGACCAAGACAACACTTGATGTGACAGTTGAGTAGGCTCCAAAACTTGAATGTAGTGAAATTTTGGAGGTTTTTGTAGCAGCGATAATGTATTTAAAGAATAATTCATATACATGGGAAGCTTGAAAAAATATGTGTTCAATATCTTGAGATGTATGCCATTTGTTTCACGATAAAGGAAACCACTAAACACCTTTTTTTCCATTGTTGTTTCACAAAAATGGTTTGGGAATATTTGTGGGTTAACAATTCTATTTAATCCTATGTGTGATTTGTTTACTCAACCTACTCAATGTACATCGATACATTCCTCTCCTAGCACTTTTGGGACAATGCTTAGCTCAAAATCAACCTCTATTTCAAGCAACTCAAATTAAGGAGCTAATGATTAGTGAAAGTAATAGTTGGGGTTTTTGGGCTTTTTCAATGGACCCTATCAAAGTCCATACCAACACTATGCTTTGAGAGGAATCTTGTATTTCTTAAATTCCCATATTATAGCTAAATCAAATGTTGATCAAAGGGGTCAACAAGTTCACAAAATTGTTAGCAATGAAAACTTCTCAGAAAAACTTATAAGACGAGAATAATGGAGCTTCAAGTTTAATGTGACCTTTTAATAGTGGTAAAGTGGATTTAAGGAAAATAACAAATATGTATGTATAATTTCTATCCAAATGGATGGAAACTTTGTGTCATTATTAGAAATGATAATATGAAACATTTTCAGTTTTAAAATAATGTTAAACAAATTAAATATAATTTTTCTAAATGTAAAAGAGAAATGTATACATATAATTAATAACTTAACCTCTACTCTTGAAATAAAAAATACCTAAATAATAATATTTATAAATATATTATTCCACTTCTAACATCTCCTCCTACAAATTATATAATATTAATTAATAATTGAAAATTGATAAAAATATCTTCCTAATTCAAATATATGAAATGAAATTTCAATTTTGTATCTTTACATAACCTTTGACCTTTTAAAAATATTATATCTTACATATTTTATTAGTGTCTTTAATTTTTTCCTTTTTTTCTTTTTTATAACTTTTGCATATTGCTATTCAATGTGACTCAAAGATTCATTGCAATTTCAATGACATGATGCATTGCAGCACATGGTTTATCTGAAAACTAAAATATTACAGGACTTGGTCCAAGAAGACCAATGACAAAAGCAATAATAACCTTTAGTTACAAAAATTATAGGAAACTACTTCCTAAAGCAAGAAATCTTGGAGCACAGACTTCACCGAAAACTGATATCTAATGCACGAAAACCAGAAAAATAGATCCCAATCTCGGAGCACATATATCCTTTACAAACTGCTAAGAACACTATTTTTTGACACTACTTGACTAAAGGGACAAAAATATTGATGAAGCATGATTGGGACATTTTAAATTTCATCAAAATGATATCTCACTAAAAAACAACAAAAAATAACTTCAGAATAGATTGTATAATCCCAAAAAAAATCTTGTGCTCCTAGAAGAATAGAACCAAACGAAGACAGCAATACTGAGATGACATCAAAATTGTGATGTCCTGATAGCACCCAGAAAAAAATTGTTGAGAGAATACTAGATCAGTTGGTAGCAGCATGAATCCTTTATTCATCAACCCATTCTTCTAAAAGGACAGAACCTGGTTGGAGCATAAGGCCTTTTTTGGAAAGTGCATCAACTTGAAAGTTGAATTCTCTGTATATGTGGAAGAAAGAGATGTTGTGGAAACCATTGATAAATTTATTTATTATGGATTTATATTAAGTCATATTCAGTACTTGTAATTCGGACTTTCCAGAAATCCAGACTATGATAATTTTTGAATCGCCATCGATTGTTAAAATGGAAACTTTTAATTTAGCTGCCAAAAGCAAGAGGCACCAAGCATCCAACAACTCGGAATTTGTGTTAGTATCCTAGGCAAACACCATACTTTTTTTGATAAGATGATTTTTGTCTAGCATGATAATATATCCACCTACACATTTTTCACTATGGGTTGCACCATCGAAGAAAAAAACCGGGAACTAAAGATTGGAAATTGAACTAGTCGCATTTCTTTTGTCTTCAACCTTAATATTGATAGGATACTCTTGCAAAAAGGCTAACACTTTGGAGGTGGCCTAAATCAAATTGGGCTGCTTTATTCAAAGATCATCTCATTCCTTAGGCCCCATAATTTCCAAGCAATAAAACGGGAAGAGAGAATAACGATCTCATTAGCCTCTTTTGAGGTATAAAATGGGCCTCCTCAAAAAAATATACAACCAAAATAAACTTTATAAGAACCAATAGGATTCAAGATGTTGATGTCAACAATGGAGGATGATTCACCATTTTTGGGGTAAAAAGGTAAAAAGATTAAAAAATAATAAAATAATAAAAACTACTTTTCAACTTTTATTTTCAGCTTATCTCGATAAGGTTTTACTAAAATTTTGAGCGGGAGTATTTTTTGGATGAAAAATTTAATTCCTCATCCAATGAGTACCCATGTTTCATAATTTCGATGGCCTTACTACACGAAAAATGAGAAATACATGAAAAACTTGATTGCAATCACTTTTTTTCATGTATTTCTCCTTTTTCGTGTAGCAAGGTGTTAAAATTGGAAACTAGGGCCAAACTCCATGTTTCACTGCTCATATGATGGAGATGATATATTTTTTGGATTCACCTTTCGGAGAGGTGAAAGATTGATCAAAATATCATCTTGTTTGGATGAGCAGAAGTTGAATTTTGAATTTATTTTATGCACGTGCAATTTGTCAAGGTCGGCGAGATTTGTAATGTATGCTCACAAGCCCCAAAAGATGTGTCACACTCCCTCACTATTGGATATAAAAAGGAGAGACTCAAACCTCATTTTGACATCAACTCATCTCACATGTCTCTCTCAATCTGATTGGTTCGTACAGCCTTAGAAGACATTCTCTCTCCTCCGCACCTGTTCAAGAGAAGTTGAATATTTTAGATTCTTTTACGGGTTTCTTCAGATGTGTTAACCAGCGCTGAACTTGGGTCAACTCTCTTTTTTTGACTTCAATATTTGGTCAAAAATCAGATTTTGGGAGGCCAAATTTGGTGGCATTGAAATCGAGGAAAGTTGGGCTTATTTGACTATGGCGTTGACAGTAGATTGTTGAAGTTTGATTGTTGCATTGACCAAGTTTGACTGACGTATTTCGGACTGTTTTGGGCTGAATTTGACTGTGAGAAGAGGTTGATTTTGACTGGATTTTATTGAGCTCCATTGGGAGACTTTTTGATGGTTTGATCAGCGTTAACTTTGTTGGCTAGGGCATCCTGTTGACTGCTGAAAATTGTACTTTCACTCTCTACTAAATTTGAAGAATAATAAGAAGATTTTATCATAGGGTTTTCACCACATTGGGGTTTTTCCCTAGCATCCACAAAATTATTGTGTCTCTTATCTTGGCTTGTCGTATGTTGATTATTTTATGTTCTATCAGCATTTACTGTCAATGTTAATGTGATTGCATAATAGGAAATTGAATTGGGCTTAATAAGAAAGATTGAAGTAAATTTCTCTAATGATAGAACATACCATGGTTAAATAAAATTAACATGGTATCACAGTTGAGGTGAAGATAAATCCTAAGAAAGAGTGAGAAGAGAAATCGCTGAAAGTTGAATAGACAAGGACCAGGGTCAATAGCTTCCTCATCATACTTCAAATCTGATGACAAGCTCAATGAGAAGTCTGATTATCATGCTTGGAAAATGGTATTGGATATAAAATTGGAGGAACAAGATGTTATGGATTATGTGCAGTGAAGGATCACTGAGCCTCCATCAAATGCACCAGCTGCCACTAAAACAAAGTACAAGAAAGGGGAAAATAAGGTGAAGAAGGTTTATGTTAGGGTTGTGCCGAAGGAAAGCATACAAGGGGACCATTCCCCTCAAGTGTCACTAATACTTCTGATATTTTACAACTGATTCATTTTTATCTATCTACTATGTTGCTCATAGCATCCTTGGGAGGATGTTTATATTATGTCACTTTTATAAATGAATTATCTTGCAAGACTTGGATATACTTCTTGAATGAAAAGGAGGAAGTATTTAAATGGTTCTACAACTTCGAGGCCTTGGTTGAAAATTAAACAGGGAAGAAGATCAAAATATTGAGGACCAATAATTGAACAGAATATGAGTCAAATGAATTCAATGAATATCGCAGGGAAGCTAGAATTAAGAGGGAGACAAATTTTATGTACACTCCCGAACAAAATGGTGTTTCTAAAAGGAAAAATAAAACCATTTTGGAAGTTGATCGTGCCATACTTTATGACCAAGGTCTTCTAAAGTTCCTATGGGGAGAAGTTGCCAACACCATTGTGTATGTTAAAAATAGATGCCCACATTATGCATTGGACTCGAAAACTCTCGAAGAGGTATTTTCTAGTAATAATCCTGTTGTTTCTAATTTTAGAGTTTTTGGAAGTCTTGTATATCTTCATGTGCCGAAAGAAAAGAGAAGAAAATTGGATGCTTCTGCAAATAAGGGAACACTTGTGAGCTACAATGAAACCTCGAAGGCATATAGAATCTATGTGCTTGATCAAAGAGAAGTGGAGAAATTTCATGATGTCACCTTCAACAAAGATGCTTCCCTTGGGAATGGTTAGATATCTTCCTATCTCTAAGGAAGACAAATAAGAAGAAACAGGAAGGCAGGAAGAACCGAAGGATGAACCGATGCCCGATGTTGAAGGTCCAGTGGATCATATAGATCCACCATATTCAAATAAAAGAATTCCCTCATGGCTTAGAGACACTCTCAAAGACATCGAGAGACATGCTTCTCCAAGGGGAACATTCAGTGAAAGTAAAAATATGAATAGGTACTAAGGGTACCTAGAAGCCATGAGCACTATTGTACAATCTGAGCCTGGAACGTTTGAAGAAGTCATGAATCATCAATTTTGGAAGGATTCTGTGAACAAGGAATATGAGTCGGTCATGAAAAATGATGTCTGGGATGTGGTCCCTAGGCTGAAGGACAAATCTGTTGTCACCTCGAAATGGCTCTACAAGATCAAGCATGGAGCCGATGCAAGTGCTGAAAAATTCAAGGAAATATTTGTTGCCCGAGGCTCCTCTCAAAAGGAAGATATATATTATGATGATATATTTGCACATATTTCTCACTACATAACCATCCATTCGATCATTTCCCTTGTTGCATCGCAAGGATGTAGTCTACATTAAATGGATGTCAATACTACCTTCTTACATGGCTCAATCAAGGAAAAGGTCTATGTGGAACAACCTTTGGGGTTTGAAGTTTGAGATAGAGACTCACATGTATGTAGGTTGAAGAAATCCCTTTATGGGTTGAAGCAAGCCCCCAGGGCTTGGTATGAGAGGATCGATAGCTACTTGATGAAGTTGGCCTTTATTCAAAGTGATGTTGACCCAAACCTTTATTTTAAGGTTGATAATGATAAGCCTCTCTGGTTCTTTATGTGGATGATATCTTCCTAATAGGTGTTGACCCTCTTAATCATCAATGTAATAGGGAAATATATTTAGAGTTCGAGATGAAGTACCTAGGACTAATGCACTACTTCCTAGGCCTAGAGGTCTGGCAAAAGCCAAGTGAGATTTTCCTTTCTCAAGGAAAATATATTATGAAGTTGTTGGAGAGATTTGGAATGGTGGACTGCAAGTTCGTGACTACTCCGATGGAACTCAACTTTAAGAAGTTGTGTGGAAGTGTTGTTGGGCCCGATTTGGGAAATCCTATCGAGTATCGTCAACTCGTAGGGGCTCTGATGTTATTAGTGAAATCAAGTCTAGACATATGTTTTTCAATGAAAACGCTGAGTCAATATATGGTCAAGCCTCATCACATTCACTTGGTTCGTGCCAAGAATCCCTTGAGATATCTCCAGGGAACAATCAACCATGGGTTGAGATACATTGTCGGGATTATGAGTCACCATGGATATACCGAGGTTGACTGGGCAGGAAGTGTGGTGGATCCTAGGAGCACATTAGATTTTTCTTCACCTTAGGTTTTGCTTCAATCTCTTAGATGAGCGGTAAGCCGAAATCAATTTCTTTGAGCACCATTGAGGTCGAATACATTGAAGTAAGTATGGTTTGTTGTGAATTTGTTTGGTTGATAAATATCTTCAGTGAGTTGTTTGGGCATGTATTGGATACCACCGCCATCTTTTGTGACAACCAAAGTGGGATTTTACTTTCAGAGAATCATGTGTTGTGCGACCGTTCCAAGCATATTGATATTAGATACCACTTTGTCTGGGACATGGTACAGTGAGGCGCCATAAGGCTCCATCACATTGGGACTGATGAGTAGGTCGTAGATATTCTCACGAATCCCCTAGGGAAGGTAAAATTCTTAACCTTCTGTGAGAAGCTTGGTATCGTGGACAGACCATATTATGAGGGTTCCGCTTGATTTGTACTTTGAGCTCTTGGAGCTCCAGGGGGCTTGGGGATAGCTTCTTGGAGCTATAAGAAACCATAGGGCTAGGTTCGCCTTACCTTGTTGGTGTGTTATTTCCCCACCTTTATGATATTGATTTGGTTCACCCTATCTTTGATCTGTGCCCCATATGCATCCTACCCATGTAGTCTGGGACTCAAGGGAAGTACCTCTCATCTAGCCAATGAGTTGGGAAATGAGGATAGAGACCATAGCATTACCGATGGATGCATCGTGCATTTTCTTACTCTCTATTTCTAGGATGGGTTGTGTCCAACAAATTCTTCTGGGATCAAGTATGGATGAGGTTTTACCTCTAAACTGACTTTCGATCAGTGGAGAGTGGCAAGGTATTTTCAACTCACTCTCAATCATATCTTCTTAATTATTTCTTCTACAGCAGAGTAGATCTAGAAAAGTATAGAGACAGAAGGATTATTTATGATAGTTCATGATGTTACTAGATGATAGGATTGCACAAGTTGACAGATGGATGGATAGGTGGAGTTCTCCCTAGTTGCGAAGGAGTGTTAAATTTTGCAACTAGGTCCAAACTCCATATTTCATTGCTCATATGATGGAGATGATATTTTTTTTGGATTCCTCTTTTGGATATGTGCAAGATTGATCTAAATATCATCTTATTTGGATGAGCAGAAGTTGGAATTTTAATTTATTTTCCACACATGTGCAATTTGTCAAGGTCAGATAGATTTGTAATGCAGGCTCACAAGCCCCAAAATATGTGTCACACACCCTCACTGATGGATATAAAAAGGAGAGACTCAAACCTCATTTGTACATCAACTCATCTCACACATCTCTCTCCATCTGATTGGTTCGTACAGCCTTAGGAGACATTCTTTCTCCTCCACGCGTGTGAAAGAGAAGCTGAAGATTTCATATTTTTTAAGGGCTTATGTAGTTGCGTTGACCAGAGGTTAACTTGGGTCAACTCTCTTGTTTTGACTTCAATA
The DNA here is from genome assembly GCA_034641835.2 of Pinus albicaulis. Taxonomy (NCBI): domain Eukaryota; kingdom Viridiplantae; phylum Streptophyta; class Pinopsida; order Pinales; family Pinaceae; genus Pinus; species Pinus albicaulis. Next base: position 1,232,018,233 of record CM076584.1, on the reverse strand, counting down.
TTTTGGCAGAAATCTGATTTTGGGAGGCCTAATTTGGTGGCACATAAATCAAGGAAAGTGGATTTGATTTGACTGTTTCATTGACCACATATTGTTGAAGTTTGACTGATGTGTTGACCGAGTTTGACAGAGGTATTTCAGATTGTTTTGGGTTGACTTTGACTATGAAAAGAGATCTAGTTTGACTATATTTGAATGAGCTCCATTGGGATACTTTTTTTCTAGTTTGACCAGTGTTGAATTTGTTATCTAGGGCGTCCTGTTGACTACTGAAAATTGTACTTTCTCTCTCTACTGAATTTGAAGAATAATAAGAATATTTGATCAAAGGGTTTTCCCCGCATTGGGGTTTTTCCCTAGAAGCCGCCAAATTATTGTGTCCCTTTTCTTGGCTTGTCTTCTTTCAATTATGTTATGTTCTATCAGCATTTACTTTCAATGTTAATTTTATTGCATAACAAGAAATTGAATTGGGCTTAATAAGAAATATTGAAGTAAGTTTCTCTAAGCATAAAACATACCATGGTTAACTAAAATGAACTCAGGGTCCATCTAAATTATGAAACATGGGTACTCCTTGGATGAGGAATCAAATTATTCATCCAACGAGTGTTCCTGCTCAAAATTTGAGTAAACCCATAGGGAGATAAGTTGAAAATACGAGTTGAAAAAGTTTTTTTTTTCTTCCCTCTAAAATTTAATGATATAATCTAATCTTATTTTATTATTTCCACTATTATTTTATAATTTCCTTAGGATGCCCATTTTAGACCTCAAAAATCCCCTAATGCTTGTTGTTATGTTAGAACATCATGCATTCATTGAACAAATTGTGTAGCTCTAAAATTTTAATTCAGCCACCTCCATAACACTAGACCATAAATAGTTGGTTATCCTATAGCTGAGAAAAATATGATCTATACTTTATGCTTCACCATTGCATAAGATGCAAATGTTGGGCCCATGAAATCCCCTTTTCTGCAAGTTGTCCCAAGTTGAGATTTTGATCTTCCTTACTAACCATAAGAACATTTTGATTTTAGTTGGTAGATTCCATTTCCATATTAGTGAATGCCACCAAGTGTCTTCCACCTAACAATAATTAGAGGTGATTTCAAAATAAACATATTTTGCAGTCACCTTACCAGAATATTTGTCCCAAGCCCAAACAAGCTTATCCTTTTCATTGGAAAGCATTAGACCATTAGAAGCCAGATGGGAAACAAAATGATCCCACTCCATAGCTATATTATTATGGAGGGTTAACTCAGAGGGTGAAATCCAATGGCCTATGGAGTAATCAAAAGAAAAGGAGTGTATAAATTTGCTGAATAATGATTAATTATCCACCGAGACTATCCTGATCACATACAATTCGAATTTATATGCAACACATAATCTCTTCCACTCAGATCATCACACATGCGGAAATAAAACAAGCGATAGCACATCAAATCATCATACACATTAACACAGTATGTATGGGGAAAGCTTATAGCTGAAAACCCCGCAGCTATTGTGTATATTATAATGGAGAAATCATGTAACAAAATCAGGACAATACTCCTCACAAGTACTCAGTACTATCTCATGAAGTTACACACAAACTAGCTTGGTTTTGAACAGGTTACTGGTTCAAAACTCACCACTAATTGCCTTTCCTCTATTGCGCAATCATGGCCTGTCTAAATAGAGATCCAAGGTTCGAATCTCCTTGGCTTGACAGTGCAATCATCATGGGAAATTCCTCCAAGTGTGGTGCAAATCTCATGCACAACTGATGTCACCACTGATAGCTAAATCCACCCTTTCATCTACCTCTTTCACTGGTCTCCACTGAACTGTCCATGCACTGTAGTGAACCGATGTGTTCTTGAGTTGAATCATGAGTTACTAATTAATGAATAAAATAATATTTAATTCACTCCACTCATTACTAGTTGATTAGCTAGTTAAACTAATCTCAACTAGTTCAACTAAGTTAAACCGAACACAACTCCACTAGCTGTCTCATTAACTCCACCAAACTTCTGCCACTGAAGTCCTAACTGAATTCAACCATGCATGTGCTCACCAAACCCTTGGGAATAGCGTAATTCCTCTGTCAGATGCATGAGCCACTTCCAAGGCTCGAACTGAAGTGCTCCAAGAGAGTAAACTGAAGTTTATAGTCCAAATATTATTAAGGGTAAATAATATTTGACTTCCCTATTTTAAGGAGAGGCAGTCTAAAAATAGACTTCGACCTATAGGTCCAAAATATAGAGTCCCATCTATTTTTACCAACATTAACAATACTCCAAGAATAACATACTGCAATCCCCGGACCATGCTCCATATGTCTAAAAATAGACATAGTCTAAAAATAGATTTTGCGCCAGAATTTTCCTGCAGGCCCACTTAGTGAAGGCGACTTCATTTCACTAAGCTCCATCATCTTGCTGCATTTTCAACACTCCCTCTTAGCAAGATATGGATTATCTGCAACCCCTATCCTGCCTCTGTGGAATTTGAACTTGCTCCTGGTGAGCGCCTTCGTCAGGATGTCGGCATCCTGATCCTCCGTGGGAACATATGAAAGCATCATGATTCTCCGCTGAACACAATCTCTGATATGATGGTTCTTGATGTCGATGTGTTTGGATCTATCATGAAATACTGGATTAGCCGAGAGTTTAATGCAACTCTGGTTATCACAGTAAATCACCGTAGGCTCCAAATGCAACCTGAACAATCCAACGAGGATCTTCCTCATCCAAATAGCCTCGCATGCAGCCAAGCTAGCTGCCATGTACTCGGCCTCTGCTGAACTGAGTGCCACGGATCTCTGCTTCCTGCTGTACCAGGAAAATGCTGTCGACCCAATGCTAAAAACTCCTCCAGAAGTGCTCTTCCGGTCCGTTGGACTCCCTGCCCAATCTGCATCAGTGAAGCCAGAAAGCTTCACTCCATCCTCCTGTCTGTACCATAGACCATATCCCGATGTGCCTCTGATATAGCGCAATACATGCTTGCCCGCTTTCCAAAAGAGCTTGGTAGGCTTAACCATAGCTTGCGAAAGCTGGTTAACTGCATAGCATATATCGGGTCGTGTATTGACCAGATACATAAGCGACCCCACCAACTGTCGATAGACAGTGGCATCCACTACCTCCGCTGAAGTAGCATCCTCCTTCCTCCAACCATCAGGAAGAGGAGTGTCAACAGGCTTGCAGCCTTGCATGTTGAACCTCTCCAAAATCTCCCGGGCATACTTGCCCTGAGAAACAAACAGTCCTCCGCTGCGCTGCCAAATCTCCAATCCCAGGAAATAATGAAGGATGCCCAAGTCCTTCATCTCAAACTCTCGTGCAAGATCCTCCTCGCATGAAAGTATCAACTGCTCATCGCCAGTCAAAATCAGATCATCTACATACAGTACGATGATCAACAGCTTCCCCTCCACCACAATCTGGTACAGGTTAGGATCCGCCTCACTCTTGGAGAATCCAAGCCCGGTGAAGTAGCTATCTATCCGAGTGTACCAAGCACAAGGTGCTTGCTTCAGCCCGTACAGTGCTCTCTTGAGTCGGCACACATGCAACTCACTGCTGAAGATCTCGAAACCTTCAAGTTGCTCTATGTACACCTCCTCCTCAATAAATCCATTGAGGAACGCAGTCTTCACATCCATCTGATGAATGTGCCACCCCATCTGCGCTGAGAGAGCAAGGATCGTCCGTATGGAAGAGTACCTTGCGACAGGTGCAAAAGTCTCCTCATAGTCAATCCCCTCGATCTGTGAGAAGCCACGGGCGACAAATCTCGCCTTGTACTTCTCCACACTCCCGCCAGCCGCCTGCTTCACCTTGTAGATCCATCGCGAACCTACAACTGATTTCCCAACCGGTCTTGGGACAATCTCCCATGCACTGTTCCTGATGATCGAATCATATTCTTCGATCATGGCATCAACCCATGCGGTTTCCTCCACAGCTTCCTCAAAAGAGGATGGCTCTGTCACAACACATTGACTCATAAGAGCCATGTATCCAGTGTACCGATCCGGTGACTGTCTCTGTCTGCGCTGTGCCGTAGGTGGTCCTACAACCTTCTCTGCATCCCGAGCCAGTCGCTCAGCTTCTGTAGTGCGCATGCGCCCTCTGATGGTTGGCGCTGCCTGGGTGGTTTCTTCCACCTCCTGAACCTCCTCTTGTGGCTGATCCACATCCGGAAGCTCCTTTTTAGGAACTAACAGCTCCTCATCTGCATGCAAGTGTAGCTCCCTCTCAAGCGAACACTGCATGGCTTTCTCCTCCTGAAATTTTATATCCTGTCGCACAACAGTCTTGCGACTGTCTGACAAATACACCCGATAGTTGTGAGGTGTATCAGTGTACCCCACAAATATTCCAACCTCAGCAGTTGGATCCAGCTTCCTTCTCGCATCCTTCATCACATGCATGTAGACAGGAGAACCAAAAATCCGCAAATGGGAAATATCAGGCCTCTTACCAAAATAAGCCTCCTCCGGTGTACTCATGCCAAGAACCTTGTGAGGACAATGGTTCTGCACATACACTTTTGTATTGCATGCCTCAGCCCACAAGTGAAGGGGTAGGCCCTGATCATGCAACATCGCCCGTGCAGCACCCACGATCGTTCTGTTCTTCCGCTCAGCCACCCCATTCTGCTGTGGGTTATGGGGTGCGATGAGCTCTCTTCGAATCCCTTCTGCGCTGCAGAACTCCTTGAATTCAACCGAGATGAATTCACCACCGTTATCACTCCTTAGAGCAATCACCTTCTTCCCCGACTCCTTCTCGACCAGTGCTTTAAACTCACAGAACTTCGCGAATGTATCGCTCTTCTTCCGCATGAAGAAGATCCAGCACTTTCGAGAGAAATCATCAACAAAGATCACATAATACTTGTGCTTTGCTGTCGAAGCAACTGAGAAAGGACCACACACGTCTGTGTAAACTCTCTCAAGGATCGTCGTGGCGCGACTATCCTTCTCGTGAAAGGTGGCTTTCACATACTTCCCTAAAGTACACCCCTTGCACTGATCTGACTGCGCAAGGGTGCCCTTAGGAAGCCCAATAGAAATCTGCTGCAGAATCTTCAAAGCTCCATGGTGAAGGTGGCCCAATCTTCTGTGCCACAGTTCGCCCTCATCATCCCGGCTCACCACTTCTCCCGCCTTGCATGCCATAGCTGCGCAGCCATCTACCTGCAACTGATAAAGGTTCTTGGTTTGAACCCCTATCTTCCGGGTCTCTCCAGTAGTCTTATTGCACAGGAATGCTTTTCCTTCGCTGAAGACCACATCATACCCCTTATCCTCCAACATCGCCACAGAGATCAAGTTCTTCTTCAATCCAGGTACATGCATGACATCCTTCAGTACAAAGGGTTTACCAGACTCCCTCTGAAAGGATATGGTACCGATACCAGTCGCACTGTATCTACCATCATCTCCCATCTCAATGTGCACACCCAAATCCTTGTCCTCCAGATCTGAGAACAAATCCCGATCTCCCGTCATATGAAATGACGCACCGTTGTCCAAGAACCATACCGATCCCATCACACTTGAAACCAAGCATGCGATCAGTGAAAATTCAAGCTTGAACTGTGAAGCCAAAGCTTCTCCATCTGCAGATCTACCTGCTTTCTTGTTCTTCTCCTTCTTTGGACAATTGGTAGCATAATGTCCGTGATCATGGCAGTGAAAACACTTCACTTTTGCCATATCCTGCTTCTTTCCCTTTACACTGGAATGATAAGGTTTCTTACCCTTCCCCTTCTTTTCTTTGGCCACCAAAGCGTAGTTTTCTTCATCAGCTCCCTTTGATGAAGATCCATCCCGAGTAGTCCTCCTTATCTCCTCCTGCATGAGATCCGCCCAAAGGCGCTCCCATCCTGGCAACTTCTCCCGACCATTGACACTATCTTGATATGAGTGCCAAGCCTTCGAAAGACCAAGGAGAGCTAGGTCGACCATGTCCTCATCTTCGACAGTCACCCCCACACTTCCCAGCTCATCTCTGCATTGAGTGAACTTCGTGAGGTATTTGGTGATACTGTCGCCCTTCTCCATCTTGATGTTCCTGAGCTTATCTTTGAGCGCCAGCTTCCTTTGGTCGCTCTTACTCTGGAATAGATCCGTCAAAGCTTTCCACATTAAATATGGAGAAGCCTTTCCATGCAGGCTGGATACAATATGATCCTTGACGCCCTCCAACAGGATCCTTTGACATTTCGCCATCTTATTTTGCCATGCTTCAACTTCAACAGGATCAGTGGGCTTTTGGACATCTGTATCTACGAACTCCTTTAGACCATTATCTTCTAATACTGCCTCCATGCGATCCTTCCATGCAACATAATTCGAACTTCCTTCAAGAGCATATTCGAGTCGCAAACCATTGAAAGACATTTTCAACACCGGCACCAAGAAAACAAAATTGCTGCAAAATTTTGAATTCCACCTCAAAGCTCAACCGCTCTAGATCTGTGAGAAAAAATTATTTCTAGAACAGAGATTGACTGCAAGGGGCGTTTACCAGACCTTTCACTTTCCGAAGAAAGATGAATCCGGAGGCTACCTAGCCCGCATGCAGACTCTGTCTACCGAAATAAGTTTGTAATCACTGTGATGATCAATCTCTGCTTCAATAGCTCCGATACCATGTATAAATTTGCTGAATAATGATTAATTATCCACTGAGACTATCCTGATCACATACAATTTGAATTTATATGCAACACATAATCTCTTCCACTCAGATCATCAAACATGCGGAAATAAAATCAAGCGATAACACATCAAATCATCATACACATTAACACAGTATGTATGGGGAAAGTTTATAGCTGAAAACCCCACAGCTATTGTGTATATTATAATGGAGAAATCATGTAACAAACTCAGTACAATACTCCTCACAAGTACTCAGTACTTTCTCATAAAGTTACACACAACTAGCTTGGTTTTGAACAGGTTACTGGTTCAAAACTCACCACTAATTGCCTTGCCTCTATTGCGCAATCATGGCCTGTCTAAATAGAGATCCAAGGTTCGAATCTCCTTGGCTTGACAGCGCAATCATCATGGAAAATTCCTCCAAGTGTGGTGCAAATCTCATGCACAACTGATGTCGCCACTGATAGCTAACTCCACCCTTTCATCTACCTCTTTCACTGGTCTCCACTGAACTGATCATGCACTGTAGTGAACTGATGTGTTCCTGAGTTGAATAATGAGTTACTAATTAATGAATTAAATAATATTTAATTCACTCCACTCATAACTAGTTGATTAGCTAGTTAAACTAATCTCAACCAGTTCAACTAAATTAAACCGAACACAACTCCACTAGCTGTCTCATTAACTCCACCAAACTTCTGCCACTGAAGTCCTAACTGAAGTCAACCATGCATGTGCTCACAAAACCCTTGGGAATATCGTAATCCCTCTGTCAGATGCATGAGCCACTTCCAAGGCTCGAACTGAAGTGCTCCAAGAGAGTAAACTGAACTTTATAGTCCAAATATTATTAAGGGTAAATAATATTTGACTTCCCTATTTTAAGGAGAGGCAGTCTAAAAATAGACTTCGACCTATAGGTCCAAAAAATAGAGGTCCATATATTTTTACCAACATGACCAATACTCCAAGAATAACATACTACAATCCCCGGACCATGCTCCATATGTCTAAAAATAGACATAGTCTAAAAATAGATTTTGCGCCAGAATTTTCCTGCGGGCCCACTTAGTGAAGGTGACTTCATTTCACTAAGCTCCATCATCTTGCTGCATTTTCAACAAGGAGATGAAAGCCTAGCCTAGAATAATTGATCCTTTATCATTGAGTGAGCTAATCAGAGATTTATAAAGGAATAAATAGGGCATACCACCAATAAATAAATCTTTCCCCAACCACACCTAGTTGTCGTTTCCCACCTTCCATTGAAGCCACTTGATAATCCAAGGAAAAGAGTTCATGAGTCTTTCCCAAACAATGGAACCAATAATGGGATTAGTAGAGTAATTTGCAACCATTTTAAGGACACACTCAATTAGGGATTGTCTTTTGAGGTATTTCTCCTTGATTACTGAACTCCAAATACCATTATTTCCCAAGACTCCCCACATATGTTTTTCATCCAGATATTTGAGACCCCAACCCCCAATATTTTAGGCATAGAGATGGATTACCAACCTACAAGATGTATTTTATCTTTTTTTTTATTTCCCTGACCAGATGAAATGGAACATGCATTGTCTAACTTTGTTTAAAACAAAGGTAGGAATCCTAACTAGGCTCATCCAGAAGACAGGAATGCTCTCAATGACCAATTTTGCTAGGAACAACCTACCCCCAAGAGATAACCACCTGTAGCACCAACACCCAATATTTTTCTCCACTTTTTTTATCAACCATAGCCACACCTCTTTCTTATAATTATTTTTCTTGAGACAAAATCATAGGTATTTGAACCCTGTGTCCAAAATTTCTATCCTACATGGCCATATATATTTTATACCAGTTAAGGTCACATCCTCAATTCTATTGTGAATAAAACATGACTTATCAAGAGTAACCTCCATACCTGTTTCCATAAAAAAAGTAGAAATAATTTTTTTGAAAGAATCTAATTTAGCTAAAGAACCATCCCCTAGGATGAGGACATCGTCAACAAATAAAATATGGAATAACACTAAGTCAACAATGATTTTGATACCTTTAATTCTTCTCTTTTTTCCTGGGTGATTCATTTGTTGAGACTTTCCATAACTAAAAGGAAAATAAGAGGAGATAAGGGGCATCCATGGAGAAGCGCTCTAGAGCATAGGAAGAACTAAGAAGGGGGGTCGTTGATTAAGATGGAAAATGAGGTGGATTAGATGCAGGCCATTATCCAATTGGTCTCTTTGGTCCCTAAACCTATTTGAATCGAAAAAATTCTAAGGAAATCCTAGTTAATCATATCATAAGCTTTCATAAAATCAAGTTTGAAAATGAGGGATTTGATCTTCCTAATCTTGATTGAATGGAGACATTCTTGGGCTAAGCCAAGAACATCATGAATCTCTCTTCAAGGAAAAAAAATAAATTGTTCCTTATTATAGATGCAACTTGTCTTTAATATGATTGGCTATTGTTTTGGAAATAATTTTATAGACCAGATTACATAGAGATATGGGACGAAATTGGTCAAAGTGAAGGGATTTAGAGACTTTGGGAATTAAGGCAAGAAATGTTGTATTAATAGACCTGTTGATTATATATTTGAATCTTGAATCCTAAACTACTTTTAGAAGGCTATTCCCCAGCAAATCAAATAAATGTAAGAAGAATTTTATTTTCCATCTATCTGGCCCTGGGATTTTTTCTTTTGCACAGGATTTTAAGATAGCACCTACCTCTTCCAAAGTAACTTGTCTTCCAATGAAATATGCCTCCTCGTCAGTGAAAAATTTAGGAAAGAGATTAATAACCTAAATTTGTTCCATGGGATTTTTTACATACCACTTCTTATAAAGGTTAGATAAATAAGAAACTACGGCCCTTTTAATCTCCTCTTGATCTAAAATGATTGTACCATCTAGCCATGTAAGATCCCATATAGAGTTCGATGATTTTCTATAAGAGGCATATTTGTGGAAAAATTATGAGTTTCCACCCCCTTTAGATATCCAATTGACCCTGTTTTTTATTCGCATATCCTCTTCATTTCTTTTTAAAATATGAAGTCACCTAGACTATAAACAACCGAGATGTTCGTTAATTTCTGAAGGAAATAATTCTAAGATAAAGGAATGACTTATGAAATCAATCTCCTATTCTAGGGCTCCTAGTTCGGAATTAATTTATCTCTTTTTATTCTTCTCCCATCATATTACAATTTTCATCAACATATTTAGCTTAAAGGAGAAACACTCCATCTCCGATTCAGTACAACTTTCCCCCAGAGTAGGCCAAGCTTCCCTAACAATCTTATCAAACATATGATCTCTAATCCATACATGATTAAACTTGAAGGGTGAGGGATAAAAGAATTTTTGGTTTTCCACCTCCATGAAGATAGGATAATGATCTAAAATATTATCCACAGTAATCCAAGATTTATACTTACTAAAATAAGATATGAATTTTTTGTCCATTAGAAAGCGGTCTAAGTGTTTCGCAATTCTATCATTGCCCACTTTGCCATTTCTCCAAGAAGGCACTAAATAGGACAGAAAACTAACAACAAGACTAGTATTTTGGAAAAGGGAAATAAAGTAAAATGCAAGAGGGTCTTGTCTGACTTTACTGCCCCAAATTTCCATGGTAGATGTAGTCAAATTTAGGTCTCCAACCATAATTAAATTTTCACAATCGAGGAGCCCGCTATTCCGAAAATAATCCCAAAAGTGTTTTTTGTCGTTATAAGGACCATAGAAATTTACCATAATCACAGATGTGGAAAATCCACATAGTTTTCCTTCCAAAACAGGACCAACATTAGACTGGAAAGCCGAGAAGGAGGGCTTAGAAGGATCCCAAATTGTTTCCATTCCTCTAGATTGTCCTTCAGCATCTGATGTGGATACACACTAGCTAGAGCATATTTTGGATGGGAAATCTGATGTTTTGGAATATACAACCATTGTTTCCTTAAATAACATTACGGACACTACAAGGAAAAGACCCTCTAGCAGAGGTTATAAAGGAGGTTTTTAGTGTTATAAAATTGGCCAAAATTATCAAAAAAACATTCGCTACAACATCCATTTTTTCTAACACAGGTTTTGACGGAGCTTCTAACGGAACTTCAACACTGAGTGGCCGGAGGTTTTTACGGATGTTTTTCTCATCGGTGCACCCATCATGTCTGAATGCACTGGTGCGTTTTAACCTATACGCATCGGTACTGTAAACATACTATGCACCGGGATGGAAAAAAAAATTCGGAATCCTCGAGGAGATTAGCAACGTCTTGATGCATGTCACCCACACATATACATCGGGCCGATAGAAGGTGCATGCACCGGCGTTGTTAAGGTGTAAAAAAGCATCGGGTCGTTAAGGTGTTAAAATGAACTGGGCCATTAAGTTATAAAAACGCATTGGCGTATTAAAGGAAAACCATACCGGTCCATGCAACGCCTATCCACCTGGGTCATAATCATCGATAAAGCACACTGAGCATCCTAATTTGTATTGGTATTTGGTGCGGTGCTCATAGGTCGTAGAAACACACCAGCGTGTAGTATCATACAAATGCACTGGTGTCCAGTTTCATACACACACGTCGGTGTTCATTTTCTATTTTTTAGAAACATCAACTTGTGACAGTGCAATTATTTTAAATTCATTATTCATCAAAAGTCGACACATATCTTATAGCAATATTCATATCAATTAAATTTTTAATAGTGCATTTGAAAGTGATGTTTGGATGAATTTTTTATATCATTTCATCAGATTTTGCATCTCTTCATTATAATATTTAATCATCCATATATTTAATCAGTGGTGTAACATTTCACAGCAACAATTGATAATGCAATAGAATAAATTAAAACATATATATATATATATATATATATATATATATATATATATATGAATAAGACACGCTTTGTCATACAAAATGGGACAGTTATTGGTATCCCTTTGTCTTTCAATTGGGTCACTATGTCCATTACATTAAACAAAATTTCTGATTTCACAGACAAATATTTCAAAAAATACAACGCCTTTCTTTAATATCCAAATATATTAATCATCATTCTTTGCTGGAACTGATGTCACTGTTCGAACTACTTCAATGACTTGGGTTATTTGGAGGAATGTTTTGTTCATTGTGTTGATTGTTTTCTTCTTCTTCAAGTTCCATCTACAAACATAAAAATAAAGTGTAATGAGCGTATATACATTGGTGAGAATAATGAAAATTTCAATATTAAATAATATACATCAATGTAAATCGAACAGAAATGTATCGTAGAAAGAATTGACTCGTGAACTATACACATTCTTTCAAAACCAAATTTCATGCCATCTTTCAAAATTTCATTTGTTGGCGCAGTTCCATACTTTGTTTCCTGCAAGTTTTATACCCCATAACAAATCATATATTTAATATAAAATATTTGTTTGTTCTCTTAATTATAGACAGAACTAAATAAAACAAGATAGATGCTTACAAATTCCACAATTAATTTCTGATATGCCAACATACACTGACAACCCATATTTAACCCAATGTCAATCAATTCTTTTGATGGTACTTCTTTGTATGTTAACACATGTTTGAAGACATTCAATGATGATTGCTGTAAAACAACTTAAAATATACAAAAATGAAATCTAGTTAAGTTTTTATAAGGAAGTAACAATTACTCACAAACATAGATATTAACTCTTCTCTTCCTTGTCATCATGTTTTATGTGTTGAATGGGTTCCATTTTCTTTTCTTTTCTGCAAAAAAATACTTGAAAATTAATATTTAATGTTAAAATATTTATTTATTGTACCTAATCGAAAAATTCAATGATTACACATTACATTTGAGGTAATTGACCATCAAGTCCCGTATATTTTGAGAAATATTGTCACACAATAAAAATTTCAAATGGTCAATTTTATGAACGTTAATAATTATTGGAATTGTACATTTAGTATTTTCCATGACCAACTACAGGTTATTCAAATATAAGGTTCTTTCGAGTAATATTTTCTTGCCCAGTAGCTGTGAAGAGGCAAATAAATTGTTGAAAATGTTGGGTGTTGAGTAAATATCATATCATGCATGTCCAAATGAATGTTTTATATATAGAGGAGAATATGTAGATAAAGAGATATGTCCAAAATGTGGGCATGACAGGTATGATAAATCAAAAAATAAGTGTAAATCACGTGGTCCTCCTTTTAAGATATTGAGGCACATGCATATAATCCCAAGGAGTCAAAGGATTTTTCGTTACAAATAATTAGCTATGTTTCAGGGATGGCATGCCTCACACAGAATTGAGTTGGGAGTTATGTGATCCCAATAGATTCAATAGCCATGAAGCATATAGAGCATAAATGGCCCGAAAAATTCAAGGATGAAGTATGGAGTCTACGACTCAGCATAGCCATGGATGGCGTCAACCCATATTCCCTCCAGAACACCAACAATTTTTTTTGCCCTGTAGTAGTGATAAATAACAGTATCCCCCCATGGTTGTCCGTGAAGAATGAACCTCTTTTGTTCGCTCTCATAGTCCCTGGTAGAAGACAATTTAATAATATGGATGTCTACTTATAGCCACTGGTAGATGAAATGAAGAAATTATGGGATGGGATAAATGTATGCGACGTATCAAGACCCATCGCAAAAGAGAGGAGTTTCACATTGTATGGAATATGTGCTTACACAACACATGATTATCGAGGATTAGGAGTTTTCTCTAGTAAATTACATGTTTATTGATTTGTTTATATACGTAACAATATTAGTTTGCATATTAATTATTTAATTCGTTGTAATTGTTCTGATCTTTGTAGAAATTATACAACAAGCATGTATATCTTGGATTCACCCAATCTAACAATTTACTAAATTTAAATACTGAATCGCTTCTACAAATCTTTTGCTGAATTAAAAACACAATCGCTAATCACATGAACATGAATAAAGATAAATCACACATAACATAGATAATTTCCCAAGGAAAGCTTACAACTAAAAACCCCACTATCTATTGTATATTAAGCATGTATCATGAAACAAATACAATGTATTTCTCTTCTCACAAGAGCCTCCAACATTCAGCTATTTGTCTCACATTGTCCTCACAGAAAACTGACCAATACTTAGTCAATTTCCAGCCTCTTGACAGCCTGCCATTAGGGGAATTTTGAGGTCTAAAATGGGCCTCCTGAGGAAATTATAAAATAATAGTGGAAATAATAAAATAATATTTGATTACTTCATCAAATTTTAGAGGTAAAAAGGAAAAACTACTTTTTCAACTTGTATTGTCAACTGATCTCGCAAATTTTTTACTCAAATTTCAAGCAAGAATACTCTTTGGATGCAAAATTTAATTCCTCATCCAAGGAGAACCCATGTTGCATACTTTGATGGACCTTGCTACACGAAAAATGAGAAATACATGAAAAACATGATTGCAAACACGTTTTTCATGTATTTCTCATTTTTCATGTAGCAGTGTCCATCGAAAGTATGCAACATGGGTACTCCTTGGATGGGGAATTAAATTGTGCACCAATGAGTACTTCCGCTTGAAATTTGAGTAAAAAATTTGGGAGATAAATTGAAAATACGAATTCAAAAAGTACTTTTATTATTTTATTATTTTTTAATATTTTTACCCTTTTACTTAAAAAATGGTGAATCATCCCCCATGGTTGAAATCATCATCTTGAACCCTATTGGTTCTCATAAAGTTTATTTTGGTTGTACATTTTTCTTAGGAGGCCCATTTTAGACCTCAAAATTCCCCTAATGCTTGCTTGCACAATCCCTAATGGTCAAGATCCATAAAAGATAGGAATTATTGCCTACCTTGACTACACAAGTATCATGGGCACTCCAATGGGTGGTTGGTTGCATGTGTGCAAACCAATAATGTCATAACTGATAGTCAACTTCCCTTTCACCTAGAACTCAACTGGGTCTCCACTGGATCTGACATGCATGCAACTAATAATAGTAAATCTTCAGTTGCATGTGAGATCACTACATGTGAATTAATTAATATTTAATTCACTTGATCTCTCACTACTTGTATCTTCAGTTACAAATAGCACAATTGATTTTAACTCAGTTAACTCAGTTAAACTATTTACAACCTGCACAAACTCATGCACCACTGCACTTTGAAATCTGTTACAACTAGAATTACTCTACATGTCCCACCAACCAACCTCTAACTCGAAATCCACTAGCTAACTGAATTTTCCACTTCAGTTAACTATTTCAAGTCCACATTGAGAATAAATTACAGTTTAATATCCATCTAAATTAAGGGATAATAAAAATAGACATGCACCCAAAAATAACACTATGGGCCCCACCCTAGTTTGGGTGTTTAATGCAACCAGGTGCTTAATGCACTAGGCGTGGGAGTTGAATCTTCTTGTTGAATCTCAACACTCCCTCTCAACAAGAAAGGGATTATCCTTCACCCCGATCCTGTCTCTATGGTATTAGAATTTTCTCCTGGTGAGCGCCTTCGTCAGAATATCTACATCCTGATATTCTATGCGAATGTATTGAAGCAACATGATCCTCCTCTGCACACAATAACTGAGATGATGGTACCGGATATCTATATGCTTGGACCTATCATGAAACACAGGATTAATCGAGAGTTTAATGCATCTCTGATTATCACAATGAATCATTGTCGGATCCATCTGAGAACCAAACCAACCAAGATCATTCTCATCCAAATAACCTCACATGCAGCTTCACTTGCTACCATGTATTTTGTTTCCATTGAAATAAGTGTCACAGATCGTTGCTTCCTGTTGTACCAGGAAACTGTTATCGAAACAATGCTAAAGATCCCACTTTATGTTCTCTTTAGGTCTGATGGACTGTCAGCCAAACCTGCATCCGTGAAGCCATGCAAATTCACTTCATTTGTCTATCTGTACCATAAACCATACTCTGATGTGCACCTCAGGTATCTTATAACATGCTTCCCCGCCTTCCAAAACATCTTGGTAGGCTTAACCATAGCTTGACTCAACTGGTTAACTGCATAGAAAATGTCGATCTTGTGTTCACTAGATACATTAGCGAACCCACTAACTGTCGATAGACAGTAGCATCCACTACCTCTCCAAAAGTAGCATCCTCTTTCCTCCAATTTCTTGGAAAAGGAGTATACATGGGTTTGCAACTCTCCATGTTAAACTTACCCAGTATCTCCTTTGCATACTTGCCTTGAGACACATAAATTTCACCATCCCGCTGCCATATTTCCAATCCAAGGAAATAATGAAAGAGTCTCATGTCCTTCATTTCGAACTCCCTTGCAAGATCCTCCTTGCATGTGTGTATCAGCTGCTCATCACGAGTCAAAATTAAATCATCAACATAAAGAACAATGATCAATATCTTACCCTCAACCACAATCTGATACAGGTTTGCATCTGCTTCACTTTTGGTGAAGCCCGGTCCGGTGAAATAGTTGTCTATCTGAGTGTACCAAGCATGGGGTGCTTGCTTCAACCCATACATTGCTCTTTTGAGTCTGCACACATGCGACTTGTTGTTGAAATTATTGAAACCTTCAGGCTACTCTATGTACACCTCTTCCTCAATGATCCCATTGAGAAACTCAGTTTTCACATCCATCTGATGAATGTGCTAGCCCATCTGCGCTGAGAGTGCAAGAATGGATCTTATGGAAGAGTACCTTGCGACATGTGAAAAGGTATCACCATAATCTATCCCCTCGATATGTGAGAAGCCCCGGGCTACAAATCTGGCCTTGTATTTCTACACACTACCATCAGCAACTTGCTTTACCTTGTAGATCCATCTTGAACCTACCACTGATTTTTCGACCGATCTTGGGACTATCTCCCATGCATTGTTCTTGAAAATGGATTCATACTACTCCACCATTGCATCAACCCAAGTAGGATGTTGCACTGCTTCCTGAAAGGAATATGGTTCAGTCACAATACATTTTCTCATAAGAGCCATGTATCCAGTAAATCGGTCAGGAGACTGTCTCTATGTGCATTTTGAAGTAGGGGCTCCTACATTCTATGCGGCATCAAGTCTCAGCCTATTAGCTTCCATGGTGCGCCTTCTGCCATTTATGATGGATGTATCTGCATAAGTGATTTCCTCCACTCCATGAACCACCTCATGTGGTTGATCCACATCTTGATACTCATCCTTGGGAACCAGCATTTCCTCCTCTGCTTGCAAGTCCAGCTCCCTCTCAAGGGACAACCGCATGGCTTTGCCCTCATCAAATTTTATATCTTGTCACACAACAGCCATTATGTTGTTTGGCAAATACACACGATAATTATGGGGTGTTTCTGTGTACCCCACAAAAATTCCAACCTCAGATGTTGGTTCCAGCTTCTTCCTGGTGTCCTTAGTCACATGCA
Source organism: Pinus albicaulis (assembly GCA_034641835.2). Lineage (NCBI taxonomy): Eukaryota > Viridiplantae > Streptophyta > Pinopsida > Pinales > Pinaceae > Pinus > Pinus albicaulis. Next base: position 1,232,001,101 of record CM076584.1, on the reverse strand, counting down.
CATAAAAAAATGAGCCAAAAATCTTAAAGTGTGAAACAACAAGTTTCTTACCAGTGAAATCCTCTTCAGGTGTACTCATGCCAATCACTCTATGAGGACAACGGTTCTACACATAAACAGCAGTGTTGCATGATTCCGCCAACAAATGCATTGGTAGGCCCTGATCATGCAACATCGCTCGTGTTGCACCCACGATCGTTTTGTTCTTCCTCTCTGCGACTCCATTATGTTGTGGGATATGAGGCGCTATAAGTTCTCTTCAAATTCCTTCTTTGCTGCAGAAGTTCTTGAATTCATTAGAGATGTATTCTCCACCATTATCACTCCTAAGAGCCTTCACTTACTTCCCTGACTCTTTCTCCACCAATGCCTTAAACTCACAGAACTTAGAGAATTTTTTATCTTTCTTCTGCATGAAGAAAATCCAGAATTTACGAGAAAATTAATCAACAAATATTACATAGTATTTATGTTTTTCTGTTGAAGCAACCGAGAATGGTCCACACATGTTTGTGTGAACTCTCTCAAGGATCCCCGAAGCTCTGCTCTCCTTCTCATGAAAGGTGGACTTTACATACTTCCCCATGGTGCAACCCTTGCAATGATCTAACTAAGCAAGTGTTCCCATTGGAAGTCCAGTAGATATTTGTTGCATGACTTTCAAGGCTCCATGATGAAGATGGCCCAAACGCCTATGCCATAATTCGCCCTCATCCCGACTTACCACTTTTCTGCCTTGCCCATCATGATAGTGTAGCCATCTACCTCCAACTTGTAGAGATTATTAGCTCAAATCCCTATCCTCTTGGCTTGACCAGTTGTTTTATGTTGCAGGAAAGCTTTTCCATCACTAAAATCAATGTCATAGCCTCTATCCTCCAACATTGCTACTGAGACCAAATTTTTATTCAAACCTGGTATATGCATTACATATTTTAATTGAAATGGTTTACCTGAATCCCTCTGAAAGGTAATGGTACCAATCTCGGTAGCACTATACCATTCGTCGTCACCCATATCAATATGCATCTCGAGTTCTTTCTCCTCCAAGTCACTGAAAATTTCCTTATCTCCTGTCATGTGAAAGGAAGAGCCACTATCCAAATACCACATAGATCCCAATGCACTTGACACCATGCATGTGATCAATGAGAATTTAAGCTCAAATTGCGAGGAAAGGGCCTCACCAGCTGCAGATCCAGAAGCCCTCTTTTTCTTCTTCTTTTGTGGAAATTTAGTAGCAAAATGCCCATGTTCGTGACAGTGAAAACACTTCACCTTGGACATGTCCTGCTTCTTGCCTTTGGACTCAGATTTAGAATGGAATTTCTTCCCCTTCCCCTTCTTCACCTTGGGAGCCAAAGCACAATCCTCTTCATCATCTGCTTAGATGAAGAGCCAACTTTTTTGTTCTGTCTAAACTCCTCCTGAACCAAATTCGACCACAGTCATTACCAATCTAGAAATTTTTCCCGTCCGTTGACAAAGTCTTCATAACTGTACCAACTCTTAGGAAGTCCTAGGAGAGAAAAACTCACCAAAACATCATCAGCGACTATTATTCCCACACTCCCCAGTTCATCCCGCCATTAGACAAACTTCGTGATATATTTTGCAATGTTGTCGCCCTTTTCCATTTTGATCTTCCTAAGTTTATCTTTGAGCGCCACTTTCCTATGGTCATTGTTGCTTTGGAATAGATCCATCAAAGCCTTCCACGTTTCTTATGGTGTGGCTTTCCCATGGAGGCTTGAGAAAATTTGGTCTCGTACTCCCTCTAACAAGATCCACCTCGCCTTTGCCACTTTCTTTTTCCATGCATCAAGATTTGCAACATCTACAACATCAGGCTTAGGAACATCTTTTTCAATGAATTCCTTCAACCCATTGTCTTCGAGTACTACCTCCATCCTGTCCTTCCAAGAAATGCAGTTCGATCTTCCCTCGAGTGCATACTTTAACCTCAATCCATTGAAAGCCATTTCGATCTTGAATCAATTGTAGCACCAAGAAAGTCTTTCTACAAATTCGAATTCTATCCAGTCACAAACTTAGCTCCTGTTTCACTTATGAAATTTCATGTGCTCTGATACCATGTATAAATTATACAACAAGCATGTATATCTTGGATTTACCTGATCTAAAAATGCACTAAAGTTAAATAGTGAATCGCTTCTACAAATATTTTGCAGAATTAAAAACACAATCGCTAATCACATGAACATGAAGAAATATCAATCACACATAACACAGATATTTTCTTAGGGAAAGCCTACAGCTAAAAACCCCACTATCTATTGTATATTAATCATGGATCATGAAATAAATACAATGTCTTTCTCTTCTCACAATAGCCTCCAACATTCAGCTATCTATCTCATACTGTCCTCACAGAAAATTGACCAATACTTAGTCAATTTCCAGCCTCCTGACAACCTGCCTTGCTTGCGCAATCCCTGATGGTCAAGATCCCTAAAAGATAGGAATTATTGTCTACCTTAGCTATACAAGTATCATGGGCACTTCAATGGGTGGTTGGCTACATGTGTGCAAGCCAATAATGTCACAATTGATAGTCAACTTCCCTTTCACCTAGAACTCAATTGGGTCTCCACTGGATCTGACATGCATGCAACTAATAATAGTAAATATACAGTTGCATGTGAGATCACTGCATGTGAATTAATTAATATTAATTCACTTGATCTCTTACTACTTGTATCTTCAGTTACAACTATCACAACTGAGTTTAACTCACTTAACTGATTTAAACTATTTACAACTTGCACAAACTCATGCACCACTACACTTCGAACTCTGTTACAACTAGAATTACTCTACATGTCCCACAAACCAACCTCTAACTCGAAATCCACTAGCTAACTAAATTTCCACTTCATTTAAATATTTCAATTCCATAATGAGAATATATTACAATTTAATTTCCATCTAAATTAAGGGATAATAAAAATATACATGCACCCAAAAATAGCATTGTGGGCCCCACCCTAGCTTGGGTGCTTAATGCAACTAGGTGCTTAATGCACTAGGTGTGGGTGTTGAATCTTCTTGTTGAATCTCAACAATCTTCATGATATTATTTAACGTGCCATGCATATTGTATACAATAATTTCGTAGGTCTTGTAACAAAAGGGTATTATCGATGTAAATCTTGTGGACCTTCTCTGAAATCTAGATGGTCCCCTATGAAATCCAATGTATGACTGCTCCAGGGTATTCCTCCCAAAAGAACACCCTTATAAAAGGAAAACATTGGCTTTCAATTGTAAACAATAGAAAACTCAAAGGCCTCCAATAACAACACCAGTTGAATGGCTTAGAGCATATGAGAGGGAGAAGGAGAAGGAGTTCATAGAAATGTTCGATTCAAATGGGGATCCTATGTTCGATGATCCAAAATTCTTTGACACCTATGTTGAGAAATTTCCCATTGGGATGAAAAGGAAATCTATATTTTATAACCTCCCATATTGGGAGCATCTTAATATTACCCACTTATTAGATCCCATGCATATATTTTAAAAAAATTCATCTTCTTTACGGAGGCACATATCATCGAAACAAAGTGACACATTCGATGTTAGGAAAGATCTTATTACTTCAAAAACTAAAAAGAAACATTGGCAAAGACAAGTAGAAAGTACAGGATCAGAGGTTGGTCCCTCTAATTGGTATTTCAAAGAAGGTGATGTCCCATGGATTTTAAAAAAATATCATCTTTCTTTGGCAAAGTAAGTTAGAATGAGTGTGAGGGTACCATCTTCATATGGGTCTTCACTATGGCGTTGCTTCACCGTGGAAGGCCATTTTTCGGGGTTGAAATTGCATGACCATTTGAATCTTCTAAAAGTACATATAATGTCAAAAACATGATTTTATTATTTTTTATATTAATAAATTTTATCCCATGGGATCATAAAACATAGCTAATTTGTATAATATTGCATCTGTTTATAACTTTGCAGTGTCATTATCCTTTTTTCATGTGTGAGTGTGTGAAACATGGCTTCCCCCAAGACCTAGGACGTGCCATATCTAAATTATCTTCATTTGTACATTGGATCACGTCAAAGGATATTCATGTGGCTAGCATTCCACAATGGAGACAAGGGATAGTTGAGATTGTTTGTATGTTTGAGAAGGAACTACCGACGAGTTTCGTGGACTTGCAGGTTCATCTTCTAATCCACCTAGTAGATGAGGTTGAATTAGTTGGGGTGGTTTCTTGTCGTTGGATGTTCTTCTTAGAGAGTTAAATGAATAAATTGAAAGGTTTTGTTCGAAAAAGGGCAAAACCCAAGCGGTCTATGGCAACAGGGTGCATATCGTATGAGTCTTTCTATTATGCGAGTGAGTACATCAAGCAGATTGACAACACAGCAGGTGCGGTGATTTGTGAAGATGAAAGGGATGAAGACAAAAGAGAAGAGGAGCTTCTCCAAACGAATGGAAAAATGTGCTTGATAAAAAGTAAGCGACTTATAATTTTTCAAATTTACACAAAGTAAATATTCACATTGAACTTCGATATAATGTATATTTTGATCTCCTATGTACTATATGTCGGTTTTATTTCATCAGCGAATGCAGAAATTGAAGTAATCAATAAATTTGTTCTTTACAATTCTGAAGTGACACAACCGTGGGTCGCATTGTACGAACAAAAGAGGATGAAATGGGATAGTGACAGGAAAGAATTCAGAAGTTTGAATGGTATTAGCATTTCTTATCTCGATCATTTAAAATAAAATATTCCAATTATATGCCCCAACAGTTGGGTTGTTGGCCAAGTCAGAGAGAAATACGGTGCAACCGGTCGTTACCCGTGTGCTGAAGAGGATGTGCTAAACGTAGGGATTGGGTGCAGCAACTCGGTAATAATCTATTTCTGTACATTTTAAACTTAATAATGCACCTTTGAAATGTAACATCTATATTTTATAATTTAGCAGTTAGATTATTAGACACATGACACTATGATTTTTTAACTTTTTTATAGGTGCATTTGTTCCGATCTATGTGGGAATATGGATACCATTTTCGCATAGAAAACATTGATGATGGACACATGACACAAGACTGTGGAGTGGAATTCAAGTTTGATTAACCTAGTCGAGCTAGCCACCGTGATCAAAACCTAGTACGAGGGATGTTAGGTTACGTTGGAAAGATACAAGAGATCATTGAAGTGGACTTCTATTCTTTCCAATGTGTTATTTTTAGGTGCAAGTGGTGGGACACCTTTGATCAGAATTATGTAAAGGGAGATCGTGATAGTAGGCTGATATGTATCAATTATCTAAGGAGCCTTTTTTTCCCCAAACACTGCAACCAGGCGTTTTTTTACCCAGATGTGTTGGATAGGGATTGGCGATTCGTATTGAGACACGACACTAGATCAAAACATACTTTTGAGAACAATAGAATTATCATGCCAAGCGAGTTGGAAGCTGATAATGAGGGTGATCATGAGAACAGAGAGTGATATGGTGCATGTGTTATTTCATCATTTATACTATTTAAGATAGATTTTTGTAAATAAGAGGACTTCACCTTATAACTAAGTCTCTTTTTTTCCAAACATTATAATATGTATTTTGAATTAATTGATTTGCATTGTGTTAATGTTAAAATCATTTCACTTGATGATTTTCAATTATGTTGATCTCGAAAGCAATGCACTGTATCAAGTTCATTTTTTTATGTCAATTCCTAAAATAATACAACTAATTCATTGCTTTAAATGATTTTTCAAAAAATTTAAAAATGTATTAATGTATACTGTTATTTTTGGTATGTAAGATCATAATAAAATAATGATAATGCTAAACATGAATTTATTTGCATTATTTTCTAAACTTTATTATGTTACAAAAATTCATATTATTCTAGATTTATTATTTTACAATTATTTATATTCATTCAAATTTACAATTATGGTAATTTAACAATATGTACGGTATACATTTTACTTACGGTAGTTATGGTTCAAAATTGACAATTAATTTACAATTTTACAAATTTACAAATTTCAATATCTTACAAAAAATTGAATCATGACAATACATACAATGACATTTACAAGTTTACAATTTCACAATACAATTACAATTACAATTTTACAAATATTTTACATACAATTACAATTACAATTTTACAAATTTACAAATTTTACAATTTTAATAAAATTGAATCATGACAATACATACAATTACAATTTCACAATACAATTACAATTTTACAAATATTTTACATATAATTGCAATTACAATTTTACATACAATTACAATTAAAATTTCAATTACAATTTTACATACAATTAAAATTAAAATTTCAATTACAATTTTACAATTTTACATACAATTACAATCACGATACATACAATTACACAATTTTACAATTACCAATACATAATATTTAATAAATATCATGATTTAATATTAAAAATAAACATCACGATCATGATAACCATCGTACAAACATCATATTCTAAAATTACGCATTCAAATTCGCTAACATCATCTAATCATCGTGATCATGATCATCTAACACAAGCATTGTATAACATCATCACAACACAAACATCAAATATACATCTCATGTCAAATAACTGCTATCACATACACATCTATCTACAAGCACATTAAATGAACATATCTAACATGACCTAACAATATACACATCACAACATCATGATGAACACCAACATGTGAATTAAGCACATCAACATGAACATAAAATACATGCACCATATATATATATATATATATATATATATATATATTTATATGGTGCATGTATTTTATGTTCATAGAAGTGCATATAAATGTCAAATATCTGGTGCTACTACATCAATATTATAACTAGTACTCGAGGCATGCTCAGTCGATGGTGCAACCTCATGCTCAGAGGGATGACGTGCCTGCTCAGGAGGTGTCTATTTATCAAATGGTGTATGCTCAGGAGGTGCATGTTGATGAGTCGATGGTTCAGCTTGTTCAGTAGATGGTGCCTTCTCACATGGACCTGCCTGCTCAAGGATTGGTGCCTGCTTAGTCAATGTTCGTGGTTGCTCAAGACCAGGTGCCTGCTAAGATGGCGCCTGCTCAGAAGATGCATGTTGATCAGGACTCGATGTTGGTTGCTCATCTCCAACGCGAGGTGAAGGAAGAGGAGGTGGAGTACTAGAATGATGATCACTCCCCTCGTGATTATGATCATCCGATGAACTTCTATGTTGCGCATATCCACGACGCCTATCCCTCCTAGCCGCCAGTAGCCTATTATCAGCATGGATCTCTCTAATCGTAGCAGGGCATACTCCCTCATCAACCAGGAGTCGACATAGTCAGTTACGCAAATCCATCCTGAATCAGATGTCCGCCCTACGCCGCATCCCTGCAGGTGTCTGCACCCAAGGATCAGGTCTGTCACCTTGATCTGCAACCTCCACCATCTCCTCATCATGATATACAGTATCATCTAGTGGGGGTGGAATCATGTCCCCAACGAATGTGCTAATATCCACAAAATATATAGTACACAACAATAATTAGACAATTTCATTAAAAAATTTAATAAAACAAGTTAAAGAACATGTTAGAATAAATTTTATTCTAATTAATTAAGACAATAAAATTAAACTATATTAATTTAAAGAAAACACTAATATTACCTCTAGCATCTGATGGCTCATCCTGTGTCAAGAGGATGTTAGTACACCCTCGCCAATCCAAACACGCGTACGAACATGGTACCATCACGAACATGTCATCATCAACACTAGCTAGCAGCTCCAGTGCATCACTAGATATCCTGGCTGGATAGTCGAACAGGCCCCTCTTGGGCATCATCTGGCCTGACATATACATTTGTACATCCAACATCAGCCTACGAGAATTCCGGACAAAATTAGGCCTCGTCTCCAGAAACCTCTCAAAAAATAAACATAATAACTCTAAAGCAAAAGGGAAGGTCAACCTCCCACATGCCTGAGAACGAAATCTATCTAATGCTATACAAAACTGCCACAAAAAAATGATAGACCATCTCACAAGTCGTGGCATCTAGAATAAAGAATCAACATAAAATAAAAGTAGGTAGCTAATGCCCGTCACTAGTATAGTGTGCAATGGTCATCATTTGTAGTGAGAAGCACCTCACCTCCTTTGGACCAAACAAAGAAATGCGTAACTGACCACCAGACACCTGAAAATCTACAGGAGAAATTATATCGTCACTAATGTACCTCTGGGAGTACACCAACTGACTCCCTACTACATAACCGACAGGAACATCTGGGAATATCGTCCCATTAATAAAATAAATTTCATCCTCAGTGGGCTTGTACCACTTGTTATCACAAAATCTAACCTTGATAGGCTGCTGATCAATTAGACTCTGAGTAACTCTTTCAAACCAAACTTTTGGCTGAGGCTTAGCCTCCTCAGCCTGAGAGGGCTCTCTCAAGGGTTAATGATATTGATTAAAGATGTAGATAGATGGATAACTCTATGGTTTATGATTGTGTATGTTTATAGGTTGAAATATGGAGACTTGCTACCATTGGGCTATGGAGTCAGTGACAAAGATAAAGATAACAAATAACTCTTCTTATAAAACTGAGGCTTGTATATACTTTAATGAAAGAGTGACACATTCGGAAAAGTCTCAATAACTTGAGGTTCAAAGGAAGTCAAAGCATGTGGTTCATGAATTCTGAGTAATGATACATCAAGGTATTGAAAAGGAAAGAATTAAAAGTGATTCATCAAAGATTAACACTTAAATGAAGTTAGAGCATGAATGACCATGAATTCTGAGTAATAAGTATTTAAAACATTGAATAAAACCTTTCAAAAGTAGGATTCAGAAAACTCAATTCACCATAGTTCAACACTTAAAGGAAGTCAGAGCATGTTCCTCCATGAATTCTGAGTAATAAGCATTAAAACTATGGAAGTAAAACATATCAAAGATAAAAGATAAAACTCACTGAAGTACACTAAGAATCTCTGGTCTACCAAGAAGAAAACCCTCTGCATTACTAATCACAATCCATTACACAAAGCAGCAGTTTTGCCAGAAAGTCTTCAACCCCTATGAATTCGACCTCTTGATCATTTATAGATGATTTACAACATAGGATAATCTTATCCTCCACTAGACACCTCGAATTCCTACCTATGACACCTATCCTAACCATATAACATGTTATTTATTACATAAGACAACTGCAAACCTAAAACAGAGTCCTATTACAAATAGGAATAAAACTCTTTAAACTATATTCAAAACAACCTTATATAGATTAAATTACATCATTTTCCAAGTGTATTCAACAAATGGTCGAATTTGGACTATAGGCTTTAACTCTTCATAACCATATTTCTGTCCTCCACCAAAACAGGAAACAGTCTCCTATTTTCTAGGCATAGGGTCCTTTGAACTCTTGAGACATTTTGGCCATCATAAATGCATAATTTAGAAGTCCTTTTGCTGTTAGAAACTGAATTAACACATTCCAAAATCCTCCCTAAGCTCCAGCTGTCCAAAACCATCTCAAACTCTCCAAAATTCATATGAAAAAGTGCAAAAAGACATCTTCAACAGTTTCGTAGCGCACTACGAAACTGCTGTGTAAGCTTATTTCAAAACAGTCTTCAGAAATTTTTTAAGTTGAGGATATTTATACTTCACAAGGACTGATATTATTTAAAAACATATAACATATCCTAAAAAACATGATATTAATCAACATTTGTCTTCAGCTTAATGAAAAACTGACTTATAGATTTGACCATTTTTCTGCATTGTTTTTATCTGAAAAATAGGTGTTGAGATAGAGCTTGTATCTCCTCATCAAAAATGTATTTTGAGAAAATGAAGAAGGCTTTTGGATACCAATATTCTTTGAACAAAAACCTCTCTTGGTTTTTTGAAATACCTCTCCTACTGCCCATAAATTGTCTTTGAACAACCTGTGTAAAACTAGAAAATTCTGATTTCTGAAAATATGGCTTCAAAGAAAGAATTTTATCTCCCAACTGGTAACAATTGTGAGAAAAGTGAGATAGGTTATTGTAAATTGAGATTGTATAAAGAGAAAACTCATTCATAATTTCAAAATACATTTTATTGTGACCAGAAACTGATCTTGAAGTGAACTACTAAAACCAGAAAGCATAGTTTTTCTCTCAATGACTTTTAGCAATTTCGTAGCGCAAGTTGAGTCATAAATTTCTCCCACCTCATAATTAATTTTAATAAAATGAAAGAGGTTTTTGTATCTAAGTATGTTAAGAAGAAAAACCTCTTTCAATTTTCAAAAATGAGTTTTCAGTTTCTCGGGAACCCCCTTGGAAGTTAACTACTAAGACCAGAAAAATAGAGTTTTTGCTTCATAGTGCGCTACGAAAAGAGCCTGTTTTCGTAGCACAAATCACCTTTTTTGAACTAGCTGCACTATGAAATTGCAGATTCCTGTATGATTGCAAAAATTTTCCCCTAAAATTAATGGAATGACTTCTAAATGGATGATGGGACTTTTTAAGCATGAAATAAGACTTAAAAACCTTATTTGGAAATGAAAAATGACATCTTAAGACCTTTAACCTATCACTTACCCGATTAAGAATGAAATGACTCAAGACCTATTTAACACCATGACTAAAAAAAGGTAAACTTTCAGAGTTTATTGATCATGGAGTGGACCTATGACCTTTAAAACTTATAAAACTATTACCTACCCTTTACCAAGACTTAAAATGACTTTTAGACCTCCTTGAAATCATGACCAAAAGCAGAGTTGACACAATGATGTTTTGAGAATTTTTGGGTGATAACACCACTGGCCTGGACTGACCCGGAAATTTTGTCGAGGAGCATCCCACCTGTAGATCAATTGTCTCAATAACCCATTGTGCCCCTTTAGGGATGTAGCCTTCTTGTAGAACTTAAGGAGGCCTACCTCCCTTAAGAGAAACTGGGTGGGTGCCATAATAGCGTGAATTTACAAAAGTCTCTCCCTTTCCCATGCCTCCCACTACTAAATCATGTTATAATTCTCCTCCATATTCTCTTGTTGTTTCCTTTCCTCTCTTCGTTGACGTCATTGAATGATTCACATATTAAAGACATTTTTTTTATTAAATGAAAACGATATATATATATATATATATATATATATATATATATATATATATATATATATATATATATATATATATATATATATGTATGTATATATATATTATACAACAAGCATGTATATCTTGGATTCACCTGATCAATCAATGTACTAAAGTTAAATATTGAATCACTTCTACAAATATTTTGTGGAATTAAAAACACAATTGCTAATCACATGAACATGAAGAAAGATCAATCACACATAACACAGATAATTTCCCGGGGTAAGCTTACAGCTAAAAACCCCACTATCTATTGTATATTAAGCATGGATCATGAAACAAATACAATGTCTTTCTCTTTTCACAAGAGCCTCCAACATTAAGCTATTTGTCTCGCACTGTCCTCATAGAAAACTGACCAATACTTAGTCAATTTCCAGCGTCCTGACAGCCTGCCTTGCTTGCGCAATCCCTAATGGTCAAGATCCCTAAAATATAGGAATTATTTCCTCCCTTGACTGTGCATGTATCATGGGCACTCCAATGGGTGGATGGTTGCATGTGTGCAAGCCAATAATGTCACAACTGATAGTCAACTTCCCTTTCACCTAGAACTCAATTGGGTCTCCACTGGATCTAAAATGCATGCAACTCATAATGCTAAATCTTCAGTTGCATGTGATATCACTGCATGTGAATTAATTGATATTTAATTCACTTTATCTCTCACTAATTATATCTTTAGTTACAACTAGCACAATTGAGTTTAACTCATTTAACTGAGTTAAACTATTTACAACTTGCACAAACTCATGCACCACTGCACTTCAAAATCTGTTACAACTAGAATTACTCTGCATGTCCCAAAAACCAACCTCTAACTCGAAATCCACTAGCTAACTAAATTTTCCACTTCAATTAACTATTTGAAGTCCACATTGAGAATAGATTACACTTTAATGTACATCTAAAGTAAGGGATAATATAAATAGACATGCACCCAAAAATAGCACTATGGGCCCCACCCTAGTTTGGGTGCTTAATGCAACCAAGTGCTTAATGCACTAAGCATGGGTGCTAAATCTTCTTGTTGAATCTCAACACTCCCTGTCAACAAGAAAGGGATTATCCTTCACCCCGATCCTGCCTCTATGGTATTCGAATTTGCTCTTGGTGAGCGCCTTCGTCAGAATATCTGCATCCTGATCTTATGTGGGAATGTACTGAAGAAACATGATCCTCCTCTACACACAATATTTGAGATGATGGTACCAGATATCTATATACTTGGACCTATCATGAAACACAGGATTAATCGAGAGTTTAATTCAACTCTGATTATCACAATGAATCATTGTCAGATCCATTTGAGAACCAAATAAACCAACCAAGATCTTTCTCATCTAGATAGCATCACATGTAGCTTGACTTTCTCCCATGTATTCTGCTTCCGCTGAACTTATTTCCATGGATCATTGCTTCCTATTGTACCAGGAAACTATTGTCGACCCAATGCTAAAGTTACCCCCTAATGTGATCTTTTTGTCTAATGGACTGCCAGTCAAATATGCATCCATGAAGCCATGCAACTTCACTTCATCCATCTCTCTGTACCATAGACCATACTCTGATGTGCCCCTCTGGTATCTCAGGACATGCTTCCCCGCCTTCCCTAAGAGCTTGTTAGGCTTAACCATAGCTTGACTCAGCTAGTTAACTGCATAGAAAATGTCTGGTCTCGTGTTCACTAGATATATAGCAAACCCACTAATTGTTGATAGACAGTAGCATCCACTACCTCTCCAAAAGTAGCATCCTCTTTCCTCCAATTTCCTGGAAGAGGAGTATCCATGGGTTTGCATCTCTCCATGTTAAACTTACCCAGTATCTCCTTTGCATGCTTGCCTTGAGACACAAAAATTTCACCATCCCACTTCCATATTTCCAATCCAAGGAAATAATGAAGGAGTCCCATGTCCTTCATTTTGAACTCCCTTGCAAAATCCTCCTTGTGTAACTATGTCAGCTTCTCATCACGAGTCAAAATTAAATCATCAACATAAAGAAAAACGATCAATAGCTTACCCTCAACCACAATCTGGTACAGGTTTTCATCTGCTTCACTTTTGGTGAAGCCCAATCAGGTGAAATAGCTCTCTATCCAAGTGTACCAAGCACAGGGTGCTTGCTTCAGCCCATATAGCACTCTTTTGAGTCTGCACACATGTGACTCGCTGTTGAAGATCTCGAAACCTTCAGGCTGCTCTATGAACACCTCTTCCTTAATGATCCCATTGAGAAATGTAGTTTTCACATCCATCTGATGAATTTGTAGCCCATCTGCACTCAAAGTGCAAGGATGATCTTATGGAAGAGTACCTTGTGATAGGTGCAAAGGTCTCATCATAATCTATCCCCTCTATCTGTGAGAAGCACCAAGCCAAAAATCTAGCCTTGTATTTCTCCAAAATCCCATCAGCATCTTGCTTTACCTTATAGATCCACCTCGAACCTACCACTGATTTGTCGACCGGTCTTGGGACTATCTCCCATGCATTTTTATTGACAATGGAGTCATACTCATCCATCATTGCATCAACCCAAGTAGGTTGTTGCACTGCTTCCTGAAAGGAAGATGGTTCAGTCACAACGCATTTTCTCATAAGAGCCATGTATCTAGTAAATCGATCAGGAAACTATCTATGTCTGCACTGTGAATTATTGGCTTGCACATTCTGTGCAGCATCAAGTCTCAGCCTATCAATTTTTGTGTTGTGCCTTCTACCATTTCTGATGGATGGCTCTACATGAGTGATTTCCTCCACTCCATGAACCTCCTCATGTGGCTGATCCACATTTTGAGACTCGTCCTTGGGAACCAGCAGTTCCTCCTCTGCATGCAATTCCAGCTCCCTCTTAAGGGACAATCGCATGGCTTTCCCCTCATCAAATTTTATATCCCATCACACAACAATAATTTTGTTGTTTGGAAAATACGCATGATAATTATGGGGTGTTTCTATGTTCCCCAAAAAAATCCAAACCTCAGTTGTTGGTTCCATATTCTTCCTGGTGTCCTTGGTCACATGCACATAAACAAATGAGACAAAAATCTTAAAGTGTGAAACATCAGGTTTCTTATTAGTGAAGGCCTCTTCAGGTGTACTCATGCCAAGTACTCTATGAGGAAAAATGTTCTGCACATAAACTACAGTGTTGCATGCTTCTGCCCACAAATGCATTAGTAGGCCCTGACCATGCAACATCGCTCATGTTGTACCGATGATTGTTCTGTTCTTCCTCTCCACGACCCCATTCTGTTGTGGGTTATGAGGCACTATGAGTTCTCTTTGAATTCCTTCTTTGTTGTAGAATTTTTTAAATTCATTAGAGATGTATTCTCCACCATTTTCGCTCCTAAGAGCCTTCACTTTCTTCCCCGACTCTTTCTCCACTGATGCCTTAGACTCAAAGAACTTAGAGAATGTTCGATCTTTCTTCTACATGAAGAATACATAGCATTTACGAGAAAATTCATCATCAAATATTACATAGTACTAATGTTTTGCTATTGAAGCAACCGAGAATGGTCCACACACGTCTGTGTGAACTCTCTCAAGGATCCCCGAAATTCAGTTCTCCTTCTCATGAAAGGTGGAATTTACATACTTCCCCATAGTGTAACCCTTGCATTGATATAATTGAGCAAGTGTTCCCATTAGAAGCCCAGTAGATATTTGCTACATGACTTTCAAAGCTCCATGATGAAGATGGTCCAATCGCATGTGCCATAATGCACCCTCATCCCAGCTCACCACTTTTTCAGCCTTGCCCATCATGGCAGCGCAACCATCTACCTCTAGCTTTTAGAGATTCTTAACTTGAATCCCTATCCTCTTGGCTTGACCTGTTGTTTTATGTCATGGGAAATATTTTCCATCACTAAAAACAACGTCATAGCCCTTATCCTCCAACATTGTGACTGAGACCAAATTTTTCTTCAAACCTAGTACATACATTACATCTTTTAATTGAAATGGTTTACCTAACTCCCTATGAAAGGTAATGGTACCAATCACAGTAGCACTGTATCTTCCATCGTTTCCCATTTCAATATGCATCTGGAGATCTTTCTCCTCCAAGTCACTGAAAATTTCCTTATCTCCCGTCATGTGAAAGGAAGCGCCACTATCCAATTACCACATAGATCCCAATGCACTTGACACCATGCATGCGATCAATGAGAAGTAAAGCTCAAATTGTGAGGCAATGGCCTCACTAGCGACAAATCCAGCAGCCTTCTTGTTCTTCTACTTTTCTATATAGTTAGTAGCAAAATTCCCGTGTTCTTAACATTGAAAACACTTCACCGTGGACATGTCCTGCTTCTTGCCTTTGGACTCGGATTTAGAATGGAATTTCTTCCCCTTCCCCTTCTTCACCTTGGCATCCAAAGCACAATCCTCTTAATCATCATGCTTAGATGAAGAGCCATCTCTGGTGTTCCGTCTGAACTCCTCTTGCACCAAATCCGACCACAGTCGTTCCCAATCTGGAAATTTTTCCCATCAATTGACAGAGTCTTCATAACTATGCCAACTCTTAGGAACTCCTAGGAAATCCAAAGTCACCAAATAATCATCAGCAACTATTATTCCCACACTCCCCAGTTCATCCCGACATTGGACAAACTTCATGAGATATTTTGAATGGTGTCTCCCTTTTCCATCTTGATCTTCCTGAGTTTATCTTTGAGCGCCAATTTCCTATGGTCGCTGCTGCTTTGGAATAGATAGGTCAAAGCCTTCCACATTTCATATGGTGTGGATTTCCCATGGAGGCTTGAGACAATGTGGTCTCGTACTCCCTCCAACAGGGTCCTCCTCGCCTTTGCCACTTTCTTTTGCCATGCATCAATATTTGCAGCATCAGCAGCATCACGCTTAGGAACATATTTTTCAATGAATTCCTTCAACCCATTATCTTCGATTACTACCTCCATCCTGTCCTTCCAAGAAATGTAGTTCAAGCTAGCCTCGAGTGCATAATTTAACCTCAAGCCATTAAAATCCATTACGATCTTGAATCAGTTGTAGCACCAAGAAATTCTTTCTACAAATTCGAATTCTATCCAGTCACAAACTCAGCTCTTCCTTCACTTTTGCAATTTCCTGTGCTCCGATACCATGTATAAATTATACAAAAATCATGTATATCTTGGATTCACATGATCTAACAATGTAATAAAGTTAAATACTTAATCTCTTCTACAAATATTTTGCAGAATTAAAAACACAATCGCTAATCAGATGAACATGAAGAAAGGTCAATCACACATTACACATATAATTTCCCAGGGAAAGCTTACTGCTAAAAACCCCACTATATATTGTATATTAAGCATGCATTGTGAAACAAATACAATTTATTTCTCTTCTTACAAGATCCTCCAACATTCAGCTATCTATCTCACATTTTCCTCACATAAAACTTACCAATACTTAGTCAATTTCCAGCCTCCTGACAGCCTGCCTTTCTTGCGCAATCCCTGATGGTCAAGATCCCTAAAGGATAGGAATTATTCCCTACCTTGACTGTGCAAGTATCATGGTCACTTCAATGGGTGGTTGGTTGGATGTGTGCAAGCCAATAATGTCACAACTGATAGTCAACTTCCCTTTCACCTAGAACTCAATTGGGTCTCCACTGGATCTGACATGCATGTAGGTAATAATAGTAAATATTCAATTGCATGTGAGATCACTGCATGTGAATTAATTAATATTTAATTCACTTTATCTCTCACTACTTGTATCTTCAGTTACAACTAGTACAACTGAGTTTAACTCACTTAACTCAGTTAAACTATTTACAACTTGCACAAACTCATGCACCACTGCACTTCGAACTCTGTAACAACTAGAATTACTTTGCATGTCCCACCAACCAATATCTAACTCGAAATCCACTAGCTAACTAAATTTTCCACTTCAGTTAACTATTTCAAGTCCACATTGAAAATATATTAGTTTTTAATGTCCATCTAAATTAATGGATAATAAAAATAGACATGCACCCAAAAATAGCATTATGGGCCCCACCCTAGTTTGGGTGCTTAATGCAACCAGGTGATTAATGCACTAGGCATGGGTGTTGAATCTTCTTGTTGAATCTCAAAAATCTTCATGAAGTTATTTAATGTTCCATGCATATTGTATACAATAATTTCGCAGGTCTTGTAACAAAAGGGTATTATGGATGTAAATCTTGTGGACCTTATTTGTAAGCTAGATGGTCCAACGACCTACGAAAACCAGTGTATGACTGCTCCAGGGTATTCCTCCTAGAAGAACACCCTTACAGAATAGCAACAACTGCTTTCAATTGTAAACAAGAGAGAACCCAAAGGCCTGCAATAATGACACCAGCTGAATGGCTTAGAGAATATGAGAGAGAGAAGGAGAAGGAGTTCATAGAAATGTTTGATTCAAATGGGGAGCCTACGTTCGATGATCGAGAATTCTTCGACACCTATGTTGAGAAATTTTCCATTGGGATGAAAAGGAAACCTATCTTTTATAACCTCCCATATTAAGAGCATCTTAATATTACCCACTTATTAGATCCCATGCATATATTTAAAAAAAAAAAATCATCTTCTTTATGCAAACACATATCATCGAAACAAAGTGACACATTGGATGTTAGGAAAGATCTTATTACTTCAAAAACTAAAAAGAAACATTGTCCAAGAAAATTAGAAAGTATAGGATCAGAGGTTCGTCCCTCCAATTGGTATTTCAAACAAGGTGATGTCCCATGGATTTTAAAAAATATAATCTTTCTTTGGAAAAGGAAGTTAAAATGGATGTGAGGGTGCCATCTTCATATGGGTCTTCACTACAGCGCTGCTTCATCGTGGAAGACCATTTGTCGGGGTTGAAATCGCATGACCATTTGAATCTTCTAAGAGTACATATAATGTCAAAAGCATGATTTTATTATTTGTTATTTTAATAAATTTTATCCCATGGGATCATAAAACATAACTAATTTTGTATATTATTGCATGTGTTTATAAATTTACAGTGTCATTATCCTTTGTTCGTGCATGGGTGTGTGAAACATGACTTCCCCCAAGACCTAGGATGTGACATATCTAAATTATTTGCATTTGTACGTTGGATCACGTCAAAGGAGATTTATGTGGCTAGCACTCCATGGTGGCAACAAGAGATAGTTGAGATTGTTTGTATGATTGAGAAGGAACTGCCGACTAGTTTCGTTGACTTGCAGGTTCATCTTCTAATCCACCTAGTAGATGAGGTTGAATTAGTTGGGGTGGTTTCTTGTCGTTGGATGTTCTTCTTAGAGAGGTAAATGAAGAAATTGAAAGGTTTTGTTCGAAAAAGGGAAAAACCCGAGGGGTCTATGGAAAAGGGGTATATATCATATGAGTCTTTCTATTATGCGAGTGAGTACATCAAGCAGATCAAAGCACACCAGGTGTGGTGATTTGGGACGATGAAAGGGATGAAGACAAAAGAGAAGAGGAGCTTCTCCAAATGAATGGAAAAATGTGCTTGATAAAGAGTAAGCGACGTATAATTTTTCAAATTTACACAAAGTAAATATTCAATTTGAACTTCGATATAATGTATATTTTGATCTCATATGTACTATATGTCGGTTTGATTTCATCAGTGAATGCAGAAATTGAAGCAATTAATAAATTTGTTCTTTACAATTCCAAAGTGACACAACCGTGGGTCACATTGTATGAACAAAAGAGGATGAAATGGGATAGTGATAGGAAATAATTCAGACGTTTGTATGGTATAAGTGTCTGTTATCTCGATCGTTTAAAAGAAAATATTCCAATTATATGCCCCAACATTTGGGTTGCTGACCAATTCAGAGAGAAATACGGTGCAACCGGTCATTACCTGTGTGCTGAAGAGGATGCGCTAAACATAGGGATTAGGTGCAGCAACTCAGTAACAATCTATTTATGTACATTTTAAACTTAATAATTCACCTTTGAAATGTAACATCTATATTTTATAATTTAACTGTTGGGTTATTAGACACATGACACTATGATTTTTTAACTTTTTTATAGGTACATTTGTTCCCATCTATGTGGGCATATGGATACCATTTTCGCACAGAAAATGTCGATGATGGACACATGACACAACACTGTGGAGTGGAAGTCAAGTTCGATTAATCTACTCGAGCTAGCCACCGTGATCAAAACCTAGTACGAGGGATGTTAGGTTATGTCGAGAAGATAAAAGAGATCATTTAAGTGGACTTCTCCTCTTTCCAATGCGTTATTTTTAGGTGCAAGTGGTGGGACACCTTTGATCATACTAATGTAAAGGAAGATTGCGATAGTAGGTTGATATGTATCAACTCCAGAAAGATGTGGGATGAAGCTAAGGAGCCTTTTGTTTTCCCCAAACACTGCAACCAGGTGTTTTTTTACCCAGATGTGTTGGATAGGAATTGTTGGTTTGTATTGAGACATGACCCTAGATCAAAACATATTTTTGAGAACAATAGTGTTATCATGCCAAGCGAGATGGAAGTTGATAATGAGGGTGATCATGAAAACAGAGAGTGATATGGTACATGTGTTATTTCATCATTTATACTATTTAAGATGGATTTTTATAAATAAGAGGACTTCACCTTATAACTAAGATATGTATTTTGAATTAATTGGTTTGCATTGTGTTAATGTTAAAATAATTTAACTTGATAATTTTCAATTATGTTGATCTTGAAAGCAATGCACTCTATCAAGTTCTTTTTTTTTGTCAATTCCTAAAATAATACAACTACTTGATTGCTTTAAATGGTTTTTTAAAATTTTTAAAATTGCATTAATGTATACTGTTATTTTTGGTACGTAAGATCATAATAAAATAATGATAATGCTATACATGAATTTATTTGCATTATTTTCTAAACTTTATTATGTTACAAAAATTCATATTATTCTAAATTTATTGTTTTACAATTATTTATATTCATACAAATTTACAATTTTACAATTATGGTAATTTAACAATATGTACGGTATACATTTTACTTACGTTAGTGTTATGGTTCAAAATTGACAATTAATTTACAAATTTACAAATTTTACTATCTTAATAAAATTGAATCATGACAACACATACAATTACATTTACAAGTTTACAATTTCACAATACAATTACAATTATAATTACAATTTTACAAATATTTTACATACAATTACAATTACAATTTTACATACAATTAAAATTAAAATTACAATTACAATCACGATACGTACAATTACAATTACAATTTTACAATTTCACGATACAATACAATTACAATTACAATTACAATTTTACAAATATTTTACATATAATTACAATTATAATTTTACATACAATTACAATTAAAATTTCAATTACAATTACAGTTACAATTTTACATACAATTACAATTACAATAACGATACATACAATTACACAATTTTACAATTACCAATACATAATATTTAATAAATGTCATGATTTAATATTAAAAATAAACACCATGATCATGATAACCATCATACAAACATCATATTCTAAAATACACATTCAAATTCGCTAACATCATCTAATCATCATGATCATGATCATCTAACAAAACACAAGCACTGTATAATGTCATCACAACACAAACATCAAATATACATCTCATGTCAAATAACTGCTATCACATACACATCCATCTGCAAGCACATTAAATGAACATATCTAACATGACCTAACAATATACACATCATGACATCATGATGAACACTAACATGTAAATTAAGTATATCAACATGAATATAAAATACATGCACCATATATATATATATATATAATGATAATGTCAAAAATATACAATTGTAATAGAACTGCATATAAATGTCAAATATCTGGTGGTACTACATCAATACTATAACTAGTACTCGAGGCATGATCAGTCGATGGTGCGGCCTCATGCTCAGATGGATGACATGCATGCTCAGGAGGTGCATGTTTATCAAATGGTGTATGCTCAGGAGGTTCCTGTTGATGAGTCGATGGTGTAGCCTATTCAGTAGATGGTGCCTACTCAGAGGGACCTGCTTGCTCAGGATCTGGTGTCTGCTCAGTCGATGGTCGTGGTTGCTCAGGACTAGGTGCCTGCTCAGAATATGCCTGCAGATCAAGACTCGATTTTGGTTGCTCATCTTTGGCGCGGGGTGAAGGGAGAGGAGGTGGAGTACTAGAATAATGATCACTCCCCTCGTGATCATGATCATCCGATGAGCTTTTATGTTGCGCATCTCCACAACGTCTATCCCTCCTAGCTGCCAGTAGCCTCCAAGCTCCAATGATATGACGCATAAGGGTCATCATATCATGGGGCATGTCTCTCCAGAGCTCTGTGAGCCTACGATCAGCTTGGATCTCTCTGACCATAGCAGGGAAAAATCCTTCATCAACCAGGAGTCGACACAGTCGGTTGCACAAATCCATCCTGAATCAGATGTCCACCCTACGTCGCATCCTCGCGAGTATTCGCACCCGAGGATCAGGTCTGTCACCCTGATCCATAGCCTCTGCCATCTCCTCGTCATGATATATAGGATCATATGGTGGGGGTGGAATGATGTCCCTAACGAATGTGCTAATATCCACAAAATATATAGTACACAACAATAATTAGACAATTTCATTAAACAATTTAATAAAACAAGTTAAATAACGTGTTAGAATAAATTTTATTATAATTAATTAAGACAATAAACTAAAACTATATTAATTTAAAGAAAACACTAATATTACCTCTAACATCTGGTGGCTCATCCTGTGTGAAGAGGATTTTGGTACACCCTCGCCAATCCAAACCCGTGTACGAACATGGCACCATCACGAACATGTGATCATCAAAATTAGCTAGCAGCTCCAGTGCATCACTAGATATCCTGGCCGGATAGTCGGACAGGCCCCTCTTGGGCATCATCTGGCCCCACATCTGTATCTGTACATCTAACATCGTCCTACGAGGTTACTGGACAAAATTAGGCCTCATCTCGAGAAACCTCTCAAAAAATAAACATAATAACTCTGAAGCAAAAGGGAAGGTCAACCTCCCACATGCCTGAGAACGAAATCTATCTAATTCTATACAAAACTGCCACAAAAAAATGGTAGACCATCTCACAAGTCATGGCATCTGGAATAAAAAATCAACATAAAATAAAAGCGCGTCACTAGAATAGTGTGCAATGGTTGTCATTAGTAGTGAGAGGCACCTCACCTCCTTTGGACCAAACGAATCAATGTGTAATTGACCACCAGACACCTAAAAATCTGCAGGAGAAAGTATATCGTCCCTAATGTATCTCTAGGAGTACACCAACTGACTCCCTACTACATAACCGACGGGAACATCTAGGAAATGGGGAAAATCCTGCCCTCTCCTAGATATGCCAATAATAAAATAAATTTCATCCTCAGTGGGCTCATGCCACTGGTCAGGACCGACCCATAAATTCTGTCGTTGGGCATCCCACCTGTAGATCAACTGTCCCAATAACCCATTGTGCCCCTTTAGGGATGTACCCTCATCGTAGAACTTAAGGAGGCCTACCTCCCTTAAGAGAAATTGGGTGGGTGTCATAATAGGACGAGGTTACAAAAGTCTCTCCCTTTCCCATGCCTCCCACTATTGAATCATGTTATAATGATCCTCCATATTCTCTTGTTGTTTCCTTTCCTTTTTTCGTTGATGTTGTTGAATGATTCACATATTAAATACATTTTTTTATTAAATGACAAAAATATATATATATATATATATATATATATATATATATATACAACAAGCATGTATATCTTGGATTCATCCGATCTAACAATGTACTAAAGTTAAATATTGAAAGATACAGCAACAGATGACCCGAAAGATACAGCAAGATGAATTGAGGATCAGGACAAGAAATGGATTCAAGATTTTGTTTAATTCCATATGGGAAGAAGGCAGTAAACATAAAAAGGAAGTCTCGGCATAGTAAGAGGAAAAATTGCATAAGTTAGGAAGAGGAGGAAAGGATGACACAATCCAAGAAGGATGACACAAAACCCAAAGTAGAGGATTTCCATCATCTTGAGGAATATTATTTAGATCATCACAGGGAAGAGGAGGAGATATTAGTCCCCGTGAAGCACAAATGGTAGGGGAAAAATAGTCTACAAGCAAAGGCATCTGGGAGGAAAAAGGAGGCTTGGAGGAAATAGGACCCAATTCAGAAGATTTGGGCTGAGACAAACTAGAAAAAGGCCTAAGGCCGAGAGCAGCAAGTGAAATTTGGAGAAAAATATTCTTTGAATTAGGAGAAATATGATGTTTAACAAAGCTTTGATTGAGTTCGTCTAACATAAATATATCTTTGGGAGTAAGAATGGAAATTAATGAGTCTTGGATTGGAGCTATCTGTGAAGTGAAAGCATCCTTGGACAGAGAATCTTGTGAAGGAGCATTGGAAGATACTTTCACATCTGAAAAAATCTTCATCGAGTTAGAATAAACCAAGTTGTAATCTAGAGAAACATGTGTCGAACCAAGGCATTTAGAGTTTCCTTGTTTGTAAATACCCGAAAGAATTGTCCCAAAATTTCCAGACAGGACCTCCCCAAAGTTAGGCGAGCTAGATGTACCTTTCTTCTTAGGGAGATAATCTACCATATTAGGAATATCATTTTGATGGTGTGTTGTCACATTCTCTCTCCGAGGACGATTGCAGTCCTTACGAAGGTGCCCATTTTTATGGCAGTCTAAGCACCAGAAAGGAAGTTTCCAATAATCCACACGCTAAACGTACTGTCTCTCACCAAAATTTATAACCATTCCCTCATGAAAGAATTTCTATGTATCTAACTCCACAAGCACCCATGCAACTTTCTTGTCAAATTCCACCAAATATTTGTTATCAAAGAAGATAAATTTCCCTAGATTTTTAGCTATGTTGATTATGATATTTCTCGACCAAAGTTCAAGAAGAAAACCCTGTAGTTTGACCCAGTAGTATTTAAGCTGAGGGTTTTTGAGATTTGGATTGAAACTAACATGCCATATTTGGGTCCAAAGAAACCCTTTTCTAAAAACCCAAGGTTTGGAAGAGATTTTGATCAGGTATTATTCTCTCAAGAAATGAAATTACAACTAATCATTTGCAAGAAGACTAATCTTAGGAGCATAGCCTACTAGAGGCTTCCAGGTTAATTGTACCCAAGATTGAATACTTTCCTTGGTAAAGGATATATAGAACATTCTTCCTACCATAGTTCTCTGAACAAGGCTCGAAATTTTGTTCAAATTAACATCTAGGCCAAGAGTTAAATAAGGTTTAAACTCTATAGATTTTAAGGTCTTCTACTTCCTACGATCCCTCGCCAATTCTCCACGGACCCTCGAGTGAGGAAACTTCTACACAGAGGATGATTGCACTTATTGATGAGGTGGGATCTCCACTAGGGATGGATCAGGTTGAGCATCATGCAGAGCAAGGGTTGTTGCTGAAGGGCCAAGCACCAGAGGAGAGAAGAAAGAAACCCTCGGTGTTATATAATTTAGCTCCTCTCCATCAGTGAAAGATTTTTGGGATTTACAGACTACATGGATGTTGAAATCACCAAACACAAATACATCTGAACCAGCGAGAGGTTGACACACTTGGATCAAAGATACAGAAAGAGCTAAAGAGTGGCAAGACAAAGCTGGAGGAGAAGGCAGTTGTGAGGCCGGAAAAGAGAACTTGTCCGTGAAGTGGAAGGGATTTGCTTGAAATTCAAAGGATCTTTAGAAAATTGGGGAGGCATCATCAATTCCCCCCAAGTACCATAATTTATGGGTTCCGGGGAGGCTGACATCACTTTCAAATTAGTATAAAAAAAATGAATGTTAACACTGACCACAAAATATCAGCATCCAACTAACACCTAAAATTCCAGCACATTAGATAGACTAGTAAAAGGAGGAAAATGAATTCCCCTACTCAGAAATAAGGAATAAACTCTCCCCGAGAACCAACAAAGAATAATGAAAGCCAAGGTCCTGAAAAAACCCACAAAAAATAGCTAACCTCAAAACTCTACGTTCAACGAGAGAATTAGGTACCTACCTTAAAGGAAGAGACATTCCTAATGCAGGAAAATCACCAGCATCCTCCTCAAAACTGAGCGAAAAATGACTTTCGAGATCTAGTGCCGAGAATTAGGGTTTCACAACACTAGGGTTTTTTCATGCTAAGGTTTCACCTCCATTTTAGTCCCTCAGTGATTCATTAGTGTCTTTACTTAACACTTTAATTATTATTCACTTATAATATCTTTGGGAAGAAAAGTTACTTTAATATTTATAAATATATTATTCCACTTCTGACATTATCTCCTCTTTACTTTATTTATATATCAAAAAAAACAAGCAAAAATATCTTCATAATATCATATATATGTATACTTAAACCAAACACAACAATCTCATTTTAATATTTTCATAATTTTCAACTACACACCTTATTTATAACTATAATTATAACCATCCTAGATCCATCTTAACTACGGATCTATCAAGCACCGAGAGGGATCAAATCTCTCGAGGTGAAAACCTATTTTTTTAGTGCAAAACTTGAGGAAAAGTTTTCACCTTGAGAGAATTGATCTCTCTTGGCGCTTGATAGATCCAAAGTTAAGATGAATCTAGGTTGGTTTCACTCGTGTGCGGCCAAGGAAAAACTATCGAACATATGACTAATTTTATCAATAATATGGAAATACATCTAATATTAATATAATAATTTTACATATGCTAAATATGTATGAGAATTATATGGTCATTTCAATTTTAAATTTTCTTAGTTACCTCAATTTTTGAGATGATAAATATTGTTAATAACTTTAATGATGAAAAATGATGAAATAAAAATTTTGAATGCAAAGTGACAATGTAATAGTGTTGAATGATAGAAAATCTGAATAATAAGAATGTATTCAATTAAAAATAGTCTTCATTTTGATTAACCTCAAACTATTTTCTTCTACTATTCTTATTGTCGCTCTTGTTAGTTTTGTCATCTTTTCATATCGATTATATGAAAAGGACACTTGAAATCGTAAACCATTTAAATTTTTAGCTCGGTCTGTTGGAGTAAACATCATATCTTGTCTCTTTTTCTCTCCAATATTAATAGGTTAAATTACTATAACACAAAAATCAATGTACATTTTCAATAATTTTTTGTGCTTACACTGAAATCAATGCACAATGTTAATCCAATCACTTTAAAATTAATGTACCATTATATATCCAATTACTTCAAATCAGAAATCAACATCCATACTTAAATAAATGCATATAATGCAAGAAATCAAATAAGATTAGAAAACAGCATCTACATTGAAATCAATGCATCTAATGCAGGTAATCAAATAGAATTAGGAATCAGCACTACACTCAAATCAACGCATCTAGTATAAGTAAGAAAATAGGATTAGAAACCAACATCTACACTGAAATCAATGTATAAGAAATTTACCAATCAAATGGGAACTATTACCTCAAACCGAGAATTCTAGACCTAAAAAACTCAAAAAACATGAAAAAACACCCCAAAAACGAAAAAGTGTGTATTCCAAAATGCACTTATTTTTAGGGTCAAATCTCAACATTTTTTTTAAATTATCCTAAAAACCAAATTTTTTTCTTGAAAAAACACCCTCAAAACAAAAAGTGTTGGTGCTAGAATAACCACAAAAAAATCGGGTCACAATTTTGACACTTTTTAACAATGGAATTAAAGATAAAATATTAGGACTTTGAAAACTCGTAAATTTCTGACAATTTTGATACATGATGTTAAAAATAAAAATATCATGTCTGGAAGCTATATAATTTCCAACAATTTTCATGCATCTTGTTAAAGATCAAATATCTTGAGTCTAAAAAGTCCTAAAATTGTAATTGTTTTCAACCATAGCATTAAAGATAAAATATCATAGCGTGGAAAAACCTTAATATCTTGACAAGTTTTCAACCATGGTTTTAAAAAACTTAAGTTTTAACATATTTGAACCATGAAATTATGGACAAATTATATGACTAAAACAGTTTTTTTAAATGAACAAGTAAATGAAATATTTATTAAATTCCAAGGGTAATTTTTATTTTAAAGACTCAAAATATATCTCTTTTCAAATATTCGCCTAAGACTACTTATATAATTGCAACCAAAACCTAAAAATAAACCATCAGAACAAGTGTCCCCTTTCAATGAGGCATAAAGTTTTCAAAAATTTTAAAAGTATCTTATACCAAATGTTAACAATAAATACTATCATGGAAATATCACTGCATAATTTAAAAATTCAACATTAATTTCTAATATTTTTTTACTTTTAATCAAAATATCAACTTTGGTATATAGAATATAACATAAATAATCTGTGTAATTCATTATTGCACTGTGGATATTCTAAAGAGATGGATTCTTCCTAATTAAAACACATAATCCAACAAACATAGAAATGACTCATAACTTCATGTAAGATCATATGGAAGTCAAAATATGTATTTCATGTTACCATGTAAACATCTATTACATAAAAATGTCTTAGACATTTATTCAAAATCAGTCATAGGTTTTGGCACATCATCAGAACCCACATCTTCAGATGAATGACTAGATGCAATGAATATGATCCATATTATTCTCTTTCATCAACTAGTGCTCCATGTGATTCAACACGCATGCCCACCATTTCAGGTTTCAAAAGTCTTCTAGATCTACGACTAGATTCAACAGACTGCCATATCAACACTATTTCTTCTAGTAACTATTTCTTCAAAATATCTATGGTCTTCAAGTGAAGAGTTCCTCTCTTTGTCAAATTGAATTCATACACAAGTATGTCAAGATCCTCTAATTTTAAGAGGTTTGTATGGCAACAATTTATATTTATGCCTTTTCTTTTTCTCTTTCTACCAATTTTTTTATCAACTACCATCTCTGGCTTGTACACACCATTGAATGAGTGGGTATTTGTGGCATACCAATGTACTTCAACAGCTGTAATATCTTCATTTTCTTTAATGAACTTTATAACATTGGAAACCCAGAATAGATAGCCAAGTGGATCTCTATCTGCTAACATTGTTATCATGCAATCCTCCTTAACATCCTACACAGAACCCCTGTAAAGGTTTTTCATGGCTTCACGTTGTGCACATGATCTTCTAGAACCAAAATATATTTCTCTTTTCTCTACCTGTGGAGAATTAATAATACCTTGAAATTGTTGTTGTTCAACCACGTGTCTTTCCTCAACTTCATTTGGAATATTTTGTGGCCAAATAAATGGAGTCTTCAAAAGTGTATCCGCAATTATTGATCTTGAAATCATATCACTTTGATTATTGAAAAAACACTCCCACCAAACTGAATCAGCAACATAAAAGTACTTGTATGTATCACTAATACATATTTTAATTTCTTCTAGACATTCAGAATAATTTATATCTCTTTTATGCCTTCTTGCACTATGGAGTTCAGTAACTGATTGTAATAACAATATCTTTGATGCAAATATTGGACGCTCTGGAATGAACTTCAAAAATGCTAAACTTGATGACGGCTCCCATTCTGCAGTATTTGAATACTTCTTTCCCCATATAAGTGTTATCCCATCAATTTTTTTGACACAAAATTGATGTTGGAAGCTAACGTCATTAAGTTGTTCAATGCATTTATCCTCACCATTTGATCCTAGAATAAACCTTTGCATGTCAATAGTTTCTTCCAACACATGAAAAACAGGCTCTGGAATGTATGATTTATTAATACATTCAATTAATGATGGAAGGCTCCCAACATCTTTCCTCCTCAATGTTACTCAAAAACGACAGAACATTTGATCAATATGGTCATGAATATGCCCAACAAGAAGGAAACCAACCTTAATATTTTTAAAAAATTCCAATCAACGAACATGCTTAGATACTCAAAGAGAACTTGATTTTTTTTTCACGGCTTGTGTTGTCTAATTATACATATAGAACTTCAGGAAGAATATCATACCAATGAGTAACCACATCATGGATTGTATTTATGGTCATATTTGCATCATTATGAATATTTGGAGTTGTGAAGTAAACCCTTGGTAACATCTTCCCATTAAAGGCCATACAACCAACCAAGTGAAACTGAATAAAATTCTCCTCCTGTAAATTTTTTGGTGTGCGGGAAAAATGTGGCAGAATTGTTTTATTTTGGTCCATACCATCAATTATCAAACCCAAACATCTTTCTATGTTTATACAATTTTTGTCTTTCACTTGTTTGATGATTGTGATGCTTTTGAAGTGCTTTGACAACGGAATCTTCACATAAAATAAAAGAAACCTATTAATAAATATATTTTCATAGTTGATAACTATCCATTTTTTTAAAATAATGTTATGAACGCAAACCTCTTTCTTCCCCTTGACATTTATCTCTTTTTTCTATAAGAGAAGCGCATGTACTTCAAACCCCCATCCTTGTCTTCTTAGGAATACAAACATTGTTGAATTCGTTCTTCCATACCCTTGTAAAATATGAATATGTAATAAAATTACCAACTCCTTCAGCACCTTCTTCATATTCTTTGTATAAGTTGTATATTTCTCGTCTCGGGAAATTATCTATAATAGTATTGTGTCTTTATTTGGCATACACTCTCCATGTTTTGAAAATAATTCTTTCATCCATGACATAGAAATATTTGCTAATGGACCAACCTCCCTTTTATAACGTACTTCTGAATAATATGTGGGATCCTTTTCCATTCTTTCTTGGATTCTTGACACACGAAAATTACCCATTGAATGCAACATTTTGAAAGAGTTCTGCAGAGAAATGCATTCCCAATATGATAATCATAACCTTCTAGTGTAGTTTGCATGCAACCCACTAAATATGATAATCATAACCTTCTAGTGTAGTTTGCATGCAACCCACTAAATATGAATTTTTCATGTTTTTATTCATTGATAAATATATTTTCCTTTTCTCCTTTGCAAAGTTGAAATTTGTATCTTTCAAGCAATCATTTCAACAACATTCACTTGAAATCATATCACAGAGAGAACTTCTGCTTGTGAGATATGTTGTCTTAACCCTTGTATAACTGGAATATTTTGTATTGATATGAAAAGGTCTACTCCTACTCCTAGTTACAATATTTTCTTGCAACGGATTCATCATTCCATTATCCTTTACAAAAGCATTTTCATCACCATTAGGAGGAATATTATCCTCACTATCATCATTATGAACATAGTTAAGAAATTCATCGTAATCATTGCTCAGAAAATATTCATTACCATCCTCACTTGAAGAAAAAATTTCACAAAAAATCTTTTCGAACCCTGACTCAGAAAATCCTTCACCATCTTCATCCATGCTTTCAAAATCTTCCCTTGGAGGATTTAATTCTTCATCACCATGACTGCCTTTGAAACACTCACTTAGAGAAAATGCATTATTCAGATATGTGCCTCTAAAACTATCCTTTGCAGGAAACTCTTCATCCTCCCATTCATAATTGGTGCTCTCATAATCCTTAGGAGTAGGAATTATTGGAAATTTTGACTCTCTATTTATAGTCAAATTATTACTTGCAAGAAATTCTTCATCCGCAACTTCATCAGTGGTGGTCTCGTAATCCTTAGGATTAGGAGTATGTGGAAACATTGAATCTCTATTTAATGAAAATTCTTCATCCTCCCCTTCCTAAGTGGTGCTTGCATAATCCTTAGGATTAGGCCTAAGTGGAAGCTTTGAATCTCTATTCAATATAAATGCTTTATCCTCCCCCTCCCCTTCCTCACCGGTGCTCTCATAATCCTTAGGATTAGGAATAAGTGGATGCTTTGAATCTCTATTTATTGAAAATTCTTCATCCCCCCCTTCCTCAGTGGTGCTCTCATAATCCTTAGGATTAAGATGAAGTGGAAAATTTGACTCTGGAAATTCTTCATCACCCCCTTCATTAGTGGTGCCCTCATAATCCTTAGGATCAGGACGAAGTGGAAATTTTGACTAGAAATTTTTCATCCCCCCCTTCATCAGTGGTGCTCGTATAATCCTTAGGATTATGATGAAATGGAAATTTTGACTCTGGAAATTCTTCATCCCTCCCTTTATCAATGGTGCCCTCATAATCCTTAGGATTAAGACGAAGTGGAAATTTTGACTCTGGATATTCTTCATCATGCCCTTCATCATTGGTGCTTTCATAATCCTTAGGATTAAGACTAAGTGGAATAATTAACTCTCGATTTACAGGAATTTCTTTTTATTCCCCTTCATCAATTTTGTTCTCAATCATCCCTAGGATTACGACCAAATCAAAAATTTGACTCTATATTCATGGTGAACGAACTCCTGTTATACTCATCAATTTGAATAGAGTTGTTGCGTGATGAAGATGTTGATCCTGTAGAAAGAAAAACTTCACTATCAAAAGAATCCATGACTTTCAACAAGAAGATGTTGAATGATACAAATGCACTCTCTTCCAATGATAATATGTAACTTAAAGATTGCAAATTTCCCTCTAAAATTTCACCCCAAAAAATTATCGCTAAAATTTCTCCCTCCAAAGTTTTCCCCCAAAATTTTCGCTAAAAAATTTCCCTCCAAAAATTTCGTTTGAAATATTTCCCTCCAAAATTTTCGTCTCATATTTATTTCAAAACATTTTACTAAATTGTTGGTCTTGAAATATTTCACCCTACTTTCATTGAAAATGTCCACAAAAATATTCATTTCATGAATTCCTTCGAAACTAAAATAAATTTTGTATTTAAATGATTTAACATTGACTACGTATCGAAATTGATTTTTAAAATTTATGTTTTATTTTTTTGCCGACATTGAATAAAAGTTAATCTAAACCTGTAATATTAATCACATATTGATTTTCTTAATTTTAATTTTAATCCCACATTCGCGAAACGCTAAAGCAATCGCACAATCTTCGCTATATAATAACAATCATTTTTTTTATTCCTCACATCACATCAAGTCTTATGGGTTTTGTTAAACATTTGGAACAATTTTGTGGAGGCGCAGCATTGGCATCGATAACACATTGAGTGGCATTTTTTCTCATTTGAAAGGTTAGTTTTCATTCTGTTTTGACCATTTAAAAATGAATTTGGGGAGAATCTGCTTTTTTATGGTTTTTATGTTCCAAAATATTTTTTTATTTTTTTCCTTTTTTCTTTGAATTTTATTTGGCAATATCATAATTTACAGGAAAAACCACATAAAAAGCCCTATTTTTTATATTTTTATAACAAAGAAGATGCCAATAAAAAAAAATTAAAAAAAATCAAAATTGTAGGGTTTTTAAAACAAAAAATAAGAAAAGTATTATATTTTAGGGTTGTTGGGTTCCTCCACGAAACAAAAAACCAAAAAAAAAACCTCTCGCATAAAATTTAAAAAAAAAAAAAAACAGTCATATTTATTTATTTTTTATTTTTTCTTAAACATGCAAACAAAAAAAATTAATTTTTTTTTAGAATAGTATGGTATGTTTAAAAAAAAAAAAATATATATATATATATATATATATATAAACAACATATGTATTTATAGGTTTTAAAAAAAAAAATTTTGATTATATATATATATATATATATACAATTAAAAATTCTTGTTTTTCTTTTTTTCATTTTTATTTAGAAAATTAATTTGTTTGTCGCGTCAGGGGTTGGAAGTCGGTTGGGCAATCTTGTGTAGCGCGCTACAGGGGCGAAGGCGGTTGGGCAATGTTTGACGGTGTCGCCAATTGTTTTATAACGATGCTCGACGGACAATTTTTTATTTTTTATTTTTTTTAAATAGATTAAAATGTTCTAAAAATTAAAATACTAAAAAAAAAAGAACGTATTAAATTTTTTTTTTAAATCAAAATAATTATAAAAAAAAAACATATAAAAATTAAAGCTTCTTAAAATTAAAATATTTTTTTTAAAAGCATATTAAAATTTTATAAAATTTAAATTATACTAATTTTTTTTTAAATATTAAATTATATATATATATATATTATTAATTTTTATTAGTTTTAAAAATATATATAATATAAAAATTTGTATTTATATAGTTAAAAAAAATATCATTATTTTTGTTAGATCTAAGACTTTTGTGATCAATAATGTAGATAAATATCTTTCAGAATAATCACATCATTTGTTGTGATTAATCTGAAAGATATTTATCTACATTATTTTTTTTAATTTAAATTTGTTTTGGAAAACTTCTAAAACAAAATTTCGTTTAATTAAGATATGTGTTTTTTCATTAACACACACACACACACATATATATATAATTTTTCTTTTTATGAGGGAGATGGCATCAAAGAAGGTCTTTGTGAATGTTTTTGGACCAAGGGCAGCAATTGCCAAATCTAAAGTTACAGCTGGACGTACTAAGGATATTGCTAGATGCACTATGGATATTGTTGGATGCACTAAGGATATTACTAGACATACTAAGGATATTGTTGGACGCACTATGAATACTGTTGAACACACAAAAACTGAGAAACGTAATAAAAGTCAAGCAAGTTGCTCATCAAGTACATTCAAGATTCTTTTTGAATGGAAGAACGCACAGGAAATAAATTAAACATTATTTTCATGGTATCTTCAAGACAATGAAACCGATGATGGTGTACATATCTATCAGTATTGTGGTATCATTAACATTGGCGAATCATATGAGGTTATGGGCAGAGTACGAGGCATATGTTTGGTGTTGAATACATACATTGTTTATGCTTTTGCAAGAATAGATAATACACGTGAAAACATTAGATACCGTCTATCAAAGGTCAAGTATGACACAGATGAAGAACCTACACAATTGTGCACAGAAATCACAAGCAACATTGCAAATAACATTGTAATTATGTTTATTTATATTTGTGTTACGGATTATTGTAAGGATCATTCAAATTTTGATAAATTATTGATCATTGACATATTGTATTTTGTTTCATGGGATTTTTTTGAGAGTCTTTCAAACATGTTGGAGAGTATTTATTATCTGGAGCCAAATGTTATGACTGTTATCAACACTTTCCACACAGAGATAGAAGAAGATAGGAGAAGGAAGCAAAGATCAATAGCTTGTGACACTGCAATAGTACAAAGAGGGGATCAACAAAGACTCGCTAAGGTTGGTCAAACTAGTAAAGCTAAACATGTTGCTTTTGAAGATGTGGAAGATGAAGCTGAAAAATATGTTAGAATTAGTGAGGAGGAGATTAGAATTGTTGTTGAAAAGGAGAAAAAAAATAAAACACCAAATGGAAAAAAGAAAAATGGCCAAAGATGTCTCTCTTCTAGATGATGATGAAGAGTTTATTTATCAAAAAGAGGATATGTTAACAGGTAAGAAGAAGAAATCAAATGTTGGTCAACCTGTAAAAGTCATGAGCAACAGTGAAGAACCAACCGAAAGCTCTAAAGGCAAAAAAGAAATCATAACACCAGGGGTTGAGTTAGAGGATGGCATTATTAAAACAAACAAACAAAAAATCCATTCAAAATCAGTTGAGCAAGAATAAATTAATTAATGGTGGCCACACATATGAGCTTAATGTTAGCCAATTCTATAGGTCAGATGTAGGACAATCTCAATATCAAATTAGAAATGCACATCACCTACATGTACATAATCTAAAAACATTGCTTAGGTTCAATCCATACGTGCATGTGGTGGATTGTGTGGTTCTTGTTGATCCACGCCAAGTTCCCAAAAAACAAGCAATTGAAAAGACATAATGTTTTGAATATAAATTTTATGTAATTGTAGGGAACCATTCGGCAAAGGCTAAAAAACAATGAAGAATATCCCAATAACTCTCTTTTTGAAACAGTCAAATGCATCATTTATGTTGATTTAACAGAAATAGAAGAAAATTTATTGGCATATGATCATAATCATGCGGATAATGAGTACATAATGTCTATGACCTTCATCCAAAGGGTCGGATTTATTCATAATGAATTCATAGAAAAATGTGGTGTGGATAAGGCAAAAGTCGGTCTAAGCTTTCGGAATGAATGTTTAATGGAAACATGTTATCAAATTGAGGATAAAATCAATTCAAAAGGTGGAAAAGTTCATTCAAATGCATTGAGATGCATGGATAACATTTTTCAGTTGCAATTTAACTGGGGAGATATGGGAATTGATTGATAAGATTTTTGAGTAGTGGGAAAATATTTTCATAAAAAATCAGAAGGTTAAAAAGTGTAAACCCATAATATGTACCAACAGTAAGACAGGTCATGAAATGAAACAACTTCCATAGGATATGACTATCATACCTTGGAGAACGATGGAAGGAGTGAAGGATAAAAAACTAGTCAAATCAATACTATGCCGTGCGAAGTCAGGTGAATTATCAATGGATGAAATTTGTGCAGAATTTCAAAAGTTTGTTGAATTATTTTTATTTTTTCTCTGATTATAATTTTCTTTTAAATATAGCATATTCTTGTTGATAGAATTTTTTATATATACCAATATATTAACATTTTTTACTTTATTTATTCAGTCAAAAGATTTATATGAAAATACAAGAACATATGGTTAAAATGTTGAATGAAGATAGTTGGGATGATGTTGTGCACAACTACCCAAAATCAATTTCTACATCAACACTTCAATATTTTTATCTTGCATTCAATAAGATATGTTGATTTATACATTCATTTTATTTATATGTAAACCATTTTTACTTTATTACTTATACATACATATTTTTTATGTCATTAAAGATGTCGAAGAAGGATGAAAATGGAGTACCAAATATTTTCAAAAGATTTATTGAAAATTTTAAGTTGGAAAATATGAGAAAGCAACGTCTTATGAATGTCGGACTTGATCCTACTCTTAATAATTTAATTTGGAATGGGCTCGACACTATCCAATAACAAATAATACTGGGTGATTGTGAAGACATTGCAAAACTCATACCTAAAAGGGAATATGCCCTAGTTATTGCAGATATTCCTCATGGTTTCAACTTCTTATACATTGAATATGATAGTGAACCATATACTTATCAAGCTTTTAGTAAAGTAGTTACGGGCTTTTAAGAAGTCACAAAATCACTACTTCGGAGATTTGTGACATTTCATTCGAACACACAATTTACAATGTTATTAACAAGCTTCAAGGGAAAATCAAACTTAAGGATGTATCTTACATGATAGGACATTGAAATTATATGTTCAATTAATGTTAAAAAAATTTATTTATGTACAATTTAATTGAATTTTTTCTATGTCATGTTAAATGCAGAAGTCAAATATTGTTTCTTCTAAAGATCAGCCTATTATAAATGATTGTGAGTTCATCCATGTTGAATGTTGGACAAAAGAGAATACATATAAGCCTATTCTTTTGAATCGAGTAGATGGGAAGAGACATAGCCAAGTACTGGTCCATGATGTTGTTGTAAGAAAACTAACATGAGGATAAAGATGCAAAACGAGAGATAGTTAGCATTTATCAAAAACCGCAAGCATTGATTAATTTTCTTATATATATATATATTCAAATGAAAGAAAATGGGTTTTGGATTTATTCTCAAGTTCAGATAAGTTTTATTATATAAAATTGAATTTAAATATATTATTTTTTAGGTTTTATGTGTTTATACTAACTTGCTTAATTATTTCTTTTGTGCTTGATGATTGAGTCCAACACTAGCATGTTGCCTACAAAAAGGAATAAATTGCATTTTCATTGAAAAATACTCGGTGCAATGAAAATTTATTCAACAAAGAATTAATGTTCTTCAATTTCTTCGAGATGCATTGCAAGAAGTTGGTTTGAGGAAAGGGGATTTTAATGATTCACATGTGGAAAAAAAGGCAAAAGAACCTCAACTGCCATTATATGGAATTATTGGAAAATGACACTTTAGAAGATTTGCAGATATCAAAGATCCATTAGAAGAGGACAATGACCAAAATGAAGCAGAAAATGTTGTGGAAGAATACATTAATGATGGTCTAGAAGATATTGAACATGGATTAGTTGATATTATTGATTAGCTTTAAGTTATGTTTGCAAATAAAGCTCAATTTTGAGATTTATTCATCAGTTTACTTGTAATGTTTAGACTTTGAGATTTTATGAGAAGAATCATTATTTTTTGGAAAAAAAATTGTAATTACTATTATTTTTTGACATAAAATTCATTAAAAAATGCTATTTTTTAAGTTTGTTTATTAAGATTTTCCCAAAAAAATCGTTTATTTAACATCTTATTTTTAACAAAAAGTCTCAAAATGTGTATTTTTTTCATTGTATTTGTATTGAAAATGTGTATTTTTTTGTCATATGGTTAAAGATATTGGTTTTTTAGCGACAATTATTTGATGTGCATTGAAATATTAATTAACAATACATAAACATATAAACTTTAAAATATTGACTATTTTTTTATTTTTTTAACTATGTGAAAAAATGAAGATTACATTACCCAAAAAAAAAAAAATTAAAACAAGTACATAAATACACTTAAAATAAACATCTCAGGGAAGAAGAAGACATTAGAAAATTTAAAGTGTCAAAATCAACAATCTAAAAAAAAGGGTGATTCTGCATCACCACTTTTCAAAATCGACATAGATATCATTACATTAAAAAATAAAAAATGAAAGTGCCAAAAATGTACTCCAAAAAAAAGGGTGATTCTGCATCACCACTTTTTAAAATCGAGTGTTTTTTTTGCTACCTCAAAAAAACGTGTGCCAAGTAATTTTCTTGTCTGATCGATAACTTTGTTGCATCTAGTGCAAACAATCAAATAGGATTAGAAATCGTCATCTGCACTGAAATCAATGCATTTAGTGTAAGCAATAAAATAGAATTAGAAATCATCTACATTGAAATCAATGCATCTAGTGCAAGCAATCAAATATAATTAAAAATCAACATCTACTTTGAAATTAATGCATCTAGTGCAAGTAATCAAATATCATTAGAAACCAACATCTACACTAAAATTAATGCATCTAATGCAAGCAATCAAATAGGATTAAAAATACACATCTACACTAAAATCAATGCATCTAGTGCAAGATATTCTTCCCTATCGCCCCCCCCCCCCAACCCCCCGGCCACCCTTTCCTCCCCTCTCCATATATATATTTATATCCCTCCATCTCTCCTTATTTGTCTCTCTAACTCACCCCCCCAAACATATGCTCTCTCCCACTCGATATCTATAAATATCTTTGTCCCTCTCTCCATCTCTCTCTTCTTCCCCCTCTTCACCTTCCATCTATTTCTCTATCTCCCTCTGTCTCTTTATATTACCCCGAAAACACACTCTCTTTCTCCAATCTATTTATCTATCACTCCCTCCTCTCCCTCTATGTCTCTCTCTTCCCCTTCTCTCCCTCTCCCTCGCTTCTCTCTCTTCCCTATTGTTGTCCTCTCTCCCTCTCTCTCCATCTTCCTTATCACTCCCTCTCTCTCTCTCCACCTTTATCTCTCTATGACTTTCTTCTTACCTTCCTCTCTCTCCCCCTCCAACTCCATCTCTCTTTCCCTACCTCCCTTTACTCTCTCACATCCTCTCTATCCCTCTCTTTTCCTCACTCTCTGTTACTATATGTCTCTATCTCTCCTTCTCTCCCCCCTTCTCTCCATCTCTCCTTCTTTGTCTCTTTATCTCACCCCCAAACATACACACTCTCTCTCTCCATCTCTTCCTTGTCACTCCCTCTCCCTATCCACTTCTCACTCTCTATGTATTTCTTCTTTCCTCCCTCTCTCCCCCTCCAACTCCATCTCTCTATCCATCCCTCTCTTCTCCTATCTCCCTCCCTCTCTCCTTCTCTCTCTTAAGTCCTCTCTCTCTATGTTTCTCTCCTCCCACCCTCTATCTTCCGCCATCACAATCTCTCTCTTTTACCTCTGGGATCCTCTCTCTTCCCCCATCACACTCTCTCTCTCTCTAACTATGTTACTATATCCCTTTCTCCTTCTCTCCCCTATTCTCTCCCTCTCTCCTTCTTTGTCTCTTTATCTCGCCCCTAAACATGCACACTCTCTCTATTCATCTCCCCCTTGTCTCTCCCTCTCACTCTCCACTTCTCACTCTCTATGTATTTCTTCTTCCCTTCGTCTCTCCCCCTCCAACTCCATCTCTTTATCCCTTTGTCTCTCCTCCTCTCTCTCGTACTTCCTCTCTCTCCCTTTCTCTCCTACCTCCCTCTCTCTTCCCCCATCTCTCTCTCTTTCTCTCTCTCTCTCTCTCTCTACCCTCCAGTCCTCTCACTATCTCCCTCCCTCTCTCCTTCTCTCTTTCCCACCTCCATATTTATGTCTCCCTCTCCCTCTTACCCTTCTCTACCTTTCTCTCTCCTCTCCCTCTCTCTCTATTTATTCATCCTCTCCCCTCTCCTTCTGTTTATCTCCAACTCTCCCTTGTCACTTCCCCTATCTCTCTACTTGTATCACCCTATGCCTTTGTTCTTCCCTCCCATATATATATCTATAGTTAATATATATTATAATATATCAAATTTAATATTGTATTAATCCACACTTTTTAAATTTAATAATATTAATATGAATATTAGATTTAATAATAATATTAATATTAGGGTTAATAAAGTTTTTTTTTTTGCATAGTATTAATAATAATTTGGTCCATGGCCATATAAGTTCACCTAAATAAAACCCCCAAGTGTTCCTAAATATAAAGAGGTTTATGGAGTAGATGTAAAAAAAGGTTTTATTATTTACCATACTTGTTTTATTTACCATGATATTTGGCACATTGGCTTGGTATATAGTTAGATTTTGATTTCAAATCATATTTCATATATTTTTATTTATTTACCATAGCTCTTTTATATTTATTAATTTACCATACCTCTTTTATAAATATGATATTTGGCCTATGGTATTAATAATAATTTGTCCCATGGTATTTGGCCCATAAGCTTCACCTAAACAAAACCTCTTTTTTGAGTTTTTGTAAATATAAAGAGGTTTATGGAAAGGTTTTATTTATTAATTGTACATTTTAATTATATTTTTATTTATTTACCATATACCTCTTTTTTTAGTGTTGGTAAACCTATTCATATTTTAAATTTATATTGATTTTTAAGGGAGATCTACCCTCCTATTGGGCTTTATGTTTTTAAGTGAGACCTACCCCCATATCCTATACCCAAATTTGTATGACTTTACGATCATATCTACCCTGTTTTGTCATATCTACCTCGTTTTTACCTACCCCCATACTAGTTGTATGACTTTACGATCTACCCCCTACTCGCTTTACATTTTTATGTGAGATCTACCCCATTTTTACTTGAGATCTACCCCATATCTACCTCCATATTGGCTTTACGGTCTACCCACATACTAGTTGGCTTTACTATCTACCCCCATACCCCCTATACTGAATTTACATTTACATTTACGGCTTCCATATATCTACCTTATATTTTTATATTTACGGCTTCCATATATTTACCATACCTATTTTATCTAACATGATATTTGGCACATAGGCTTGGTATATAATTAGATGTTGATTTCTAATCCTATTTGATATATTTGTATTTATTTACCAAACCTCTGTATGCCTCTTTTATAAATATTTGGCACATAGACTTGGTATATAATTAGATGTTGATTTCTAATCATATTTGATATATTTTTATACCTTTTTATACGGCTTTTATAAATATGGTATTTGGTCCATGGTTTTAATAATAATTTGGCCCATGGTATTTGGCCCATAACCTTCACCTAAACAAAACCTATTTTTTGATTTTTTGTATGGAGAGGGTTTATTTATTTACCACATAGACTTGGTATATAATTAGATGTTGATTTCTAATCATATTTGATATATTTTTATACCTCTTTATACCTCTTTTATAAATATGGTATTTGGTCCATGGTTTTAATAATAATTTGGCCCATGGTATTTGGCCCATAAGCTCCACCTAAACAAAACCTATTTTTTGAGTTTTTGTATGGAGAGGGTTTGTTTATTTACCATATCTCTAGTTTAATTTTATTTTTATTTTTTTACCATATCTATCAAGTATAAAAAGATGTTTGTTTGTAAAAAAAAATGATTTGTTTATTTAGCAGTTTATTTATATTTTATTTATTTACCATACCTCTTTTTTAGTGTTCATAAACCTCTCCATATTTTAAATTTATATTGTGTTTATACATAATAATGGTTAGATTGATTTTTAAATAGGCATTAGATTAAAAATGTTAAACATTACATGTTAATTGTTTACGTTTTTAATCTACCTCATATTAAGTTTACATGAGATCTACCCCATTTTTGCCTGAGATCTACCCCATACTAAAATCTACCCACACATCTACCCCATACCCCCATACTGGCTTTACGATATACCCAATAAACCCCATTTTTACATGACATCTACCCCATACCCCCATATTTCCTTTACGATCTACCCCATATTCTTTACATATTGGCTTTACGATCTACCCCATACTGTCTTTATGTTTACATTTACGGCTTCCATACTGGGTTGTAAAGCAGCTTCCATACTAGCTGTAAAATGGCTTCCATACTACGTCATTTACGGCTTCCATACTGGGTTGTAAAGCAGATATAAAGCGACTTCCATACTACGTTTACATTTACGGCTTCCATATTAGGTTGTAAAGCGGCTTCCACGATCTACCCCCATATTGTCTTTATGTTTACATTTACGGCTTCCATAATTGGTTGTAAAAGGGCTTCCATACTGGTTGTAAAGATGCTTATGTTTTTACATGATATCTACCATGTTTTTACTTGAGATCTACCCCATATTCTTTACATACTACCCCATATTCTTTACATACTTGCTTTACGATCTACCCCATACTGTCTTTACGTTTGTCTTTACGTTTACATTTATGGCTTGCTTCCATACTGGGTTGTAAAGCAGAAGGAAACCAACTTCCATACTACGTTTACATTTACGGCTTCCATATTAGGTTGTAAAGCTGCCTTCCATATTAGGTTGTAAAACGACTTCCATATTGGCTATAAAATAGCCCTCTTAGAGCAATTATTGTATTTTCGTTATATATATATATATATATATATATATATATATATATATATATATATCATACCCAACTTATACCTTATTCATTGCAATCTCACTTTAATATCTTTACATAATCTTCAACTCTATACTTTTTGTACATATTGTTTTCAGAATCACATATATATACCTTACCTTATTCATATCCTTTATATATATATATAAGCATGTGCAATGTAACTTTTTGTTTCAATATAAAAAGTTTGATTTTTTTTTTTTTTCTGGGAAAATATATATATATATATATATATATATACTTTATCGAGCTTATGCCTTATTCATTGCAAATTCACTTTAATATTTTAAGTTATAGATATATAAGTATGTCACCTCTCCAATAATATAATTATAATAATAAT
The DNA here is from genome assembly GCA_034641835.2 of Pinus albicaulis. Taxonomy (NCBI): domain Eukaryota; kingdom Viridiplantae; phylum Streptophyta; class Pinopsida; order Pinales; family Pinaceae; genus Pinus; species Pinus albicaulis. The sequence continues at coordinate 1,231,958,334 of CM076584.1, read as the reverse complement.
AAATTAATGTAGGCCCAAAACAAAAATGAAAATAATCATATCGATAAAAGACTACAATAAAATTCAACACAAAGAATCAAAATTAGGCTCTAAAATCTTTTAATATTCTTTTTAATTAAATATGTGCAAAATAGATCTTAAGAAAAAACCTTATCATATGAATATATTAAAATCTTTAAAAACATAAAAATTTCCAAATCAAAATTGTAATATTTGAAAACATTAATTTGATGTAGTTTTATTATAAATGTTGTTGTCACATAATGTAAAAAACCTCATTATATCTAATTTTAATATTAAAAATTTAATATTAATATTAAAACTAAAATTAATATTAATATATTATAATATTAATATTATTAATTTAAATAATTTTAAATTAAATAATTTGAGAAAATGTTTGTATCTACACTAATAATATATCTCATATTACCATGATAGATTCAAAATTAGATTGATCTAGACTATTAATATCCCATATTACTTTATAAGATATACCTTATCCAAACATTACACATCAAATATCCTTGGTAAATTATATAAGTCATTAAAATCCCTACCATGTACCTATACCCTATCAACATCAAATATCCTTGGTAAATTATATAAGCCATTCACATCCCTACTATGTATCCTATATCCTATCCAACTTATGCATCATTCATTGCAATGTCACCTTATCCAAGTTATGCCTTTATTCATTACAATCTCACTTTAAAATCTCTAAGTAATCTTCAAATCTATACTTTATACATATATTATTTTCATAATATACTAAGCCTTTAATATCTTTAATTACTCTACAAATATTTACTTTATACATATATTATTTTCATAATATCCCAAACCTTGTGAGATACATTACAAGTCAAACAAATGTCTTTTATCATATATAAGTCATTCACATCCCTACCATGTACCCTATCCAATATAAGTCATTCACAACCCTACCATGTACCCTATCCAATATAAGTCATTCACGTCCCTACCATATACCCTATCCAATATATGTCATTCACAACTCTACCATGTACCCTGTCTAGCTTATGCATCATTCATTGCAATCTCACCTCATCCAAGTTTATAAGTTTATCCAGCTTGTGTATCATTCTTTAATATCTTCTAGTAATCTTCAAATATTTACTTTATACATATATTATTTTCATAATATCCCAAACCTCATTCTTTAATATCTTTAAGTAATCTTCAAATATTTACTTTATACATATATTATTTTCATAATATCCCAAACCTCATTCTTTAATATCTTTAAGTAATCTTCAAATATTTACTTTATACATATATTATTTTCATAATATCCCAAACCTCATTCTTTAATATCTTTAAGTAATCTTCAAATATTTACTTTATACATATATTATTTTCATAATATCCCAAACTTTATGGGATACATTACAAGTCAATAACTGTCCTTTATCATATATAAGTCATTCACATCCCTACAATGTACCCTATCCAACTTATATACATTACAAGTCAAATGAATGTCATTTATCATATATAAGTCATTCACATCCCTGCCAGATACCCTATCCAACTTGTGCATCATTCATTGCAATCTCACCTCATCCAAGTTTATAAGTCATTCACATTCCTACCATATTACCTATCAAATTTATACATCATTTATTGCAATCTCACCTCATCCAAAATCCAGCTTATATATCATTCATTGCAATCTCACTTCACCTTATCCAAGTTATGCCTTAATTATGCCTTAATTCATCTTATCCAATCTCACTTCACCTTATCCAAGTTATGCCTTAATTCATTGCAATCTCATTTAATTCATTGCAATCTCACTAGTTATACTTCAATTCATTACAAATCTCATTTAATTCATTGCTATCTCACTTTAAAGAGTAGCAACTAGGAACAATTCCAGATTGCAATCTCACATTATCCAAGTTATACTTTACTTCAATCTCATTTAATTCATTGCAATCTCACTTAAAGAGTAGCAGCGAGGAACAATTCCAGATAAGAAAAGCAGCACCTGCAAGCCCTGGTTTTGGTTTTGATTCGATCAAGGGGAAGGGGCTTTTAGCTGTCCCTGCGTAGCCAAGTTTCCCCGTTCCACGGACCAACATCATTAGACTGTGGCCTCTAGATGTTAGATTTAGTCGGATACATTCCCGGCCTTAAGGATAATATATCTGTTAACTGAGGTAGGCGACCAGCCCATGCCCTTAAGGATCCATTCCCAAGGCCTGTAGGCATATGCTCCCATGCTCAGAGCCATCAAGCCCATGCTCAGAGAGATTCCAGACCAACCCCGATATTTAACCCACCTGCAATATTAATTATAGATTATTCCGAGCCAACCATGCTAAAATATTACATTGGCCAATACTGATTATAGATTATTCCGAGCCAACCATACCAAAATTGATTATAGATTATTCCGAGCCAACCATGATAAAATATTATATTGGCCAATACTGTTAATATATCACATGCATCACCCTATAGACATTGCTACATAACCCGCCTTTCATGCCCTGACCCAACGAACAACCCAGATTAGATCTTAAAATGAACCGTTGGCCTCACCAGCATCGCCTTTCTAAGGAAGTGTCTTCTTAATGAAATGCCCTGACCCAACCAACAACCCAGTTTATATCTTAAAATGAAATGCTCTGGCCCCACTAGCAAATCAATTAACTATCTTCAAATTGAATGCCTGCAAACCCATCAATCTCAATTTAATTTGTCCACATGTGATGTGCAAGACAAGTCTTCAAATTGAATGCATACAACCCCATCAATCTCAATTTAATTTGTCCACATGTGATGTGCAAGACAAGTCTTCAAACCTGCAAGACAAGTCAAAAAGTACACAAGGTGCTATTGAAAAATTTTAACTCGTCCTTTACCACCAAATATTTATAAAGACAGCTTCGATACCCACTTTGATTTATAAAGACAGTTTCGATACCCACTTTGATGTAAACCTACCAAGACAGATCAGATACCCTTCTGATGTAAACCTCTTAAGCCAGATAAGAATATCAGTCTGAAGCCCCAATTACAAAACTACCCATATCAAAATTTGCTTGAATGACACATGGTATTCCAGAACTGATTACAGGTGATTGCATTACTAACATAATGAAATCCAATTACAAAACTACCCATAACAAAATTTGCTTGAATGACACATGGTATTCCAGCACTAATTACAGGTGATTGCATTACTAAACATAATGACATCCATTGCATTTCTTAAATTTAGACTACTAAATTGAACATTTTTATGCAAAAGCCAGGAGATGAACCGCACTAATTAGAGGTGAACACATCACGCTCAATATAATAACATCCATGGGAAAAATGAAAATTTACCACATTGAAACAGAAAATATTTATTCAAGTGAGAGAAACACATCCTGTTACAAAAGGAAATACATCATCCTACGCCACAACCCTCCCCAACACAGAATAACAAATTGGACTACTGCCCAAATGTATTTATTGAAAACCCATCATCCTAAGCTACAACCCTCCCCCAACGCAAAAGATATTAAACTGCACTACACGACTTTATTGTTGTTTCCAATCTAAATACTAGAACTCAGCTCGCAGTAGATCATGATTGACATGATAGAAGATCAACAAGACAGAAGACAAAGAACCCAGAACAGAAGGATTTCTGTGTGCATCTCTGGTGCCTGCAACGCTCAACCTTCCTGCATTTCACATTTGAGAAGCTTCTTTTCCTTTTCGGTCAATTGCAAACAGCCATATTCATCACTTTCCTCTTCCCAAGCAAGCAATGGTAGAGTAGACCTGGGAGACTCGTTAGTGGCCATTCTGTAAGTATGATACACAACACTGCTCCTTCCTGTGAGATCTTGACGACTTGTCATGTCACAGATATATCCCTGTGGCCAAACTGGCTTGATCCATGAAGAATCCCCGTTGTCTACACTAGCATGAACTGAGATGGAGAATACCATAGGCCTGAAACAGCTTAATACCCTCTCCACCAGTGCTTCAAGGTCACAATCCTTGGGATTGTAGCCCATTGCCTCAAAACTTGCATAACTGAAACCATCCTCAGGCGTTACATGAATAGTAGAAATAGCTGTTCCTTCAAGAGCATTCATGGAATATCCACACGGATCAAACTGAAAGTCACAAATCTTAGACTCAGGAAGAATATCACTTATTCCTGAATTACATGTAATCTCCAATGCAGACTTGGAGGTATCCTTGTAAAAGACAGACGCCTGTTTCCGGTCCAGTTCTGTCATGCACATCTCTAATGTAAAAACTGGAGGAGCATTTCCCTCAAATGAAGTATCCTCAGCACCAGCAGAGTAGACATGCCAATTATACGCTTTCCCAGAATCCCCCATCACATATGCCTTGCTTCCAGAACCAAGCTTTCCAAAGTATTTATCCAAGTAAGATATTTCCTCGCCGAAGCTGCGATGAGGAAATGGCTGGACTCCAGTAAAGATAAATGTCCCTCGAGTGTATTTAACATTTTTGACAGAGAGGGACAACTTGCTTGCGTTCTTCAGAATCAGAGGAATGGAAACCAGCAGCGCTATAGTCCCACAAGTCTTCAGAACAAGCTTGTACGGATAAACAAACAGACTCGATTCAGACAGGACATATGAGTCAAGATGCTCATTAGAGAGCTCAGAAACAATTGTGCATTGTGCCGCATCCAGCATTGCATCCAAATCAGCTCGAGTGAGTGCCCTCAGGCCCCTCCCTTCTGGATCATTAGAAATTGAAGGTGCAAAGAACTCGACCTCTAGACGCTTTTCAAATCCTTCAAACCCAATTGCAGTCATCGGAGCAACAGAATCTCCACAAGCCCCACCCATTTTCAAATGCAAACAAAAAGTTACAGCCTATGCAGTCCAGATATAGAAGAAAAAAAACAGACTATGAAAGGAATTTCTAAAGCGTTGGGGGAAAAATAGCCACTCCAGAGGAGTGGGGAGCTAATCTAACAGCCGTGTAGCAAAGCTGCAGATCAGCTCCTAGCAGGATGATTGAACTTATTGAAAAACACCTAAACCTAAAATTCCTACTCTACGAATCCCACACAAGAGATATCAGGATGGCTTTCGCACGCACTGCAAAAAAAAACAAGAAGAAACGCATGTTAGATTTTGTAGCTATTTTCTGGAAGAAAATGAAATTAACAGAAAAAAATATATATAACAGAGGTTCTGAAGTATGATAGGATTTAGTTCTAAAGTATCTGCAAGCTTTATCGTAAGCACATCCCTCAAAATTTGAGGAACTTCATCTCGGATATCGCTCAAATACTTCGCTGCATGTACATAGTTTCTCCATTTGAAATTTCATGACAGTATTCTTTACAAGACATCTCACTCTATCGGACCATAATATCCCTGATGATACTTGAAAGGGATTTTTTTGGGTGTTCATCAATAAAACGATGCATTGGGCCAAAACGACATTATTTTTGCAAATACCCTGTCTAAGATACCATGCCAGGGTTTACATGCAATACAGTATTTGAAATTTTGGGTCTATGCAAGAAATAGATAGAGACTCGAATGGATGAAATGCATGCAGTGTTTGAACACCCTTAGATTCAGTCATGATGGGATGCATGATGCGAAAGGGATTCACCCCAAAAATCTATAATATGTAACAATATTTATGCCTATGCCAAAGTCATTCACTGTCGATGATACCATGGCAGACTCTACATGCAATACAGCATTAGAAAATTTGGGTCTAAATTACTAAACAAAAGAAAAAAAATTTAGAATTCCAGATTTGTATGCAAAAAATAGAAAGAGACTAGAATGGATGAAATGCATGCACTGTTTAACACCCTTTTACTCAGTCACGATAGGATGCATGATGCCAAAGGGATACACCGATGATATGCATGCACTGTTTGACACCCTTTTACTCAGTCATGATAGAATGCATGATGCCAAAGGGATACACCGAAAAATCTATCATATGTAACAATAATTATGCCTATGCTAAAGTCATTAACTGCAAAACCTCACATATGCAACAATATCTATGGCTAATAATATTATTAGAGGTATAGGGTCTACAGCGAATAAACCAAGGCAACATGCACTGGATGTTCAATCAAACATTCCGTATTCCATTATTATCTATTATGAAAAGAAAACTTACGTTGGAGTATGCAGCGCTGCGGAATTTCTCGATGCCACCGTTAGGTCGAACGTCTTCAATCTTGTAGCCTAAGGGAGTTTCGTATTGAGGGCAATTACTACTGGACTGCTTTTTACCGCCTTTGGTCTCCATCAGAACATTCAGCCTTTCTGCAAAACACAAAGCCGAGAAAAAAACCAGACAAGGATCAGTCAAAACTAACACATTTTAATTACAATGAATATCGAAAATATAACAACGCAGAGCAAACAAACCAGAAGAATCGAAACTGGGACCTTAACAACCCTAATGTTAACAGAGTCAATAAAACCCTAAAAAGCGTAGAAAAGATCACAAAGGAAATGGGTGGAAACGAAAGAATCAACAGTGCAGGTCAAACGATCGATTCCCTTCCGAGGAAATCAAAGCAAGGGAACCACAACCCTAAAAAACCCCCACAATATACAAACGAACGGCCTTTAAACGAAACCATCGATCAGTCTATAATAAGCTCGGATTCTTTCCGCCGTAAACCGATCCGGCGGATCACAATCCAGACTTCCCCAGCCCAAAGAAAAACCATAAATCAAAGAATCACCACAGATTTGGGGCTAAAAATGTATTACAGGACAATATTCATCAAAAAGCAATAGAAACCCAGAGGAAATCAGGGAGAACCTCTTACTGTATATTAAAACTGATGATTTGAGCCTGGAAACACCTCCGATCCAATAGATTCCTTAGCTATCCCTCAGGAAACCAAAGAAGGGGTGCAAAAACCCTCACGAAAATCACAAACGAAGAAATCCCGTATCGCAAGTGTTACGCAATCGAAGACTCAAAACAATTTGGATATGTGAATTGCGAAGGGGAAGACCTCTATATAAAGGCCAGAGACGTGAGCGCGGACCTCTACTCCGATTCTTGTGGCTCACAATTATTTTCCTGTTTGAATAACCGCTAGTCTAAAGTTAGCGAACTCTCCGGTTCTGAATGGCTGCCACGCGGCGTCTTGCTTCTTACGCTTTCCAACGCTAATCTCGATAGTTGGCATTTCGCGTTTATCGCTCTGCTCTGACTCTACGTCCTGATCCCTCCCCATCGCCACACGTTCTCTATGGTTCTGGAATCATAGTTTTCTAAATTTTATTTTAAAAAATTGACACAATAAGTCACACTCGACCTTATAAAATTATTTTTCCGTAGATTGGGCTGCTAAATTTGTTTGCTACGTATGATCAGTGTTGATTTTGAATTTCGTTGTTAGTGTATTTTATTTTTAAATAAATTTAAAATTTTAGATTTTAGGTTAGTACTTTAATTTTCAAAACATATTTACTATTTAAATTGAATTCTAAAATTCCAATATCGATCCCAAAAAATATGGTTATTTATTAATTTGGTTTTATGTATTTATTAAATGTTTAATATCTTAATATTTTTTTGTTATTATTTTAATTTTATTAAAATTGTGATTTTAAGTTGTTAATTATTATTTTTAAGATAAAAATAAATTATTATTTTTTAAGATTTTTAATGTAATTTGTTTCTTCTATTTATCTAAATTAATTTTTTTGAAATTTAAATAAAAAATGATAATTTTTTTTATTTATTTACATTGAATGAAAAGTTAATTTATAAAATTATTTAAATAGTAATACTTATTATAGAAAAGCTCAAAGGGATAGGATTCAAAGATGGAAAGTAAGGAGAATTTCATAGTTGGGTAAGATTTAATTTCCATAGAAACTATAAGGATACCTTTAGGTAATGGTCAAATATGTAGTTATACCAAGAAAAATTATATTAAATGCTATCGTGATGTGTGCATATATATAAGTGGATCAAAGCTCACCTCCATTTTCTTCAATTTATTTCTTAGCTTTCAAAATATAAACCAATTAATGACATAGTGTTTTATTAAAGCACTCCTTATTTAAATATCACAAGTTCAAACCCTAACTCACCAATGTTCACCAAAAAGGCATACATAAACATCTAACGATTATAAGAATAAAAGTTAAAACCAATCTCATATAACATTCTTACAAATCTACCTAATTATTAATTCTTCTGGTCAAAAAAAAAAACATCTATTATAATAAAAAAGTTCACACCAAGTCCCTATTCATCATGATTTTAAAAAAATTACTACACTAAGAAAATGCTCAATAATGAACCATAAATGAATTAGATACTTAAAAAAAAAAAAACATTAAACAATTTACAAAGTTTCTCGCTTATGGGCCATTGCATATCAATTGGCTTAGGTGAAATGCAATTTTTCCAATTCATATCACTAAATTGTATAGTGATTTCATGAAAGTTAATTTTTTTTATTTTTTTACTTTATGTACACTAAATTGTGTAGCCATTGCATAGAAGTTTATTTTTCTATGGTAATAAGATATGGTATATATGTTTAAGTTAAAGTAAATTATGGTTATTAAAATTTCATTTTATAATAATAATAATGATCCCATTTTAAGGTCATGGTTAATCTCGATATCAAATTGGTGTATGAGACCCTCTTGTTTGTGGGACAAGGGACCCATCTCCCCATAGTGATTTTACTACTAAGTCTACGAAGGCATACATATACAGTGATATGTGGTTTAATGACAAGTTTCGTTGGGTGAAATCGGACCTCACTTAGATTAGTCTAAAAAGTTACCAATTCACCATTGTCAAAAAAAAACAAAAAAAAAACTACAAAGCATACATACTCTACCCCTCTAGTTTTTATAAAGTGTTTTTATTAAAATAGTGATAAATTTATATGATAAAATAAAAAAATATATGTTTTGATTTTTTACTTAAATTCAATTATATATGATAATTTTATGTTATTTAAATGGTTTTTTAAATGTATATATAAATTTAATGTTTTTAATTTTCTAAAAAATATTTAGATTATATAAATTTAAGAATTTAAATATACAATTCCAATCATTTCTAATTAAATTTCAAACAAAATTAATATAATATATATTTATTAATAGTCCAAGTATTCAAGCAATGTCTATTTAAAATTATATTTAAAATATATTATATATTTATTAATAGTCCAAGTATTCATTAAATATATTATATATCTATTAATAGTCCAAGTATTCAAGTAATGGAGACATTGTATATTTGATAAGGCATAATGATAATCTACAACCATTTATGTTTTTTAATTCCAATTCTAAAATGAAAGAAAAAGAACATTGCAAATGAGCTTCTTACATTTAGTCATTAAATTCAAGAAAAACAACTCACATAAAGTAGTTAACCTACAAGACCCTCGTAAAGGAAGGTCTTTTCATTCTTAGCTCTGAGATGCTCAACATATAAGAACTAAAAACCCCACTATGTTATAGACTCTTACTTTTGTCCAGTGATAAAGTCCACCCAACATCTTATTATAGTTAATAAAACCATAAAACTCTTCCATAGTTAATTTTGTATTATAATATTACAAAATAAAATATATTTATTTCACTAACAACAACACCAACTTAAACCTAACCCTATCTATTATATAGAAGCATGTAATTACTAAAACTTAAACCCTAACACAAATATTTTCCCAGCTCTAAACTCTTCTTATGTACTTTCCTTGTGCTATCCTTCCTTGGTATTTTATTCAACTTAAATACTAACACAAATATTCTCCTAGCTCTAGACTCCTCTTATGTACTTTCCTTGTGCTATCCTTCCTTGGTATTTTATTCAACTTAAACACTAACAAAAATATTCTCCTATGCACTTTCCTTGTGCTATCCTTCCTTGGTATTTTATTCAAACATGCAACTAATGTGGACCGTTGTTAGGCATTGTGTTCAAACATGCAACCTATGTGGTGTACTTTTCCATCCATGATACATTGGCATGTATGACCAAAGAACCATATCAGGGAAAGCATGTAGTGACAAAGGTGAGAAAAGGTGAGAAGGAGGAAGAAGGATCCATGCTTTGAAAAGCCTCAAAGGACATGAAAATAAAGGGTCACATTAGTTAGGATCCAACTCACTGGATTCCCTTGGTCGGCCACAAGAGATAACAACGTGTACCTGAAATGTCATTTGGGAATTACTTTATACCTCAAGGGAAAGCAAATTTTGACATTGTCTTTTAAATGTTTTCCCTAAATCCCTAAGAAGGTTCACAGAAAATCATTACATTATTTAAATTAAGTTTAGTTTCGCATATTTGTATTTAAAATCACTAAATTAGTGAATAATATTTGATTTCAAATATATTGTAATATTTATATATTTAAATGGGCTCTTATCTTTATGTCAATATTTGTTCCCAATCGTAGTGAAAACATGTGACTTGGCCATAGTTATTAAAATTGGATTTATTAATATAAAATAAATATTTTATTAATTTTTATTAGTCTTATGGATGGCCGAATATTATTGCAATGAGTTAGTCTTATGTCGATTATTGTTTTCAATAAACATGTGACTTAGTCATATTTATTTGCATTTATTAAAATAAAATAAATCATTTATTAATTTTTGACTAGCAAATACTATCTGCAATGAGTTAGTGTCTATTAATTTAATTATTATTATTATTTTTAATTTATTTTATTTTATTTTCAGTATCTAAGCTAATCAATTGTGCATTAATTTAATTATTATTTAATTTTTTTAATTTTTTTTTTTCAATATCTAATGTAATCATTTGTAAATACTTTTTATTACAGTGATAAAAATAAATTAAATTTTATCGTTATTATTATAAAAATAATTAGGATATATGATATTGTGGATAATATATAAGATGGGTGGTTTATTGAATTTTTTATTGAGATGTATTTGATGGTTGGCTAAGATTTGTTGAAATTCAACAAGAAAATGCACCACATACTAGTGTGGTATTCTAGGTCACACATGAGTGAGGAATTCAGTGACACATTAGTGCTAATGTGGACGTCCAATTTTTAAATAAATTGGAAAATAAATTATAATCTTATTTCATAACAACTTGTAATAGTTAACTAAGTGTGATAGACTTAGTTAACTCAAGAATTTTGAGTTGATGGTTAAAGAATAGACATGTAGAGTGATTCTATTATTTACAGAGTCCAATTGCAGTTGTAGCACTAGTGTGGTGTGAGTGCAATCAGTTAACTCAAATTAATTGAGTTAAAATCAGTTTAACTAGTTCTAACTGATTGATGAGCTAGTGGAAGATCAAGTGAATTAAAATAGATTTAATTCACAAGTAGTGATCTACCAAGTAACTAATGATTCACTATTAATAGTTGCATGCATGTCAATTCTAATGACGACCCATTTGAGACAAGGTTAAAGGCAAGTAAACTATCTGTTGTATTATTAGCAAATTGCTCGAACGCAATTATAAAGCCACAAGAAGCCCATGTTGGATAGTGCAGTCAAGGAAGGTTGGAATTCCTATTTAATAGGAATTATTTTGCCTAGCGATTGCATGAGCAAGGCAGGCTGAAGGTGGGTAGGAAATTGGCTATGTATTGGTCTAATTTTTCCTAGATCAGTGTGAGACAATAGGTAGAGTGTATGAGGTTGTGGCGAGCACACATGCATTGTATTGTTTCATGATTCCTTGGTTGCTTATACAATAAATATGGAGGGGTTTTGAGCAGTTGCTTTCCCCAGGAAAATCTTGTGTTGTGTGATTGATTTACTTCTTTCTCTTACTTGCATGAGGTTGAGCGATCGTGATTTATATTCTGCAAATATTGTAGAAGGATTCAGTATCTTGTTTTAGTACATTACATGATTGGATTCAATCCATTGGTGTAATTTCTACAAGATTTATTGTAGATTATTGAGGAATCAAGAACAAATGGTAGAATACATGAGCCTTTCAATGCTACTTTTATAGATTTTATTCCAAAGTTGGATGCTCCAAATTTTTTCGATGACTTTCGCCCCATTTCACTCTGTAATGCAATCTATAAGATAATTGCAAAAATTATCTTTAATAGACTCAAACCGATTTTCTCAAGGAACATGTTTAAAGAACAATTTTCTTTCATGGAGGGTTGTCAAATTCATGTGGCCATCAATGTCACTCGAGAGCTTGCATAGCCTTAAGATCCAAAAACAAAATTGCATAGCCTTAAGATCTAAAAACAAAAAGGTTTTCCTATAAAGATTGATTTATCCAAGGCTTACGACAGGGTAAGTTGGATATATCTTCTCATGTTGACTCATATTGGTTTTGAAGTCCCCATTATCAACTGGATTATGAGTCACATCACATCTATCTCATTTGTGGTCTTAATCATTGGAACAAAAACCTCTTTTCTCCAAGCTCAATGAGGCCTTTGACAGGAATGTCCTTTATCCCCCCTTCTATTTTTGCTTACTGTTGAAGGTCTAAGCAGGTTATTAGTTGATGCTAGGAGGGGATCTTTGAGGGGTATAGTTGTAGCTGGGTTTTGTTATATCATTCATCTTGTCTCTGTTGATAATGCCCTGCTTTTTTGTGATGGATCTCGGTAGGATGTGTACTTTATTAAGGATGCACTCTCTTTTTTTTAGGCAATAACAAGAATGTTGGTAAATCTAGAAAAGTCATCCATTTCTCACTCTAGGCTATCAAGAGAAGACACAAGGAATGTGCAGCATGCTTTTCCATTTCAGATTAAGCATGTTGATGATGGTCTCAAACAACTTGGGTTTATCTTAAAACCAAATGATTACAGGAAATTCGATTGGCTTTAGTTGCTGGCTAAAATTGAGAAGAGGCTCAAATCCTGGATTTTTAGGTGGCTTTCTCGAGCAGACAAGTTGATCCTCACTAAGCCAGTCCTTGAAGCTATCTCTACTTTTTGGTATTTCCTCTCTTGGATCCCTAAAGGGACCCTCACTTCAATAAGGAAAATATGTTATCATTATCTATGGGTCGATCAGAAAGAAGGTGGAGTTTTTGTATGGGTAAAATGGGACAGAATAACACTTCCAAAGGAATGGAATGGTTGAGGTTTGAATAATATTAATCTCTTCTCCAAGGCCTTGGTAGCAAAGGTGGGTTGTCGTTTGATCTCTACAAATAGTTTATGGTCAAAGGATGTTTAGCACAAATACGTAAGTCCCTGGTCAATAGTAGAACGGATCTAGGCCCCAGATTGAAGGAGATCAAATGCTTCAGTTATATGGAAGGTGGTTGTAATTCAATCATTTCAGGTGATTGAAAGGGGTTTAGTTTGGAGATTGGGTAATGGGGAGCAAGTCATAATTGGTTCATATCCATGGGTTGGGAGTGGCCCAAACTACCGCCTCTCATAGGAGATGGTAGATCATCTTTCAAGAAATGGTATCCAGATGTTGTCGCAGGTAGCAGATGCAGAAATCTCTTCAATCTGGGGGAAGGGTTGGCATTCGGCACAACACCTAAATCTCCTAGTCCATTGGGCATATCTATAAAATTGATATGCAACCTCTCTAAATAGAGCCCATGTATGTATCATGGATCGAGAGGACTCATTGGTATGGGCACATGCAGTTTCTGGAATGTACACCCCTAGATCAAGGTATTTCTTTCTAATCGAAAATATGAAACCCCCTCTTCTTTTATGGCAGTGGAAATGATTATGGAAGATCAAATGCTGTGCAAAGGCATATCTCTTCCAATGGTGTATTCTTGAAAATCAGATCCCCATAAGAGATTATCTGACTCGATGAGGTAGTATTAGTCCAAACTGGTGCCCTCTATGCAAAAAGAAGGTGAATTGGTAAATCAACTCTCTATTTTCTATCCTTTTTCTTCAACGTTTGGAATTCAACTTGTGCACCTCTAGGCATAACATTTCAGCAGCAAGGTGTGTCTTATTCATCTTATTGGGAATCTTGGTGGAACTCTCTCAACCCAAAAAAGCTTTGTGCTCTTTCACTCTTGATATCTTGGGGAATCTAGTTGGCAAGAAATGTTGATATTTTCTTGGATAAAAATGTTATCCCTGACTCAGTGACAACTAAATATTTGGTTGTTTATGATTTTATCTCTAACTCTAATAGTATCCCATGCTCGTGATTCATTATTAAAGAAGCCATTGATTTCTCTATCCCATGGGCATACTTTGACGGAGCCTCTTCTTCAGAGGGCTCTTATGTGGGGTGGGGTTGGGGGTGGAGTTATTCATTTATCTCATAGCCACTCTTTCAAGACGAAATTTGGTCTGGGCTCAGGGACAAACAATTATGCAGAAATTATGAGTCTGAAACTTCTCATGTTATTTGCATTAAAATCAAATATATTTCGCATGCATATTTTTGGAGATTCCAAGACAGTCGTAAATTGGTTAACATATTTTCTAGATGTCATGTTTACAGCCCTATGCCCTATCCTAGAAGAGATTATCATGTTAAAAATATATTTTGACCAAATATGTGTTGCTCATATTTTTCGAGGAAAGAAATAGAGAAGTTGATGCACTTTCTAAAGCATGTATTACACAAGATTTGGATTTGTGGTACATAGTGGAACGGAAACAGGAACATGAGAATGGTTTCTTTCTTAGGCCCTTCATTGAAGGGCATCAAGCAGATTAAATAGGTTATGCTTTTCTTTTCTCCCATGACAATTTATGTTACATTTTTTTGTAGCATCTTTGTTCACACATTGGCAGGTCTGGTGATCCATATAGATGTATTTATATTTTTCTTATGTCAACGATACAAGGAGTATGTTATGGACAATGTCACTATTGCAGACAGATCTCTTTTTTAATAAAATTTGGGGGATGTAATGTTATTGACCTCATTATGGTTATAACCTCTTTTGTTTTTTTAGGTTTTTTTTTTTATTATAGACTATGATCATTGTAGAGTCATTTTGGCTAGTCTTTTAAGTGATACTCATGGCACAGACATAATGTAATTTTCACCATGAATGAAAGTTATGATTTTTTCCTCGAAATAAAATAAAATAAAAATTAAACTATCTTTTGTTAGTGATCATTTATGAGGAGTTACGATATGTCGATTGTAAATCCATACCAAATATATACATAGTGTGACAAGTTAATAGTTATGTAAAGCTAAGATAGTGAGATGTTTTTATTTTATTATTTTTATGTTTTTTAATTTTAAATTATAATAAGAATGAGTGTATATAATAATAAGTATAGATTTATTTTAATTCTGTATTTATTAAGAATGAAGAGAGATCAAATATTTAGAAACCTAATTTTTTTTAGTAAGAAAATTCAAAAAAGGTTTGCACATCTAGATATTTTATTCTCTTAACACTTCATAAATCCATGGTTAAACTAGATCTATGCTAATTTATTTTTTAAATTGTGATGAAAATATTGTATTAAATCAAAATTTGTGCCTAGGTCGCAACCTAAATAGCAAGTGAGTACAATAAAAATCCTTCGAGGCTAGTTATACCTATAACCTCACAATGGTATTTATTCTTAATATCTATTAGTTGTTTTATTACCCTAAAGGACACAAGGTCTTTGAAGCTATAGATTCTCCAAAAGAGTCTACACACAAAATTTACACTACATATCATACCCATTGTTAAGGAATAGTTGTGAGGGAAGGAATATTATTTCTCATTAGAACTCATGCATCTAAGTTTACAATGTTATTGGCGAGAGCATCTACAACATAATTGTTTATTCTCAACAAATGAAAGAAGCTAACAATAGAGAAGGCTATTTTTAGATTTCTAATTCAATCAATAGTGTTTTTTAACTTGCAATCCTCAGGCTAAGATCCATGAACAAGGTGATGGATAACTGGTTGTGTATCCCGCAACACCACCAAATCTTCGATCTTTGTTTCTATGGCCAAAAGGATCCCTAGCAGTAATCCATATGCCTCTACGGCATTATTTGTGCAATTTCCTAACCCCCAAGTGTACCCAATTTCAATTTTTCCATCAAGGTTGAGAATAACCCCTCGAGCTCCTCCCACCCCAAAAATATATATATGTTGATTTATTGCGCCAAGAGGCGCTCTCCATCCTAGTATGGAAAAGATGTTATCATGTCCTAACTTGTTTGCTATGTTATGTAAACATTTTGACTTGGTAAAATTACATCAAAATAAGAATAAGAATAAAAATAAAATAAAATAACAAAATTAATAATTTTACAATTATTAATTAAAACATTTTAACTTGGAAAAAAAATAATAACTAAAATTATAATCAATAATTAAACCAGCCTAGATCCATGCACTCTGGATCTAACCAATTGTCGAGAGGTATCAAATTTGGGGTGCAAACCACTTTTAGAGTGAAAATAGATTTGGTCTCTCTCAACACTTGGTAGTTCTAGAATTAAGATGATTTAAGCTGGTAAACACACACACACACATAAAGTTAAGTGGGTTGCAACTCACCACTACAATCATGAATAAATAGAGTAATCATTGTTGAAGTTTGCAACAAGAAACAATGAAATTGGCATCTAGAAACAACATGATAACACCTACACTAGTGTGGGACCACAAGTCGTGTAGTGATGGATCCTAGCAATACATTAGTGTGAAATTCAATTTATTTAATAAATTGGATATGTGTCAAATTTAATTATCCCCTAATTAAATTGGGCAATAAATTGTAATATTATCTCATAAACACTTGTAATAGTTAACTGATTGTGATAAAATTAGTTAGCTCAAGAATTTCGAGTTGAGGGTGGTTGGAGAGGCATGCAGAGTGATTTTATGTGTTTTAGAGTTCAAGTTGCAGTTAAGTGCATGAGTTTAATGCATGAGTAATAACTTAACTCAGTTAGGTGAGTTAAAGTCAGTTGAACTAGTTGTAATTGTTTGTTGCACTAGTGAGAGATCAGGTGAATTAAATATTATTTAATTCAAAATCAGTGATCTGCCATGAAACTGATGATTTACTATTAATAGTTGCATGCATGTCAGTTCCAGTAGAGACCCAGTTAAGACAAAGGTTAAAGGGAAGTTAACTATCAGCTGTGATATTAGCAGGCTGCCCAAATGCAATTAAAACACCACAGGATGCACAGGATACTCAGCGCAGTTGAGGAAGGTTGAATTCCTAAAAAATAGGGATTGCATTCATCAAGAATTGCATGAGCAAGGCAGGCTGAAGATAGGTTGAGAATCGGCTAAGTGCTGGCCTGATTTTGTATGGATCAGTGTGAGACAATAGGCAGATTACATGAGACTCTTGTGAGAAGAGTGCATTGTAATTGTGTGATGATTCCTTGTGGAATATTAAATATATGATAGAGGGGTTTTGAGCAGTAATATTTCCCTGGGAAAATATCTGTGTTGTGGTTTGATTTGTTTCTTTCTGCACTTGTTGTGATTGGCAATCGTGTTTATTTTCCGCAATTGATTAGTAGAAGGATTCAATATCTATCTTTAGCACATTGCTTGATCGGATTGAATCCATTAATATACATATGTTTGTATAATTTCTACATGGTATCAGAGCACAGGAAATCACGATAGGGGAGGAGAAGTTGAGTTTGTGACTGAATAGAATTCAAATTTGCAAAAGTATTCTTGGTGCGACACGCAGATTAGGATCGAAATGGCTTTTAATGGCTTGAGATTGGAGTATGCACTCGAGGGTAGTTCCAATTATATTGTGTGGAAAGACAGGATGGAGGAAGTACTAGAGGACAATGGGTTGAAATAATTCATTGATAATGACATTCTCAAACCCATTGTAGCATGTGCCTCTCTTCTTGATGCTTGGCAAAAGAAGGTTGAAAGGGCAAGGAGGATCTTACTGGAGAGAGTACGAGACCACATTGTCCCAAGCCTCCATGGAAAAACGATTCCATATGCAATGTGGAAGGCTTTGACAGATCTATTTCAAAGCAACAGTGATCATAAAAAATTGGAACTGAAGGACAAGCTAAGGAAAATCAAAATGGATAAAGGCGACACTATTCAGGTATACTTGACCAAGTTTTTCCAATGTCGAGATGAGCTTGGGAGCGTAGGAATTACTATCACGGATGATGACTTGGTGAACCTAGCTCTTTTAGGCCTTCCCAAGAGTTGGCATAGTTATCAGGACTCTGCCAATGGGAGGGAGAAGCTGCCAGATTGGGAACGACTTTGTTCGGATTTTGTGCAAGAAGACTTCAGGCAAAATACCAAGGATGGATATTCATATAAGGCAGATGATGAAGAAAATTGCACCTTGGCTAGTAATGTGAATAAGGGGAAGGGAAAGAAATCCTATTCCAAATCTGAGACCGGTGAAGAAGGCAAGGAGCATGACATGTCCAGAGTGAAGTGTTTTCGTTGTCATGAGCATGGACATTATGCCACTAATTGTCCAAAAAAGAAGAAGAACAAGAAGGCTTCAGGATCTGAAATTGGTGAGGCTTAGGCCTCGCAATTTGAGTTGGACTTCTCATTGATCGCATGCATGGTGTCAAGTTCAATGGGATCAGGGTGGTACTTGGATAGTGGTGCATCTTTCCATGTGACAGGAAACAAAGAACTTTTCAGTAGCTTGGAGGAGAAGGACCTCCAGATGCATATCGAAATGGGTGACGACGGAAGGTATATCGCCGGAATTGGTACAGTTACTTTCCTGAGACAGTCAGGTAAACCATTTTTATTAAAAGATGTAATGCATGTACCAAGCTTGAAGAAAAAATTAGTTTCAGTCGTAATGTTGGAAGATAGTGGCTATGATGTTGTTTTCAATGAAGGAAAAGCTTTCCTTTGACACAAACAAATAGGACAAGCCAAGAAGATTGGGATTCATGTGAATAATATCTACAAACTTGATGTAGAGCACTGTGCAGCATTGATGGGCAAAGCAGACAAAGTGGTGATCCAGGATGAGGGTGAGTTATGGCACAAGAGATTGGGCCATCTACACCATGGAGCTTTGAAGGTCATGCAATAGATTTCTACGGGGCTTCCAAAGGGTACTCTTGCGCAGATAAACACATGAAAGGGAAGTACCATGGGGAAGTATGAGAAAGCCATGAAATTTTCCCTTGAGAGGGAGCAGCATTTGCATGCAGATGAGGAACTCTTGGTTTCAAAGAATGAACCTCAAGATGTGGAGTAGCCACATGCGGAGGATCATGGAGTGGCAAAAACCACTCAAGTAGAGAAATTTCGAGCCAGATGGGCAGAGGGAGTACATGTAGCTATACCTCCAGGTGTGAGGTGGGGCAATGTGCAAGGTTTATCCCAAGAAGAAATTTCGGCAGGGTCTTAGAGATGGTGTGTCTCATGGATCAAACCTGGCTACAAGGAGCCCACAGTACAATAGTAGCAGGATTAGTTAGATTGATGCAGTCAGATGTCAAGAGGAAAGAAATCAGAGTGACAGGTGTCGGATATTGGAATGCAGACCAGAGTTGACAGCAGTGCAGAGTGCATGGATACAGATGTCAACAACGCAGAGAATATAGTAGACATGTGTAGTAGGTACTAGCAGTCAGAAGACTCTGATGATAGATGCATTATACTGATTCAGTTGTTTGGAGGCTATTTAGTTTCGGAAGTGTTGCATGCAAAAGTTGCATGTGCGAGAAACACTAGAGAAGTGTTGCATGAAATATTTGCATGTGTGAGAAACACTATAGAAGTGTTGCATGCAAGAGTTGCATGTCGCATGCAAGGACATTCCTTTCTTGTTGAGAGGGAGTGTTGAAGTTTGCAACAAGAAACAATGAAATTGGCATCCATAAACAACATGACAACACCTACACTAGTGTGGGACCACAAGTCATGTAGTGATGGGTCCTAGCGATACATTAGTGTGAAATTCAATTTATTTAATAAAGTGGATATGTGTCAAATTTAATTCTCCCTTAATTAAATTGGACAATAAATTGTAATCTTATCTCATAAACACTTGTAATAGTTAACTGAGTGTGATAAACTTAGTTAGCTCATGAATTTCAAGTTGAGGGTGGTTGGTGAGGCATGTAGAGTGATTATATGTGTTTTAGAGTTCAAGTTGCAGTTAAGTGCGTGAGTTTAATGCACGAGTAATTAGTTAACTAAGTTAGGTGAGTTAAATTCAGTTGAACTAGTTGTAATTGTTTGTTGCACTATTGAGAGATCAAGTGAATTAAATATTATTTAATTCACAATCAGTGATCTGCCATGCAATTGATGATTTACTATTAATAGTTGCATGCATGTCAGCTCCAGTGGACACCCAGTTGAGACAAAGGTTAAAGGGAAGTTAACTATTAGTTGTGATATTAGCAGGTTGCCCAAATGCAGTTAAAACACCACGGGATTCCCATGATACTCAGAATAGTTGAGGAAGGTTGAAATTCCTAAAGAATAGGGATTACATTCATCAGGAATTGCGTGAACAAGGCAGGCTGAAGAAAGGCTTAGAATTGGCTAAGTTTTGGCCCGATTTTGTCTGGATCAATGTGAGACGATAGGAAAATTGCAGGAGACTCTTGTGAGAAGAGTGCATTGTAATTGTTTCATGATTCCTTATGGAATATACAATATATGATAGAGGGGTTTTGAGCAGTAAGCTTTCCCCGAGAAAATATATGTGTTATGGTTTGATTTGTTTCTTTATGCACTTATTGTGACTGGTGATCATGTTTATTTTCCACAATTGATTTGTAGAAGGATTCAATATCTAGCTTTAGTACATTGCTTGATCGGATTGAATCCATTGATATACATATGTTTGTATAATTTCTACAATAATTTTTGTTCATTGACAACTAATAATGTAATCATTTTTATTATAAAAGTAATATAAATAAATAATCATAATTTTCTTATTACAAACTAATGAAATAAATGCCTTTTTCCCTTCATAATGAAAAGGGATCAAATCTCTCAAGATGAAAAGTGAAGATGGATTTATGCCAATTATTTATAATATTATTTATATTATAGAAAAAATTAACATCTATATAAATAAAACATTCTTATTTTTCTTTTATTAAAATCCTCATAATATATAGTATTCATGGGGACTTGGCAAGATGATGTACAATCTTACAGAAATGTATGGGCTCCTACTTGGTCTCCATTTTTCTAAATAACGAGAAAAATCCAAGATAGCAATATTGGGTGATTCCCTTTTCACTATTCAACATTTACAAAGGGGTTCTCTTCCCAAGAATAACCATCTAAGTCTCCTTCTCAGCAAAATTCTTAGTATCATGGACTCCTTTCCTCATAAGGCCTTTTATTACATTTTAAGAATTCAAAAAGGCTTATCTTCTCGAAATTGGACAAATTGTCATCAATGGTATGTCTATATGGAAAGTTATTACATGAAGATCCCCATTCAAGATCCTCTTTCTTGGTCCCGTCAATAGTGTATTTAAATATGTGCATAAAAGAAAATATTATTTGGAAGTATCGAAGGTATTCTTCTTTAAGTCCCCTAACTCCTTTATCATTATCATACATATGGTTTTGCATTGGTTTTGTGATTTTGTCACCATGACTAAGGTGGCTAGTGGAGGGTGTGCATTCCATGCACCCTTACACTACTTGCATGTGGTGACACCAACTTTCGTATAATACTTCATTCATTGTTTTGTCCCCGTACTAGGCTCATTGAAAGCTTAAGGGTGGTGGGCTTCAATGGGATTCATTTTTGATGAGATATCTGTGGTGTGTGAGTTTTTTGGTCCTAAGGTTCTATCCATGGAAGGTGTTAATATTGTGAGGATGCAAGTTTTGGGCAACTGGTGTTTATTTGCAAGTCATGTTAGCCTTTTCAGTGGTCGGGGGTTCTCCAAGTTCACATAGACTCCAATAGTGAAATGGATCCCATCAAAAGAAAGGGCCTCCTATTATGTTTCGTGATTGAAGTCTGGCTTGGAAAGTTCAAATATATAACTTTGGGGCCTCCCTTGCCCAATTTCAACGATGATTCCTCTTTTACTTGACAAGGAATTGGGATCATTGCTATTCTAGCATGTCGATGGTCTTTCAGGGGGCTCAAGTGGTCAATTCTAAGGACCTCCAAATTTTTTCAGTCATTCATTTAGAAGAATTTACTGCCCCTCTACCTTCATATGCACTCTAAGCCTCCACTTCTTTAGGAAGAGTCAGTTATGAATAATGGAAGTTGACGAGTGAGAAACTCCATGCCAATTTGAGCCTCTTTACATGCAGGTTTTACGAAGGTGCCTCTTTACATGTTTAGAAATTAATTTCAAAATTTCCTTTTTGTGTAGTCCCGCTTCGTTCATTTAGTTGTGTTTTTGCCTTCATTTCTCGTTGTCAGAGGCATTTCTTGTGCCTTGTGTATCTCGGCCCTCCCTTTGGCCTAGTCATTCCTTCATGGATAATCTTCTCTTCTCCTTTTGTTCTTCCATTTGTTATGGGTGCTTCTCACCTATATTATTTCCCTGTTGGCTCATTCTCCTAGCCCATTTGTTGCTCTGCACTTCTAGAATTTAGTTCCCTCTCTTGTCACCTTACCCTTATGGAAAATTGTGATATATTTCAGTTGTTATTAGATGCGCCAATGCATGAAATAACGACCCGCACCCCCATGCTGAGTATTAAACCGAGAGTCGGGACTTTCAATGGTAGGTTCACCGATAGTCAAGCACTATCATTTTTTTGGTTGAGAAAATGAAAAAGCTTCAAGCTCAAGTGAACTGCCATGAATATGAGATTGATGCCTTATCTCGTCAACTAACTGAGTTGCAATCCTAGAGGAATGATGAGGAAAAACGTAGCACTACAAGCAACACTTTCGGTTGCCAATCCAATAAAACATCAATTGTTCCCCCCCTGACTAATTATTATCTCATTTTTGTAAAGTTGTTTTCACGAGCATATAACTGTAGTTTGGTTGGTAAAATAAATGTCATTGGTAGTCTCCTAGACAAAACTATTGGATCTTCTCTTTTGTTTTCTTTTAAATATTTGGCATTTTGGATCAAAATGTAAACATTTCTCAAGTATTTTGCTCCATCAAGGCCCAATTTTAACATCGAATTTACTCAATGGTGTCAAAATAAAATAAAATCTTCATAATATATAGTTGCAACAATTTTCTTTAACAAGTTAAATAATTTGTTAAAATTTACTTTTTTAATATAATATGGATAATATATATTATTTAGAAATATTAATATAAATACTAATTCTTTATGTGTTTATTAACTCAATTCAAACCTAAAGTTAAGAATTATATATATATATATATATATGGTATTTTTCTTCAACATGTTTTATAATATTTTTTATTTAATTTTTTTAATGTGATATGCATATAAACCAAGGTGTTTAGTACAAGAGCTTATTGTAAATATTAAGTTAGTTTATATATATATTTTTTTAAAATATGTTTAATTTTTATCTAATACTTCACTACAACATCTTTCCCGTAATAGATTCAACATTTTTGTTTAATTTAATATTTATATCTAATACTTTATTGTTCTAACCCTATATTACAAGATTTCTTAACATGGTAAAATTAACAAATTTTTATACTTTTAATTCTAGGTTGAAAAATATAAACTCTACTTGTAATTTAAAATATATATATATATATATATATATATATATATATATATATATATATATATGAATTTTTTTATTTTTTTCATTTAATATTACTTCTTCACAAGATTAAAACAAAAGAAATCAAATCAAACAAAACAATGAAAACTAAGTGTAGAATTACTAAGGGGTGTAAAATTAAATAATAATAATAATAATAATATGGAATCCATTATGGTGGAGATATTAGTAGTGAAGTCTTAGATAAGATGAACATTCTCTGGAAGTGTTACATAAAATATTGTGGAAAATGTTGTAATGAAATGTACAATAATATTGGTAGTAAAGTGTTAAATCAAAAAATAAAATAATAAACCATAATTTTAGATGAATTAGAAAAATAATAAAATAAAATAAAATAATAAATCATAATTTTAAATAAATTAGAAAAGTAATAAATATAAATATAAATATAATTATTTCGATTTATTGTATTGAGATTTTGTTTATATATATATATATATAAGAAATCAAATCAAATAAAATTGAAATTAAGTAAAGATTTGATAAGATGTAAAATTGAATTAAAATAATAATAATAATAAATTATGTAAAGAATTGCTAAAAAAACCTAAAATTAAATTAAAATAATAATAATAATCATATGGACACCGTTAGAGTGGAGATGTTAGTAGTGAAGTGTTAGATAAAATGTAGAAGTGAAACATTATATAAAAATAATAAAATGAAACATAATGCACTTTCAATTAAAAAATAATAAAAAGTAATAAGTAATAAGAGTAATAATAAATATAATAAGTCTACTAAATTTAATTAGTTAGAATGCAATTTTTTTCTTTTTAATCTTACACTTCAATATGAAGGAGATGTCATTGTGAGGGAGATGTTGTAATAGAGTATTAGATAAAATTTCAAAATAAAATAATTAGTGTCTCCTCTAGTATGAGGGAAATGTTATAGTAAAGTGTTGCATGAAATGTTGTGGTGAAATGTGCAATAACTTTTAGTAGTAAAGTGTCAAATAAAAAATAAAATAATAAACCATAATTTTAGATGAATTAAAAAAATAATGAAAAAATAATAATAAATCATAATTTTAAATAAATTAGAAAAGTAATAAATATAAATATAATTAATTCAATTTATTATATTTCAATTTTGTTGAGAGAGAGAATTAAAAATAAGAATATTTTTATACAGAGATGTTAATGTTAGATAAAAAATATTATAAAGAATCCATAGCATCAAAATTCATCATTAGATCTACCAAGTGTAAAAAGAGATCAAATCTCTCTAGGTGCAAGCCTTTCCTCAAGTTTTTCACTTAAAAAGAGCTTTCCATCTTCAGAGAATTGATCTTTTTGAAAGCTTGGTTGGTTGGAAGTTAAGATGGACATATGTAATACTTTAATGTGTAATGGGCTTGGAATTAAGTCATTTATTATTTGTATTATTACTTTTATTATTTTTTGGCCCTTTTTTTTTTTAACTAGGATTGTGTTTTTTTATTATTTCTTGATTTGACACTTCACTATCCAACACTTCACTAGCTCTTCACTATCTAACACTTCACTGCAACATCTCCCCATACTAGACTATATAACACCTCTAAACAAAATAAATTTTGTAGATAAAATAATATAACATATTATATGTGTCTATGTGTGTCAATTGGGGTTATCTCGGGTGGTTGGGCAGAATGATTATTCTCCTTCCCACCTAGGTTCAAATCCCTGCCAGTGACATGATGAGCTTTAATGTCTTCATGATTATTGTTGTAATGGCTTTGAGCCTGAGAGAAACACTCTTGAGGGAGTAAAGGGAGTAAAATTATGGGTTGACCTAGTATCAACAACCTCACTTTTGTCTTTGGGCTAAGGGAGGCCAATTTCTTTCCTTGGAAAAAAAAAAAAATATATATATATATATATATATATATATATATGGTTAATTTTTTATTAGAAAATTGTTGGAATTTCATTGGATAACATAACAATACAAAAAGAGAAAGATCATCACAATTTATAGTTTACGAATTCTCGAAAAAAATTGCAAGTTTACTACAAAAGTTATCATTTTCAAAGGATGTCCAAGATATATCATTGGTATAAAGTGTGTAAAAGACACCTAAAGCTATACAAACTTTACAAAACAAGATATAACCTAGATTTAATTAGAAATGTGATTGTTATATGCTTTCTTTTGTTCCATAAGTGAAGGATGGAGACCTTGGTCCATCTTAATGATGTTCACATCTTTGGGCATTTCGTGAATAAAATCCTCTTCCTTGTTTTCTTCAACACTTAAACCAATAAACATTTTGAAGTTAGAGAATTTTGAAGTTAGAGATCATTGACAAAGGGATCCTAACCAAGTTTGAAATTTGATGACACAAACTTTGCACTTAACCTCTAAATTCTCAATTTTTTTCTTTTATTACAATAAATTCTCCATTATAACTACTAACCTTTTGCTATGATTTTCTTCTTGGGCATTGATTCTTCTTATCGTAGAGAAAATAGAAGTCATGTTATTTGTTAAGGTCTCTTGACTTCAAATTGTGTGTTGTGTATCATATTCTCACAAAAAAAAAACACCCTATATGGTTATGGTTTGCCATGCATTTCAAGCTTCAAAGTGAACTATTGAAAATCAATCAATTCCAATTCATCTTTTGAAAATATTATGTCAACATAGAGAACCACTCTAATCCCACTACCAATTTGAAACCAATAAAACACACAAAAACAACTTATTATTGTTTAATTAATGGAGTGACTAACCTCATCTAGTACCAAAACTAGAAACAAACACCTCTAAATAAACAACATACATAAGTTGAAAAGAGTGAGTTGTTTATTGAATAAGACTATTTTTTTTTCTTAAACATAGTTGTTTCTCGAACAACACTGAAAGTTGTTTCTTAAACAAAACTAAGTTTATTGATGTCTTTTAACAACTAACTATCTAACCATATCTTATATGTGTCTCTCTAAGTCTAGTAGTCTTCTAAGTCATGGTCTGTAACGTTCACCACCATAATATAATATTAAAAAAAAAACAAAAAAAAACAAAAAACAAAAAAACAAAAAAACAAACTAAACTAACCAATGCAAAAAAAGCATACAACAATCATACTGAAAATATCAATAAAACCAAATTAAAACAACCAATTTTCTATTAATTTAAATTATAAAATATTACATAGAATATGATGACTTTAAATTTCCATCTTGCCATCTATATTTCAATATTAATACAATTATTAAACCCAATTTTACAACATAACTAACCAAGACCAAAAGATGGAGCCATTACAATTACAATCATTTAATTTAAATTAAATGTAATCTCACATCTATGGCAATATTTGTGGCCGTTAGAATTAAATCAGGGTGATTTGAATGCTGCAATATCTGTTCACACAAAATGGTAGTAAAAACCAGGAATTAAAGTTTGAAGATTATAAGCTATATTCAAATCATTTTTTCCAATTATTTTAATGTTTTTATTCATGAAAGAAAAAATAAACAAGTTTTCTATTTAATATTAAAAATGGTTATATAATTTTGATGAAGATAATAAACAAACATGGATTATATTTTTAGAAGTTCCCATAAACTATCATCATCTAAATAAAGTATCTCACTATAGATGTTTTTTTTATTAGCTCCCATGAACTATCATCATCTAAATAGAGAAAGTATCTCACTAACTAACATAAGCATTTACTAATGTAAATCAATATATTGAGATTTTGTAGAGAACCCTGAAAAGTAAGCTTTGAAAGAAATTTCTCCCATCTGAAAACGATGTCACTATTTTGATAGAGCGTTAGCCACTAAATTTTGATCCCTGCATATATGAGGAAAAGAGATATCTTTAAAACATGACTTTAGATCCTTGATCCTGCACATCTAGTTGCATAATAAAAAGGGTTGAAAACCAAGTAATCATTGATCCAATCTATGGTAATTTTCAAGTCACAGAAAACGAATAAAGAGTCAAGACAGAGCTCCAAATTACTCGCTGAAATGAGGATATTACAGCCATATAAACCACATTTATCCCCAATGTAAATTACTCAGAAATGTATATCAACAGAATAGTGACATTACATAATTAATTGAGCAAAAATACAGTGCACAAAAAATAAAGTGGAACCTGGCAATAGCAACTACTGACAATATATTGCTTCTAAAGTTTGCTTATTTGACAGTCTGCTACAACCTTTAATTGATTTTGGAATGGCTGAACGTGACTTTTGTATAATTTCCAGTAGCTATAAGAACATATGATACATCACTCCCAGGTACAAGATATGCTCATAAATGACATCTCAGGTACAACAAACCTTTGCTCCA
This sequence comes from Pinus albicaulis, assembly GCA_034641835.2. Taxonomy (NCBI): domain Eukaryota; kingdom Viridiplantae; phylum Streptophyta; class Pinopsida; order Pinales; family Pinaceae; genus Pinus; species Pinus albicaulis. The sequence goes on along the minus strand of CM076584.1, from coordinate 1,231,930,376 downwards.
ACAATAATGCAACTCGTGGTCTCCTTTTCCAATAAACTCGTCCTCATGACAGGCTAGTCGTTGCTCGACTTTTTATCAACTATTAGTCCTTCTCAAGGTGACTCCAACTTGATCTAAAACAATTGGTAAATCAACCTCATGAAAGTTGTATTCGACATTGAGGAATTCAAGTCCTCAATTCCCACTTGAGATTTTAAACTTACCCTCTTGGGAATTCACTAAACGCTGCAACAAACACCAGCTAAAGCCACTTGCAAATAAATTCATTAAACGATGAAGACTACCTACCTGCAATCAGCACAATTGGAAGATCTGAGATAATCTTCCCCAAATAGCTAACTAGGGTGGCGGCCGAATAGTTAACTTGGGTGGCCCTCGAAGTCCAATGAAATTAGGTTGAGTTTTTTTTTAACTCTTGAACTTAATTGTGAATGAAAAAGATAAAATTGAATCCATTGTGAATGAAAAAGATAAAATTGAATGATTTGCAATTGCGTTCTTATTTTTATAATTCTTTATAGAGCTTTTTTCTAGCTTCTAGATTCTTCTTTTTTTCTTATTATTTTATTGGTCGGGTCATTTTTTTCTTTTTTCCTTATTATTTTATTGGTCGAGTCATTATCCACATTTGCCACCATTTAAATACAATAATAAATTTCCACCATCTCTAGTAAAATATTATTTTGTCATCTTTTTTTTTGTCAAGTGGTTTGAGTTCATCAAAGATTGCATCATGCTTGACCTATGGCTTAAGAGACCGCGACCCACGGGTTAAGCCATCAAAATCACTCAAAGTTTTTTTCAAGTGGTTTGAGTTCATCAGAGATTGCACCAAGCTTGACCTATGGCTTAAGAAACCGCGACCCAGGGGTTAAGCCATCAAAATCACTTAGGGATTGCACTCGGCCTGGACCACACCAGCACTAAGCTAACTGAGTTTAACTTGTCTCCTCCCCCAGCACATGCACAACAGTGTCTGTGAGGTTTGATCCCGGGTCGCCCTTCTGATGAGGTCCATCCTCAACCAGTTGTGCTAGAGAGACTTGACTATTTTGTCGTCATTTCATTAAAATAATAATTTCTCTTTTTTCTCACAAAATAATATTTTCCCCTTTTTAATATTATCCAAAATTTGGCAAAACTCCTAAGTGATTTTTGCATGTACAAAATTGAAAACATTACATCAATACAGAAGACAGAGAAATATACGAAATGGAATCATAAATCTCCTTTACCAAAATTTTGTCTTGAATTGATTGACCACCCCATGGAAGAGAATCAAAAGAGCTTCGGATTGAAATACCAATCTTATACAATTTTTTGATGTACTCTTCCCAGATAGATACATATTTTCCATGAATTCTCAATTTCGTAGCATGCTTCCAAAAGGGATTTTATAGATCTGAAACCACCTTGGAATGAATTTGGGAGACATATTTAATGCCCATACCATGGAGGTGAGATAATATCTCAATAGGCGGAGTATGATCACATCACCATGGATACCACAAATGGGATCTAGGCCTATCTAAACTAATGAACCAGTCCCAATCTCCCATTGTAAATTTCTAATAAACCATTTTTTTTTTATTTTCATGGATTTATACCAAATAACAAAAATATTTTTTTAAATATCTGGCACTATTTTTAATCCAAGAGAAACAATGTAAGATTTTTTAAATATTTCTTTTGATTAATATACAGTTTGAGTGGGCCTAATGGTTAAGAGCATGTATTTCCTCCTAAGAGGTCATAAGTTCAAAACCAGAGAGGGGTAGAGTATGTATGCCTTCATAGACTTAGCAGTCAAATCATTGTGCGGAGATGAGTCCCTTGTCTCATAAACAAAAAAGTCTCATACACCAATTTGATGGCTAACTTGGTCTTAACCTTAAAATTAGATAATAATATAATAATAATATTCTACCAAATTCCGAAATAGAAAAACAGAGCTTGAGGAATGCCTCCCCCATGGATTCCTAGGGTTTTTGCAACCCTGCAACGGAAGCTGTCAGGGCTCCTCCCCTCTCTCACGACGGCTACACTCAGCTCATTGGGAACAACGACATTAGCTCTCATAGTCGCTGGTAATGGCGACTCCCGAAGGGGGGGTAGGTGCACCCCCGGCCACCCAAAGGCTCAAATAAAGACAGAGAAAACACACCCATCAAAGCTCAGATTGTGCCCTCTGCACCTGCAGGTTCAATAGAAGACTTGACACCAAATCAAGAGGAAAAAAAACACAAAATGACAAAGAGGATCATAAGAAGGTCTCTTCCTCTGCTCATTTTCTGATTGCTGCAGAATGGCCCAAAATCTACCTTCCAGCCCACCGTATCAATGCCATAATACAATACATGAAGGATCATGCCCTCATTGGTAAATTTATAGGTTTCTAGCCCACTGAGAAAGCACTCCACAGATGGATTGCCTCCAAATGGAAGCCCAAAGGGCACGTCACCCTTCATCTAGGAACAAAAGGCTTCTTCAATGCCATATTCAACTGCATTGAGGACAAGAATCACATCATGGATGGCAGACCTTACTTCTTCAACTCCGCAGGCCTATACCTGAGGGACTGGGTTGAAAGGTTCAATCCAGACAAGGAGGATTTCAACTGGGCCCATGTCTGGATCCGGATGTATTCTCTCCCGCAATATTACTAGAATGAGGAATCCCTAAAAGATATAGGAAACAACCTTGGATAATTCATCAAGATAGTAGAGGAAAACAAAAACAAGCTCAAGCAATACACAACCTATGCCAAAATCCGTGTTTATAAGCACCTAACAAAAGCTCTCCCAGATTCGGTAAGTCTTTTCCATCATGATTTTGAATGGGTCCAAACTATTGATTATGAACATGTGCCTTTTCGCTGTCGCCGATGCCACAAACATGGACATCTCTTTAGAGACTGCTTGCTCAACCAACCTCCAAAACCTCCCCCAGGCTCTGAAAGCACATATCCCGAAGGCTACACCAAAGTACCCACGCACAAGAGGCATGCTCGCAAACCTACCTCTACCCCCAAGGCTACCTCTGCCCCCAAAGCTTCCCACCCCTCAACCAGCAATAGTTTCAACATTATTGTGACCCACTGCAACTTCGAAGGAGAAATTTCTCTTCAAACCCCTGCATCCTCCAAAGTGGCCATCCCTAAGCTAAACCAGAACTCATCTCTCATCATCTCCTCCCCCCTCCCTCAGGGAGTGAATCAATCCCAAGATCAGTTGCAAGGTCAATCCAGCAAAGATAAATCAGTAGATCTCGGTGTCTCATCCCTCATGGAGGTAGACGGAAAACAACCCCAAGAAGCACAGGATGAAGGCACCAAAGCAAATCTGGATCAACCCTCCCATATGGAGGAAGAACCCGAAAGCATATATCTCGACAATCTGGACATCCTAGGTCTAGAGGTTGCATGCAAAAAGAAAGAATACCACAAGATTCCTCCCAGGAAGATTGACAACTTTGAAGTATCTCTCTCCAGAGCACAACAAATCCATTCTCTTGGTATACAGGTAGGTAGGCTGTTGGACGCCAGAAAGATCTTGAAGGAGTCGCGGAAAAGAGGGCGACGCATAGATCTTCAGCGAACCAACATTCTTGGAGAAATGCTAGTTGAATCGGGGTGATACCCCAAGTTGACCAAGTACTACCGGACCATTCCTCATGGTTCTCAATGAAGCTCACCTCAGGGAACGTTCGAGGGCTAAACAACCCCGCCAAGCACCAAATGATCAAAAACAGAATCATGCAAGACAAACCTACCATATTTTTTATGGAAGAAACCAAATGCACTAGTACCACTCTGAACTCTATCATTACCAAGCTCTGGCAAGGATGAAATACCGCCATGGTTGATGCTACAAGAGCCTCAGGAGGATTAGCCATTGCCTGGAACCCCCTCCTCATCTCCTTGACTGATATCCACGCCTCTCATAATTTCATTCAAGCCTCCTTCCATCTTATAGGCACCAACGTCCATGGCCATCTAACCAATGTTTACTTCCCACAACTCTCTGCCCAGAAAATTGATATTCTAAATTCCATAGAGATGCTAAATTCCCATCGTATCCATCCTCTTTGGATCATTGCAGGGGACTTTAATATGATCACTAAACTTGAAGAAAATAGAGGAGGATGTTCCAGATTAGAAGCTGACAGCATCAAATTCAAATAATTCATTCAGAGAAACTAGTTGATCAACCTCCCATCCTCTAATGGTATTCACAATTGGAATAATCGCAGAAAATGTTCTCAACAGATAGCTTCTAGGTTAGACAAATTTCTCATCTCGGATAATGCAATACATCTTGGAGGAGATATTTACGCATCCATACTACCTACCTTAGGCTCTGATCACTGGCCAATCCAACTACAATGGTCTCGCCCTAGGGTTGCAAGCAACAAGCCCTTTCGCTTTGAGCAATTCTGGCTCTCTCACCAGGGGTTCAAAGAAATGGTCGCTTCTTGGTGGAGCGGTTTCATCCCACCAGTAGGATCCCAAATGTACCAATTCTAATAGAAGCTAAAGTATCTTAAAATCTTGCTGAAAAGATGGAACCACTCCTTCTTTTGAAACATTTTTTAGAATCAGAAAGAATTGGAACAACAAATGGCCAATTTGCAGTTGTGCATCATTCAAGAAGGTAGATCAGAGGATATTATACTCCAAGAAAAAAATCTCCTGGCCAGCTTGGATGATCACAGACTTCAAGAAGAGATTCTTTGGAAGCAAAAGTCTAGAATGCGTTGGCTCAAAAAGGGTTAGAAGAACACAAAATTCTTCCACTGCTCCACTATTCAACAACACATGCACAATCGAATCACCATCCTTAATAATAGCCAAGGGGACAAGCTGGAGGACCATGAACACATAGAAAAAGAGCTTTTCAACCATTTTAAGGAAATCCTCCAGGAGCCTCCGGATGATAGGCAACCTGAAATTAACAGAATCACACAACACATCCCCAAGTTAATCACTAAGAAGTACAATAAAATGTTACTCAAACCAGTACTACTGCAAGAAGTAGAACATTCCACGGGACAACTCAAAGACAGTAAAGCTCCTGGACCGGATGGATTCACCTCCAATTTTTTCCACTTCTTTTGGGTAAACATCAAACTGGAAGTCTGGGATTTGGTTGAGGAGTCAAGAAGCATGCACTGGATCCTTCTAGCCCTCAATGTTACCTTTCTATCTCTAGTACCTAAAGAAGAGCACACTATCACTCCTAATAAGTACAGACCGATCGCCCTTTGCAATGTCATCTACAATATCATCTCCAAAGTTATAGCCAATAGACTCAAACCCCTCCTCCCTCTGCTCATTTCCCCGGAACAAGCTAGATATGTGGAGGTTCATCAAATTCTGGATGGATCATCCTCACGCACGATGTTGCCCACTCCCTGAAGACGTTGAAAAAGGTAGGGATGCTCCTCAAAATCGATATCTCAAAATCTTTTGATAAAATTAGTTGGGACTACATTAATCAAATGCTCTTAGCTTTTGGCTTCAGCCCAACTTGGACCCAACGGATCATGAGTCTTATCTCTTGCCCCTTTTTTTCCATTCTTGTCAATGGTGCCCCTTCCCCCCCCCCCCCCCTTCTCTCCCTCCAGAGGTATTCGCCAGGGGGACCCTCTTTCGCCCTTCCTGTTTTCCCTCATGGAAAAAGGCCTAGGGCATCTCGTCTAGCATGCTACCAACTCCCATAATCTCAAAGGGATGATCATTCAAAAAAACCGCCCCATAACCCATCAGCAGTTTGTTGATGACAACATGCTGTTAGGTCACCCCTCTGTACAAGAAGCCTGCACCTTCAAATCTCTGCTTGAATGCTTCTCGAAAGCCTTTGGTACCACCAATAATGCTGAAAAATCCCAGATATTCTTTTTCAACACCCCGGCCATCACACAACGTAATATTTTCAGAATCCTGGGCTTTTCCATTGCTTCTCTTCCCTCCAATTACCTTGGAGCACCACTCATTGATTCAACCATCAAGCACTCCTCTTGGAAAAAACTACTGGACAAACTTGAAGCCAAATTGTCATCTTGGACACTCATAACTCTCAATATTGTTGGTCGTCTTGTTTTGATCAAAGTTGTCCTTCAATCTATGCCCTTTTATCTTTTCTCTATGCTCGCCGCCCCTAAGTGGGTCCTCAAAAGCATCGAAAATCTGCAAAGGAACTTTCTCTGGGGCAGCAAAGGAGAAAATAGAAAATGGAGCCTTGTGAAATGGATTGAGATCTACACCCCCAAGATGGCTGGGGAATTGGGGCTGAGAGATCCGAGTCACAGCAGTGCCGTTATGGGAGCCCGTATCTAGTGGAAATGGGTCTCCAAGCCCAAATCCCCTTGGGCACTTCTTTGGGTTTCCAAATATGCAGATAACTGGCCTTAGGAGGATCTAATTCGATTCAGTTCTGAGGAAAAGGGCTCTCTAATATGGATTTCCTCCAAGCAATATCGAGCCATTATCCAAGAGCACAACTTCTGGGAAGTTCGCTCAGGGGCCCAAGCCTATTTCTGGGAGGATTTGTGGCAACAATTTCCCAAATTGGTTGCACTCTTTCAAAAACCCAAATGGAAAGTTTCCCTTGATACAAGGGACAATAATCAGGTAAAGCACTTATGGACGCCCATCCCTAACATCGGCTATTTTCAATGGCTCCCTACTTCACAGTGGTAGGAGAATTGGTTTGAGGAATGTCATGAAGATATTGATGTGTAATTAAACAAAAGGAAAATTAGGTACACAAAAGATCTGAATATCCTCCGCTGGGGATACACCACGAAGGGCATCTTCACCACTTGGGAAGCATACCAACTGCTTTACCCCATTGCTCAGAATCCACCGGATGATATATATAGGCGTAGATATGGAGACTTGGAATTTGGCCCAAAATCTCCACATTCCTTTGGCTTCTAAGAAAGCGTAGAATCTTGACTTGGGAAAACTTACTCAAAAAAGAATCTTGACTTGGGAAAACTTACTCAAAAAAGGAATCATAGGTTCCTCATGATGTCTGAATTGTTCACAACAGGTTAAAACCTTCAATCACCTTTTGGAAACGTGCCCTCTAGCCAACACTTTGTGGGACAACATAACCATCCGTTGCAGTAGAACCATTAAAATCAAAGGAGATATCATAATAACCATCCGCCATTGGCAGATCAATCCCTTCAATAATAAGCTCTTCATTTCTCTTTGGACCCTCCTTCCAGGGCTCATCCTTTGGACGACCTGGAAAGAAATGAACAGACACATCTTCAGAGATCAAACCACGCCTCAAGAAACCATCTGGACTAATACGTGCAATAATCTCAAGGAGACCCTTGCCCTGTGCCACTGGCAAGACTCAGATATGCCTGATCAACCCTCGAAAAGCATAATTTGGACCAATTGGAACCTCTCTGTCCCCTGTCATCCTGTGGTTAATCCCCCCCCTCCTGTCCCCTTGACTCAAACTGCACTTGGAGTCCCCCTCCCCAAGGCATACACAAGCTGAACTTTCATGATGCCTCCAAGGGCAATCCAGGGGATTCCGACTTCGGAGGAATTTTCAGAGATACTGAAGGGAATCCTCTCATCATTTATTTTGGATCCATTGGATGGGATACCAATAACTCAACAGAATTGGAGGGTCTCATTCAAGTCTTGCGCTAGCCCACGATCACAACTTCTTCCCAATAGAAGTTGAAGGTGATTCTCAAGTCATCATCAACACTGCACATCACCTTCTCTCTGGAGCCTTAGCCTCCAAGCTCTCCAAAAGCTGGCGAATCGCAGCTCGTTTTGAGCACATTGAGCATTAGTTGCAGCTACATAAGGCCATCACCTTCAAGCATGTTTGACGTTCAGCCAACAAGGTGGCAAATCTTTTGGCCAACAAAGGGGTTGACCACAACTCTCCCCTCTTCTCGGGCCTTCTATCTAACATTGAAGTTGAATCCCTTGTCTCTTCTTGCACTCAATTGGTGCACCAAGATGCCCATATCTCGGATGCGGGTATCCACACTTCAGCATAGACGGGCCGCTCCTCTGCGTGGCACCTGCCATGGCCACATGGCCACGCATGGCTCACGCGAGGGGGCTATTAATGCCCGCAGATAGCACTCCGACGCCATTACTCTGTCCTCACAGAGCGATTACTCTAGCCTTTTTATCTGTCCTCATAGCTTCCATTTGCATTACTTCATGGCCTCTAGCAAATTCTATTCTTCTACCTCACCCTGTCGTCTTTATGTCCAGGTGAATTTGGTCCTTCATCCCTCCATTCGCCATTGCTCTAAGAACTCGGCCCTTCATCCCTCCATTCGACCTGCCTTTCAGCTTGAAGCCTCCTACCTCTTCACCATCCGTAAGCCCATCCGCCATCCCTCCACGGTTGTGCTGTCTGACGCCTCCATGCCTCGTCAACATAGAATGCGGTGCCGCGGAGATCGAGGTCGTGTCTAGCCCTCTCACCCTCCTCTCCCTCTCCGCGATGATGACTCTGCCTCCCTCCATGATGATGGCTCTGTCTCCCTCCAGGATGAAGGCTCTGGTCCTGTTAGGCTCACTATCAACGTGAATTCTATGGAAGCTCCGGCGCTGCATCAAGTCTCGCCCCTCTTCTCATTGCGCCTCCCAGACTTCCCTTCTAGTTCCAATTGCCCAAGCTCTCAAAAGTGTCTGCGGAAATCCACCTAGACGCCAACCCATTCTCAGCTCCCCAGAAAATCGAAGGCTCTCCCCACCAAAACTGATGAGAACTCCTCGGACAGTGAGTGCAGTGATAGCTCTGGCATGGATGACAATGCTGCAGCTCCGGGAACGCGCTCTGCCACCACGCCTGAACTGACTACCCAAATTTCAAAGCAGGATGATGAATCCTCAGATGACTATGACCGCTTCATTGTGGAAGATCCACCTCCTGAAGACATGCTGAATGACAAGTCGGGACAAGAATAGCGCCACGAGGCCACCCTTCTCTGTTAGTAACAATTTCAAATGTTTTTTTGCTTTCCTTTTTTCATGCACAATTTGTTTAAATTTTGGTTGACTAAGTTGTGTGTTGGTTTCCCCAATCGGGGCAACACTTCTATTCAAAATTGGTTTAATCTCGGGACTGGTTTCCCCAATAGGGGCAGTCCCAATTTTTCTACTTTGAACATTCTTCCCGCTGGAATTGGCTAGTTTTGCAGTTTCGCGGGAACGTCTTGATATGTATTTCTTTTGTACCATAGAATAGAGTTAGACTTAGAAAAAAAAAAATATTCTACCAAATTTTTATGTAACTCATCTATGTGGTTGATCCATCTGAAGCATTTTAATTTACAAGACCCATCCCCTAAGTGGTTTTTTAAAAGTAATTTAATTATTTTAATTGATTTTGAACTTACATTTGCGGAATTTATTTTACCGAATATTTTAATTTCATTTGGAATGAAAAAGGAATTTTTAAGATGTTTGAAGCGTTTAGAAAGAAATTAGTATTTACAACCCAATCAAAAATAACATTTGATCCAATCAATAAACATCAAAATAAAAAATAAAAAATTAGTTTACAAAACAATGATTAAATATTTATACATTAGCTAAATAAATAAATAAATATTTGTGATGACAATAGTTATACTACTTAATAAAATGTAAAATAATCAATTCTTAAATAGTTATTATTAGACATATTTTTTAAATAATATTATAAAAAACGTATCATCAAAATAATTTCTTACTTTTATAGAAAAACTATGAGAAAGAAGCAAATGTAGAAAAACTATGAGAAAGAAGCAAATGTAGAAAAAAATCAACGTTTAAATTAATCGTTAGACATAAATTCTTTAATAATATTGTCAAAAACACAATGTCAAAATATTTCCACACTTCTATAGAAAAACTATGAGAAAGAATCATTTCCTTAGGCATGGTATTCTAGCATTTGAACCAATCTAGAAACCATTCCACATGAAAACTACTAAGATGCTTTGTATAATGATCAACAATGTGAGAGAATCACTTCTCTATTGTCCTGAGAGGACAAACAATTTTTCATGGAGTATAGGAGTAGCCTCAAACAATAAAGCAATGATGTATTGACAGGTAGGGATGCAGTTGAAAGTAGACAAGCAGATATGCACAGTATCATGGGAAAGTAAGAAGATTGAAAAAATAGGACATCATCAACTATGGGAAAAATAAAGTGTGAATTGTGTGGCAGAGGAAAACATAAGATAGAGCCACAAAACTTAGAAAACAAAGGTCAGCCCTAACACTTTGACAACCCAAAATTTCAGAGAATAGAGAGAATTTTCAAAACCAAATGGAAAAGGTACCAGGGTACCATACCCCACATACCAACACTGGACAACTGAAATAAATTATAGCAGAGTCTGAGACTTGAGATGACATGATGGGAAACAATCCCACCAGTTCAAAAGAAGTACCAAACCCTGAACTATGAAGAAAGAGCACAAAAAAAATTGACTCCTGTAGAAACTCTCATAACAATAAGGAAGGAACCAAACCTTTGGGTGAGTAACCTTTGGACAATAGGAAGAAAATGAGGAAATTGATAAGAAAACAAACCTTCTGTAGGCCGAAAGAGTCCACCCTAATCATCTGGGAGCAATGCAAGGTTTGAAACCCTTCATCAACAAGACTTGAAACACTGAAATACCACCACCTTGAGAGCTTATCCATGCGTATATAACGAGGAATGGACGTGAGTGGGTAAAGCCTTAGAGAGAAATAAGAAAAGTGTGTGAAATTAATGGAAAGACAGGTGTAGGATGGGGCACACTCTTTAACAGGCCCAATAAACTCAGAAATCATGCTCTCATGAATAAGCTCTACAACCTTTGTGTCAGGATTTTTACCTCCCGCTACCAATCCACCATGAGAGAGCCTACCCATTGCAGTTGCTAAGGGTTGAAACCTATTGTGAAAGAGAATTTCATACACATATCCAAATACGACCACTAGCTCACATTTAAGATGATAGGACAAAGGTAGGATTTTAGGCTTGAGGATAGTTATGGCACCATGCAAGGATGAGACAATGACAGGTGGAGAGCATGGCTCTCAAACGTAGGACCACCAACCCATGTTTCATTCCAATGACCCGCATGTTAATCACATTGTCTGTCACAAAACATTAACTTTGAAACCACCCCCATCAAGGAATAAAATACACCAACTAAACACAAAAAGGAAAGGTCAAAGGAAATGCATGTAATATGAGAGCTTTGATAAGAAATGAATACCAAATTATCAATATTATTTTTGTGCATTTCCTAAAAATAAAATAATGAAATTTTAGAATGTAAACGTTGGTCGAAATGAGCAAACTTTGAGGTTATAAATGATTTTTCAGTTGATTTTAAACTATGGTCAGGTCAAATTTTCACCCTTCAAAGGATGAAAAAATCCCCAAGAAATGACCTTCTACTTTTAATGAGAGCATCATGAAGTGCATCTCTTAAGAAAAACTTAGGTTCAATTCATGTAAAGGGTTATGTTGACCTTTTACACTTGGGTTTAATTTTGGTAAAGGGTCATGTTCCCTGTTGTGAAAAGCCTTAAAGAGTAGGCACCCCTTTGGACAGAGGTCCACCTCGGTGAGACTTAAACATATTACTTTTGTTAAAATAGCTCTTGGATATATTTTTAGTGTTATAATGGTTCTCAAAAAGTTTCACCCTAGTTCTTTCCTTGATTTCTTCAAATTACTAATTGATCATAATTATGGTGAGAGACGCTCTATAACTCAGTATGGTGGAGATGTTGTAGTATGCATAGATAGGTGTAAACATTTAAATGTGAGCTTAGCATGGGAGAGATATTGTAGTGTCCCTAAATCAAAAAATAATTATTATAAAACATAATGTAAACTCAACTATAAAAGTAATAAAATAATAAATCTATTCAATTCAATTTGTAATTTTATTTTTCTTAATAAAATTGTAAGAATATTATATATGCACACACATATATAATATGAAAATAAAATCATAAGAATATTATATATAAATGCATATATAATATGGTCTATAATAATTCATATTTCAAAACTTGGAAAAAAATCATATTTATAAACATATTATTAATAAATATATAAAAAATTAATAAATATCTAAATAAAAAAATATTTCAAAATATGGCTTAATCATGGGAGTGTTTGAGTCTTGAATATATAATATAATACTACATTATCAAGGCAATCATCACTTGAGCTACTCCACATAATCTATTTCAAAAAATATAATTGGTAAATATAAAAATAATAATAATAATAATAAATTTAATTAATAAAAATACAGTTAATAGAATATTTATAAATATGAAAATGTGACATATATAAAAAAAATGTAGTTATAGATTAAGATTTATTTGACCATATAAATTATAATAATAATTCTTTTTTTCAAGGAAAAAATCGTAATTTTTATTTATGAGAGAAAATTACATGTTGTATCAGCAGCATAGTCATCTATGCAAATTTCAAAAATCATTTACAGTCATATAGTTTAGATGTTCATAAATAACCTTTAGTAACAATACTGTGCATAGAAAAAAAATATCTATATAATCACATGTGAAAATAAAAATTGGCCAAAAGCCCTGCCAAAATCGACAACCTAGTTAGACTACCCCCTGACCCTCTGCATCCTCTATGAAGGGTCGATGGAAATACTAATACTCGTTCTTTCCATCATGTTTGATAATGAACCAGTGACCCTAGTCTAGCTGTGATACTTCTTTGGATGGTTGATCAGCCACTTGGTTCCTTTGCATGTAAATGTGAGCAACAGGGTAATGGAATAAAAAAATGATTTTAGCGCCATAACCTCATCCATCAAAGCTCTAATAGTATGAACATGAAATCGGGCTTCATTGTTGAGCCAGTTAATAATAATTTTGGAATCCCCAAACATCTTAATCTTATTGCAACTCTTCTCTCATGCGAAGGTAAGGAGGAGTATGAGATTGTTGAGTTCAAAATAATTGTTTGTACTCGAGCCTAATCCCATTTTAATATTATAGCACTGAGTATCAGAAAGATAGAGAGTAGCCCCCCCTCCACATCCATGGATTTTTTATGCCCCATTAAAATACGCCCACGGGTAGGATTTGTCAATAGCCTCTGGTATGAGTATTCTGCCTTGAGCTCCGGGCATATCGCTTGGAATTGAGTGGAAAAGCGCCACTATAGTGTTACTTATGTGAGGCCAGTTTATCACAACACTTTGAAAGATAGACTGATTATGGGCCAGCCATGTGCCTCGGGATATCAAGAGGGGGAGATTACGATCTTTAAGGCAGACAGTCGATTGCCACCAATTTGACCAAGCCTAAGAGACAGAGTTTCCATGCTAATTATAAGTGATGCCCAGAGCAGTTGTGGTAAGTTTCCAGATCAATTTTCTAGTTGGACAGGTGAGGAAGAGGTGATATGCGTCCTCAGGCTGATATTTCTAGAGACAACGTCTGGAGGGGCCATGGATGGATCTCCTGATGAGGTTTTCCGCCATCGGGGCATAGTTGGTGAGAATTCACCACATGAAAAGTTTGGCCTTTGGTGGCGTCTTCATCTTCCAAAGGTGTCTCCACCACCATATCCTGTTCTAGGTTTCAAGTTCTGCACAGAGAGATACATACCCTTCCTTAAGTGAGTATCTGCCACTGGGAGATAAAGCCCATAAAATTTCATCCTCCCTCTTAGTAATTTTGATATTGGTGGCATAGAGGGCCCTGAGATAATTGTTCCAAATCAGATGCCAAATTTTCAGGATGTCGAGATCCTATGCCGATTTCAACGCCTGTGTGATCCAAGAGGAATTAGATCTATCATAAATTTGTGATATGGTTTGAATTCCTGAGTCCATCAAGTGTTTTCTAATGGCTAAGGGTAATTGGTACAGTTGACCACATCCTAACCAAGCATCCACTCCAACCTTGAATTTTTCTCCAGACCCAATGCTCCAAGCAAGGCTTTTCTTGATGATGAGAATGGATCTGGTGATGGCTTGCCATATAAAGGAGGATCCTGGAATGTATGAGGTGGGGCCTCTGATCCATTCGAGGGTAGTCCGAGGAGCAATATATTTTAAATAAGTAACCTCTTGCCAGAGGCTGTAGAATTGAGCAGATTCCACCCCATTTTGGCAGCCAAAGTTGTGGCAAAGCGATTAAGATCTTTAAGCCCCCAACCACCCCAGCTTTTGGGTTTTGAAATCCTTTTCCATCTTATCCATGCAAAAATCCTACCTTCAAGTTTCCCCCTCCAAAGGAATCTTCTGCAGATTTGTTGTATTCTGGTCATCACTCCTTTGGGAATCCATGCCAAGGCCATCTAGTATACAGGAATTGCCTCTAGCACTAATTTAATTAGAAATAATCTCCCAACTTTGAAGAGCCATCTCTGCTGCCAAATTTTTACTCTCCTCTCGAATTTTTCAATTAACCAATTCCATTCAGTGATACGGTAGTCATTTGGCTTTTGATAGAACCCAAGATATTTGATGCCATCCTCTAATCCCCTGCGACCAAAATGAAAATGGGCAAGGGCCTATCTGCATTCCTACTTTTAACACTTCACCAATATGATAGTAGACTTATTGTTATTAGGGTCCATACATGTGGCCTTACAGAATACCTCAAGGATTTTTCTGAAGCTGTTGGTGTCTTGGATGGATCCATCAAGAAAAATAAGTACATCATCTATGAATAAGAGATGGGTCATATGAATAAACTTAGATAATTTGACACCTTTTATAGTCCCATCGACCTTGGCCTTTGCCAATATTTTGGTCAGTCCTTCCATGATTAATAAAAATAGCAAGGGGGATAATGGGTAGCCTTGACAAAGCCCTCTACCAGCATGAAAAAATTCAGATGCTACTCCATTGATGAGTAGGCTAAAGGAGGCATTTGTGATACATCCCATGATCTAATTGATGAAGGAGTGGGGGAAGCCAATATGGAGAAGGATGAGTTGTATGTAGGTTTAGGATGTGCAATCAAAAGTCTTTGCGAGGTAAATCTTGAGAATGGTGCTTTTAAGACTTTTGAGCTTGATAGAATGCAATACTTCCTGGGCAGTACCAATGGCTTCATGAAATTTTCGTTGGTTAAGGAAGGAAAATTGTTCCTTGGATATGTGCAAAGATAATATGGGCTTAATGTCATTGGCAGTGATCTTGGATATGATCTTGTAGATACAGTTGCAAAGTGATATGGGACGATAGTCATTAAAGGTTAAGGGTTTATCAATCTTATGTATGAGGGCTATGAAATTATCATTGAATCCATCATAAATACGACTAGTCGTCCGACTCTCTTCTATGACTTGTAGGAGGTCCCTCCCAATGTCCTCTAAGAAAATGAGATACAATTCAATGGGCCTGTTGGCCTGTGACTGCACACAAGGTGGAGAAGTGGCCCCTATAAAGCAATGTTGGCTTGTGGTTCTTATGAACAGATAAGGAAACATCATAGTTAAGAAAATGAAGAGTAGGAGAAGCTAAAGTGAACGACAAGCACTTCAAGCATGGGTTGGGCGGACACCCCGCAGTCAAAGGAGGAACAGGCACTTACCACTAACCTTTTTGCATCCTCACTTTCCGCCATCGCACATCACACTTCGCAGCTTATAACATTTAC
Organism: Pinus albicaulis; assembly: GCA_034641835.2. Taxonomy (NCBI): domain Eukaryota; kingdom Viridiplantae; phylum Streptophyta; class Pinopsida; order Pinales; family Pinaceae; genus Pinus; species Pinus albicaulis. The sequence continues at coordinate 1,231,914,718 of CM076584.1, read as the reverse complement.
CTTTGCTTCTCATAAAAAAAATCCCTGACCTGCGATTTGTGATATAAGTTGGGTACCACCTCCTTGCCACAACACCTCCACTCATTTCACTTTGTACTTCGCAAGTTTTAACACTTACCTCCCCACTGCTCATAACAAAAACGCCGATTTGCAATCTACGGGCGGGCCCACCTCCTTGCCACGTCACCCATTTCCCGCTCACTACACATCACTCCCCGCAAGATTTAACTTTCATCTTCCACTGCTCACATATAAAACTAGTGATTTGTGATATGCGGGCGGCCCCACTTCCGCCACATCACCCATTCCATCGCCCATTGCACATTGCTCCCCACAGAATATAACTTTCACCTTCTACTTCTCACATATAAAACTTGCGATTTGCAATCTGCGGGCGGCCTCACTTCTGCCATGTCACCCATTCCATCGCCCATCGCACATTGCTCCGTGCAGAATATAAATTTCACCTTCTGCTTCTCACATATAAAACTTGCGATTTGCGATTTGAAGGTGGCCCCACTTCCGCCACATCGCCCATTTCACATCGCTCCCCGTAGAGTATAATTTTCACCTTCCGCTGCTCACATATAAAACTTGCGATTTGCGATCTGCGGGTGGACCCATTTCCACCACGTCACCCATTCCATCGCCCATCGCACATCGCTCCCCGCAAGGTATAACCTTTACCCTTCGCCGCTTATAATAAAAACTCTCATTCTGTGATCCGCAATATCAGTTCGGCCCCCACCTTCATGCCACGTCATAAATAGCCCCTCTGTGGCCTTTATCTCTCTCTTTCTAGTGTTATTCATCCTGCTAAGCTCCCCATTGCTTCCACTATATCCCCTTCATCTCCGCTCTCTATCAATACATCTGATGGCTCATGATCTGTTTTGGCCCCCCTCTCACCTTCTGAAGATTAAAACTGGGGGGGGGGTATGAAATGGATGTTTTTTGATACCACCTTCGGTGCTATGTGGCAGCCTAAAGTGATTTCACACCCTGCCCCCCATCCAATACCGTAAACCATCCATACCTCCTCTGAAATCCAGTCTCCGGTTTTTACAAATTAAAGAACAAGCATGGGTTTTTGTCAGAAAAACACAACTATGGTTTACTCAGTTGAGCCAGGAAATCTCCGTTAAAGAGAAAGGCACGCGCAACACAACTTGCCATTTTATTATGATTAATGTGAATCATGAGAACGAGTGAGTGGAGGCCTTTCGACAACAGATGAAATCAAGCGGTAAAAACCAAACTGCCCACCTGTTCGCGGCCAGTCCTCGCCGTCCCCATAGTATATTCTAGGATTTGGCCTACGTGACCCATAATTTTGTTCCTTTTTACTTTCTGATTATGATATTTTACTGGTGAAATCCCAATTTCACTTGATTTTGTTTTGATTTTGTGTTACAAGAGTGATTTCTTGATGCACACTCTACTAGTTTGTTAAGATATTTCAATTTTCACATATCTGGGTTGATCATGAATGTTTATTCGATTGTAGAGCCTCAAAGGGAGCTCTATATATAGAGAGTTCAAAGATGAAACAAAGGTTCTGAATTTTGGACAAGTTTTTGTTGTAGTTCTGTGTGATTGTGCTCTTTATGCTTTGAGATACATTTTTGGGAGAGATGTTTTGAATATAATATGATAAACAGAGCTGTTTACTTGGATTCCAAATGGAGAAATGAGTGGTGTGTATATGTGTTCTCTTGTTTATCTGTAATCTCCTGTTAATGTATAATCATCTTTCATGTTCTGCCGCTTTGATGATTTGTGTAATGTAGCTGCCGGTGGTATGCATTTTTATTCATGAATTCATTTATGTACAACAATCATGTATTAAACTTTCTACACTTCCTTAATTTATGCTCCACGAATCTCTATTGTTAGCCATATTCCACTTACATCCGTTTCCTCTGAGTTCACGAGAGACAAATTCTTAAGGATTTTAAGCCTGTCTTTTGCGGATTCCTCCTCCATTCTTCTCATCACCTTTACATATTTTGAAAGCCTCTGCTCATTGTTTCATACTTGGTCCATTTGAAATCCATCCAACCATACAACCTCTTGAGCCCTCTTGAAGTATAGGGTAATTCACATGAATCAGACTCCAAGTTCTTCTCCATTCCTGAACCACCAAAACCTTTATTTCTCTTGATCCATATTATGTCAGAGGCATCCTTATAATCGTCTACATTTAACCTATGATTTTAAAATGTCCTAGGCACTGGTCTTTTGCAACTCAAGGATGTCCTAAGAACTGGTATTTTCCCTGGGAGAAAACATAAATTCCACCCTTCAGACAGGTGAGCAGGAAGGGTTGGGAGTTGCGTATTCCTCACCTTAGTGACTCCACTGTAAAATAGTCCTAATCAGAAGTAATCTTGGCTTTCACCGGACCTCACCCCAGATTCAGATCCACCACCTACCCCCACCTCTAAATTATATAGTTTTTCCAAGTTTCTTTTTGAAGAAGTATGCCCCCTTGGCCCTCCCTCAACCTCTAAATGATATGCCACAAGATTATCTAAAGCTCCTGCCTCGGTTCACTGGGGAAGATATTAATTATGTGCATAGATATATTGAAAAATTATGTGCCTTTGCTGAGAATGTCAATGTAGAGCACTTAGATGTGGTGTTAAGGCTTTTCGTCCAATCCTTGGATGGAGAAGCCCAGAAATGGTTCAAGTCTCTAGCCGACAACATAGTCCACACTTGGGAAGAAATGAAAAATTTCTTCACATTAAAATGAGGAGAAAAGAGGGACCATGGATACGTTCTCACCGAGTTCAATGCTCTAAAGAAGAGACACAATGAGGATGTAACATAATTCATCAAGAGTTTTAATAAGCTCTATAATAATCTTCCTACTGAAATAAAGCCACCCTAAGCAGCTACTAAGGTGGTCTTCGCAGGAGCTTTCGAACCAGAGTTCGGGTTCACCCTAAGAGAAAGAAAATCCATATCTCTGGATCAAATCCAGACTAATGCATTGGAGGTAGAAGCAAACTTTGCTTCTACTGGTAAATTTAAGGGGGAGATAGAACATGAAGCTAGAAGAAAGAACATGGAGGAGGCTTCTACTTCAAATTAGGAAAGGGAATCTCAAGAATATAGAATTGAAGAAATGAATAAGCTAATCAAGAACCTTTCAAATAAGTTGATTAAGCTTGAATTGGAGGCCAAAAATTCCCCTCCTCGTCCCAACCAAATGATTCCTATCCAAGGGTTTAATCCTCAATATTGGAAGCCCCCTTCGCAGTTGTTGCAACGAGATAGGAAGGAACAACAAGACCACATTCAACCTCCTCTATACTGGGAGAGAGAGGTGGAGGGAAAGGCCGAGGAAGTTACATATAGTAAAGATAATCAATTCCTCAATTAATCTGATGATGAGGAGGGTGAAATCATTCTGCAAGGGGAGCAAGAAGAGAAGGAAGTCCCTCCAGAAGATTAAGATATTGACAATTATTGCAGATAGTTCATGGATTTCATGCAGGCTCAACTCCATAAGAAGTATGACCTCAAGTCCTTCAGAAAGAGAACCTGAGGGCAAGAAAAAAATGAAGGGTCAATATCAAGAGAAAAAACCCCTCCTAGTCCTGCTAGTAAATGGAAGAAGCCATTAGAAGAGTCATTCCCTCATAAGGCCACTACATCCACTTTCCCAAAGCAAGAAGCTGATCCTCCCAAAGATAAGAAGCCCTCACCTATACCCTTGAAACTTCCAGACCCTCCTAAAGAGCAGTTCAAAGAAGCCATTACAAAAAAAGGGCCCACACCCTTTAATCTCCAAGAAGAACAAGTTCCTAGCCTATTCTGAATAAGAGGGAGGTGATCTTACCCTCCATGAAGAAGGGGAAGAGCTGGAGTGTTTCCTAGAGGACAACACTAAAAATCAACTGCAGTCTCGTGATATGGAAATAGAGGTAGCAAAGCTTAATTATATAGATCCACAAGAACATCCTCAGCAAGCAGCGTTTCGTTCAAAGATTAAAGACTAGTCAGATTTGCATGATGAAGACCATCTCTCAAATTCTCTTTCAGTACAAGGTAAAGTTAAAAATTGGTTTGAGAATCTTCCAACTGCTAGCATGAGAAATTTTCATCAATTCATGAAATTTTTCCTAGGTCGATGGGTAACCATGGGAAATTTCTTTCTTATCATAGAAGAGTATGGACATTTAAAAAGACATCTTGGGGAGACAGTACAATATTTTTTAGCCAGATTCAATAAGGTGTATCATTCAATGCCTGCTGATATAAGGCTACCCCCGAAGTAGCTCTCTTACACTACCCAAATGCCTTTAATCCAAAGATGGCATTCCAAGTAAGAGAAAGGGACACTGCAACCCTTAAATAAACGCAAAATATTGGAGTTGATGTGGAAGTGAACCTGCTGAACGGAGAGGCAAAGTTTAAAACAGAGGATGAATTGATCCAGTTTTATTCTCTACCTTTATGCTTTAATTCATCTCAGATTTTGAAAGGGAATCTTCGTCACATTTTGGTTGATAATCACAGGAGAAATCATTAGATATCAGCGGAACCAACGCTACAGCCATCTAAAGCACTTCATGACCCAATAGCTGATACGTTAGATGGTTGGAGTTTTCAAAGTCAGTTTTCATGCACACGTAATAATTTCAGAAGCTTTTATGATATGGATATGATCATACAGTCTGCCCTATTGTTTGGTTCAGTAGAAATATCGATACAAAATTCATCAAATAAAATGAAAATATGTTCTGATTTGTTTGAAGACATGGAGAAAACATGTGCAGTACCAAGCTATGAAGTTGGATCGATTGGGTCAGCATATTTAGAAATAGGTCAAGTGTATCTTGATCCAGTGGCTATCTATATTCAAAAATTATTCATCACAAAGCCACCATACCTTTTCAACATTTCTGTTGTTGTTCAAGTTTACCAAGCTCCTTGAAATGAAGATCAGGCTGGAAATTTATATCAAAAACCATTAACAGGTTTGTTCCTGAGTTTGGTGAAAAAAAGTGAAAGAAAAAAGTTATTAGAGCAGTTTCTTGCCTGGTTACACTGGCATTATTGTATCATTTAGAATAGTAGTAATTCCAACAGATCAGGGTAGGTAGGTGTGCAAATAAGCTCAGTACTATGAGCATCTTTCCAGTTTTAGTTTCAGATTGCTTTGTAGTTTTCAGTTCAAGTGTGTTTCAAATTTCAGTTTCAGCATGGGTCAGATTTTAGCATTCAAGATTTTTAGGGTGTGACAGTGATTTTTGTTTTGATACTTTGCAGTGCACAGCTCAGTTGCAGTTTTAGTTCATATTTACAGTTTGAATTTGCGACTCCATGCGCCCAATAAAGCACAGCAATTTTGGTCTACAAGTTCTCAACGCACTTAGAACAACACGTTGTCCCCATATGGAGCTAATGTTGGCCTGTGACCTCACAAAAGGTGGAGAAGTGGCCCCTATAAAGCAATGTTCGCTTGTGGTTCTTATGAATGGATAAGGCAACATTAGAGTTAAGAAAATGAAGAGTAGGAGCAGCTAAAGCGAACGCCAAGCACTTCAAGCACGGGTCGGGCGGACACCCCGCAGTCAAAGGAGGAACGGGTAGTTACCACTAACCTTTTCACATCCTCACTTTCTGCCATCGCACATTACACTTCGCAACTTATAACATTTACTTCCGCTACTCATAAAAAAACTCCCCCACCTGCGATTTGTGATATAATTTGGGTCCCACCTCCTTGCCACATCACCTCCGCTCATCACACTTCGCAAGTTTTAACACTTACCTCCCTGCTGCTGATAACAAAAAATGCCAATTTGCATTCTGCGGGCGGGTCCACCTCCTTGCCATGTCACCCATTTCCCACTCACCGCACATTGCTACCTGCAAGATTTAACTTTCACCTTCTGCTTCTCACATATAAAACTTGCAATTTGCGATCTACGGGCAGCCCCACTTCTGCCACGTCACCCATTCCATTACTCATCACACATCACTCCCCGCAGAATATAAATTTCACCTTCCGTTGCTCACATATAAAAATTGCGATTAGCGATCTGTGGGTGACCCCACTTCTGCCCCCTCACCCATTCCATCGCCCATTGTACATCGCTCCCCACAGAATATAACTTTCAACTTCTGCTACTCATATATAAAACTTGAAATTTGTGATCTGCGAGCGACCCCACTTCCACCACGTCACCCATTCCATCGCCCATCGCACATCGCTCCCCGCAAGGTATAACCTTTACCCTTCAACGCTTATAATAAAAATTCCCAGTATGTAAACTGAGATATCAGTTCGGCCCCCACCTTCATGCCATGTCATAAATAGCCCCTCCATGGCCTTTGTCTCACTCTTTCTATTGTTAATCATCCCGCTAAACTCCCCATTGCTTCCACCATCTCCCCTTCATCTCAGCTCCCAATCAATACATCTGACGGCTCATGATCTGTTTCGGCCCCCCTCTCACCTTCTGAAGATTAACACCCGGGGGGGGGTCTGAAATGGCTGGTTTTTTTTACTGCCTTTGGTGCTATGTGGCATCCTGTAGTGATTTCGCACCCCCCCCCCATCCAATACCACAATCCATCCATACCCCCCTTCGAAATCTGGTCTCCGATTTTTACAAATTAAAGCTCAACCATGGGTTTTTGGCGGAACAACACTGCTATGGTTTATTCATTTGATCCAGGAAATCTCCACTAAAGAGAAAGGCACACGCAGCGCAATTGGTCATTTTATTACGATTGATGTGAATCATGATAACGAGGGAGTGGAGGCCTTTCGACAGCAGATGAAATCAAGTGGTGGAAACTAGAATTCCCACTTGTTCATGGCCACTCCTCGCTGTCCCCATGGAAGATTCCAGGATTTGGCCTATGTGACCCATAATTTTGTTCCTTTTTACTTTTTGATTATGATGTTTTACTGGTGAAATCATGATTTCACCAGATTTTGTTTTGATTTTCTGTTACAGGATTGATTGCTTGATGCACACTCTGCTAGTTTGTTAGGATATTTTTATTTTCACATATATGGGCCAATCATGAATGTTTATTCGATCGTATACCCTCAAAGGGAACTCTATATATAGAGAGTTCAGAGATGAAACAAAGGTTCTGAATTTTGGAGAAGTTTTTGTTGTAGTTTGTGCGACTGTGCTCTTTATGCTCTGAGATACATTTTTGGGAGAGCTGTTTTGAATATAATATGATATACAAATCTATTTACTTGGATTGTAGATGGAGAAATGAGTAGTATGTATCTGTGTGCTCTTGTTTATTTTTAATCTCCTGTTTATGTATAATTATCTTTCATGTTCTACTGATTTGATGATTTGTGTAATGTAGCTCTCGGTGGTATGAATTTTTATTCATGAATACGTTTATGTACACCGCTCATGTATTAAACTTGCTACACTTCCTTAATTCACACTCCATGAATCTCTACCATTAGCCATATTCCACTTACATCTGTTTCCTCTGAGTTCACAGGAGACAGTTTCTCAAGGATTTTAAGCCTATCATTTGTGGATTCCTCCTCTGTTCTTCCTCAACACCTCTACATGTTTTGAAAGCCTATGCTCACTATTTCATATTTGGGCCATTTGAAAGCCATCCAGCCATATAACTTGTTGAGCCCTCTTGCAAGATAGGGTAATTCACATGAATCAGCCTCCAAGGTCTTCTCCATTACTGAACCACCAAAACCATTATTTCTCTTGATCCATATTCTGTCAGAGGCATCCTTATAATTGTCTACATTTAACCTCTGATTTTAAGATGTCCTAGGCACTGGTATGTTTCAATTCAAGGTTATCTCTAGGAGCTAAAACAGGGCCAGTCTTCTGGACCAGGGCTCTTGTCTAACTTAAACCATTTTAATGCCACTTCAACTTCCCCTAAAGTAACATGTGCATTTAATTTTTCTATATCATCTTCCTCCACATATATGTGCATGGTCCTGGCTATCTGAATTACTTCTGGTATGTTGGCAACTCTGGGGTCACTGTAGAGATGGGAAAAATGTCTAATACCCATATCAACAAGTTGAGCATGCTTATTGGCCACCCTTCCAGCCTAGTCCTACAGTTCCCAGATTGTGTTGATACTCTTCCTGCGTTTTGCACATTGCTGGAAGAATTTAGTGTTGTCATCTCCCTCTTTGAGCTAGATGGACCTATTTTGTAGCCTCCATGTTTCCTCCTGTTGCCTTAGCAATTTGGATTTCTCCCTTTCCAATTGAATGAGGTGGTCCTTGGCCCTAGTGGACTGAAAGCCAAGGTAGTTCGATCCCAGCAGGCCCCCTATCTCAGTCTCAATCTTATTCAGAGTTGTTTCATCCCGTCTTTTCTTCTCTCTGGCCCATTTTATTGTAATGTATTTTAATCTTGTCATGTTGTTGTAGAAGACATAGGCCGACTCGGAGTCAGGCATATGATCAGAGTGAGTCCAGGAGCTTTTAACCAGGAGATGGAAAGTAGGATCCTCCAACCAGCATGAGTTGAATTTAAAGGGGGAGTGAGGTTTAATACTTTCCCCATGTATTTCAAAGTATATGGGAGAGTGATAAGATGATCCTTCTGACCCCATCCATTGTCTGGCCTTGTCATTTCTATCAGCCAGCCTGGTCTTGATAAAAAAACGGTCTAGTCTTCGCACCATGACAACCTCACTAGTCCTTATATTGTGCCATGTGGGGAATTTTTTAGGCATCGAAAAATCCAACATATCAGCATCCTCGATCAATTGTTCGAAGTGATCCGACAAGGGTTCTGGTACTGCATTATGCCCCCAAGATTAAGCTAGGACAATGGAGAAGTTTAAATCTCCACCAATGATAATATGACCCCCCTTCATGATGTTTGAGGCTATTCGCTTATCCCAGTAGTCCTCTCCATTGTGACAGGGTCTGTATAAATTGATCAAGAAGATGGGCATATCAAGCCCATTTATAGTGATTTCAGCCTCCAGAACCCCTTCTCTGCCCCACCAACTTCCGACTTTGATAGTTCTATTATTAAATCCCATAACAAATCCTCTAGATCGCCCTCTAGCATCTAGTGTCTGAAAACTCCAGTCCGGGAGCAGTGAGGTGAGAAATTTATGGATATAATCTCCATCGCCCAAGGTTTCTTGAAGAAGAAGGGCGTCCACTCTCAAAAGTGTCAACAACCTTCTTAGAGCCAATTTTTTGTCTGGACTAGCTAATCCCCTATAGTTGAAAGAGAGGCAGATCATGGATCACCCATATCAAGGGTGTCCTTTGCTATAAGAACCCTATCGATTGAATATTATTTCCCAGATGCTACCTCCATACCAACCCGGAGGATAGCCTTAGATAGAGATGATGGTCTACCCCTAACAAATTTTGATTGGGTCCTATGAGGTCAGTGCCAAGTCCATATGCAAGGGGTGCAGAGGCCTTAGACAAGGATTTAAGGTTGTAATGATGACCATAACTATTGGCCGAGAGATCAGTAAGATATTGGGAGTTAAAATCTTCTACTAGGGTATGAGGTTCTGACCAGGGAATTGATAAAGGGGTGGTTTCAATAGAGAAGACAATGGGATCCAGATTGCATCTAATTAAATCAATTTTAGAGGACACTAGAGATAATACAAGAGATACATTGCAATTAAATTTAGAATTGAAGGCAGAAGGAGTAGTGAGAGGAGTACCCAGGATCGGAGTAACCTCCTCCTCATGAGGATGAGAGCCGCAGGGCTATGGTGCTAGTGGCGCTTGCATGGGCGATGTCTTCCTAGGGGTACACAGCGATGCAGGCTCCGCTGAGGGTATCTCCTGAGAAGAATCTGGTTCGCCAAATCCAATAGTTTGGGTTCCTGTGTGCACAAATAATTTAGCAAGTTTAGTATTTTCCACAGTGATAAGAAATAATTCCTTGTATAGATGCCCCAATTCATGAAAATGACAGCACTGAAATGGTACCCCTTCATAATCTAGTATCTAGCATCTAGAGATGTCTCTAAACTACAACTTGTAACTCCCCACTAGACCTTTCTCCATGACCAAGTGGACAAGAATCCGAGCTATTGAGATATTTCTTGTCTCTAAATAGGATATTTCATGGTCCAAATAAATCCCTAAGTCTTCTCCAATGAATCAAAGAGCTTCCTCAGTCCAGAATTGCAGAGGGAGACCCGACAGCCGCACCCAAATAGGTCCTTCTCCCATCTTCTCCTTATCAAGATCAAACATGGGAGTCCATCGCTTGCGTAGAATTGGTGTCATTTTGAAATGCTAGTATTTGGTAAGGACCCAATTTTCCATCTAAGGATGGGGGAAAATGAGGGAAAACCATCCCCTGTTCATTGTGAGTACCCCAGGAAGTTTCTCCAGAATGTTTCTCCAAATTTTTGTGATCCATATCTTGAGTCTGAAAGTGGTGTAGTTCCTCCCTCGAACACGTTCGATGAGGGTCGTTTGTGAGGTTTCCTCCAGCTTATCCATTCCAATACCTTCACCGAAGACCAAGTCCCTCTTCTATTCATGGCTCTTTGTGCACTTCTGTTTATTCTTATCAATCTTGTGGGTATTATTTTCTCGGATATGTCCTTCTCCTTCTAGTTTTGCGTCGTCCGAATCAGACATCCTGATGTCCTCCACTGGTGGAATCGCCTGTGTAATGCCTTCGAAACAGCCTGATGCCACCACAAAAGGGGGCTCCCCTAGATTTTTTTGTAGGAGTATTGACATCCACGACATGGTATATGACTAATTTCTCGAAACTAAAAGACCCCTCAAATTTTCTGGCATTTTCCCCCAACCCTTCCATTGTCGGACCCAAAACGTTTAGGGTTACTTGGGCTTGTTTCTCCCATAGCTTGAGTATTGATGTCAAGGGAATTGAGTACGAAGGAAAATCAAATGCCACCGGGAAGGATTTAGAATAAACTACTTCGGATGCGAGATAGGGTTCCTTTGAGACAAGGTGAGACTATGATGACTCACCAAGCTCCACGTCCACTTGTTCTTTCTCATCAAGGTCAGCGACTTGAGTCGTCCCACCTATCCTCTGAGGTGTTAATCCTATCCATATCTGTGATAGTTCCATGTTTTCGGAAGATTAATCCAACTCAACCTCTTCCATATCTTCGTTTAGATAAGTTCTCCTCTGTTTCCAAGTGTTCCTGAGACTTGCCGCGAAACCCTTGTCTGTTCTAAGGTGCTTGCTCAGAGACTCTGACTGTCAGTCGTATTAGCTAGGTTCTAGTGTGTATGAGAGGGTCAAAATAATTACCCATTATCAAGTTTTTGGGGTTGTTGAGAAATTCCAAAGGCACGTAGTTGCCAGTCTTCAACTATGGAGTCCTTGATCGTTGGCGACACACCTCATTAAATCCTAAGAAAAGAGCTTCCTTGATATGGTTGTAAACACCTTTGTGCAATGTCGAAAATGTTAGCCAAGGTCTCACATCACCATAGTAGGGTAATGATGTTGCTAACTTGAACCGATTCAGTGCTCCCCCCTGTGCAGGTCAAGCTCCCATGGTGTCCATTGTAGATTAAGGTTTGTTCTAGTTAGGGTTTCGCCATTGTTCCATCATCGAAGCTCCTCCATTCAAATTTTGTTGTGTCCACATGAAGAGAAAATGACCTTATCAAATTACAATAATAATTCATTTTCATAATAATTAAGAAAAGAGCTTCCTTGATATGGTTGTAAACACCTTTGTGCAATGTCGAAAATGTTAGCCAGGGTCTCACGTCACCATAGTAGGGTAATGATGTTGCTAACTTGAACCGATTCAGTGCTCCCCCCTGTGCAGGTCAAGCTCCCATGGTGTCCATTGTAGATTAAGGTTTGTTCTAGTTAGGGTTTCGCCATTGTTCCATCATCGAAGCTCCTCCATTCAAATTTTGTTGTGTCCACATGAAGAGAAAATGACCTTATCAAATTACAATAATAATTCATTTTCATAATAATTATATTTAAATTTAATTAACGAACTTATAAAAAAATTCAATATTTACAATAAACTTTTTTTCCAAGTTTATTTTTTTTTTCCAAGGAAAGAAATGAACTTTCTATTGATGAATTAAAAAGTTACATTTGTAGGTGCAGTTAATCATTCAAACAAACTGCATGTCCAAAAAAACATGTAAAAGGTTCAATCCTAGGAATTTTGTAGCAAAAAACACATTACTCACACCCAAATGCTGAATAAAAACCATGTCCAAGTCTCGAGCCTCCCAAGTTTATGAGGAAAACGACCCATACATACTTGAAACTATTTTATACAAAAAACCAAAAAAGTAGTACCAACGTCCATCATGGAAAATGTGTCATGATGAAAAAAAAACCTTTTAAACAGATACATCATCAACAACAAGTATGATGATGTTGCCAGCCGATCAGATTAGGAAATGAAAGTTTTTGGATCCGACACACAGATCCTCCCTTCCTCCACTTCCATTATGTGCCACTCGCCCATTTCCCATTGAATACAATCCTTAGAAAGGAGGTATTTATCTAAATTTCGCTCCCTGTAGATGTGGAATACAGTTATGAGGTCAAAGCTCATTTCTAAATGTAAAATTTGTTCTAAAACTGGAATCAAAATATAATTTTGACATTGTTGAGCTCCATTAAAACAATTAATAACACTTCTAGAGTCACCAAATATTTGTATTGAGATCATCCCTATTTGGATAAGCCAACACATTAAAAGTTTTAAGGATTGAAGTTATGCATAGTTGTTTGAACTTGAGCCTAGACCCACTGATTCTTTTAGGATTTTTTGGTTGTTAATATGAATTACTAGTCCTGATCCACACTTTATTTGAGGGTCAGAGCCCCCATAAAAAAATTCCCATGGCATCCTCACCCTGATCTGCTCTTCTCTAACAATATTGGAAGATTATTTTGGGGGAGGCAAAGGAATTAGTGGAAAAATATATGCACATTCAATAGAAATCGGTTAAATTGAAGGAACAATTTCCTAAAAAATGCTCCTGTTCCAAGCCAGCCAGGTGCCACATGAGATAAGTAAAGGAAAGTTCTTGTGTTTCTCCTTCGAGACATAATTCCAGCATATTTTCAACGTGTCCCCAATAGAGGCCCCTTGCCATGAAAGAGAAATCCCCACCATTCTCAAGGTATTTTCCCATAACTTATTTGAGAAGGGACAAGATAAGAACATGCGATGAACAAATTATTCCGCTAATTTGCATAAAGTGCACCAACCTGGACCTTGTTTGTTCTGTTTCAGGAATTTATCCCACGTAGGAGATTTATTCTTTAGGATACACTAGAATAATAACCTTGTTATTTCCGACTCTTTATTTTCCACAGAAGTTTACACCACTAGGCCTGTACCCGCCATGCCCTTCTGCTCATTATAGAACTATAACCATGTTTTAGGGAGTATTTTCCTGTAGGTGCATGAAGCCATCTGAGCAAATTTTTTCTGTCCCTAATCCTAACATTAGTACGTTGCAGCTATTTATGGAAATTCTTCCATTCCTCTACCTAGGGTGGCTCCAAACTAAGATCCTTTTTTGTTTTCCAATCGTGGTGCGAAATGGTGGAAAGATCCTCCCTTACAATTTGGTTCACAAAAATGCATCCTTGGGCATGCAAACGATTTATGATCTCCCCTGAGAGAGCATAATATTTTTTGCAACCCACCCACGGGTCAATTCCAATTCTAATTTTCTCCCTAGTTCCAATGTGCCAAGCCAGACCCTCTTCTATAATTTTGTAAGAATCCAAAGTCGCCTTCCATACTATTGAGATGTGAAGGATTTTTTTATCATGTCTACACATCCAAACATCAATTGGAACTGGGTCAATACATTTTCTCTTAACAACAACCGTCCAAAAATTCTCTGTTGTTATTAGCCTCCATCTTGATTTTGCAGTGAATGAGGATGTGAAGGATTGATATCTTTGATACCCCATCCTCCCCATGCCTTTGGGCATGCAATTTTTTCCAAAGTTATCCATGGCAACACCGAGTCCTCCTTTGATCCAACCCAAAGGAAATGACCACATACTTTATGTATCTGATTAAGGATAGCCTTTGGAACCCGCGAGAGGGTGATCCAATAAACTGGGATGGAAAGAAGGATTGAATTTATAAGTACCAACCTCCCAGCTCTCGAAAGCCATTTATAGCTCCAGTGTTTAATATGATTCTCAAAATTTTCCAAAATCCAAAGCCAATCTTGCTTCCTGTAAGAGTCCGGATTTAGGTGAAAACCCAAAAACTTGAAGTCATCCTACATTGCTTTTGCTTCAAAGGGGAGAAATTCAGTAATCCTATCTAGTTCATTACCTGTAAATCCCTCCAAGAGTAATAAATATTTTTACGCATTAATACTCATCCCAGTTTCTTTTAAGAACAGGTCAAGAGAATCTTTAAGGAGTTGAATGTCATTCCTACTACCATCATTGAAAATAAGTATATCATCCACAAACAACAAATGAGTGATATACAAGTTGATAGCTACTTCAATTCCCTTTAATTCACCCCTTCTTTTCGTAGCCAAAATTAGCTGACTAAGGCATTCAGTCGCCAGTAAAAAGAGGAGGGGAGACAAAGGGAAACCCTGTCTGAGTCCTCTTTGGCTATGAAAAAATGGTGATGTAGCTCCATTGATAAGGAAAGCAAAGCTAACATTTGATATGCATCACATCACCCAATTGATGAAACAATGCTAAAACCCAAGTGTGTTATCAACATTCATATGTAGAGCCAGTTGATTCTATCATAAGCCTTCGATAGATTGATTTTGACTATCACTCCTTTTTTCCTACTCCATTTAATACTATGTAAAGTATCTTGAGAAACCCCGATTGCTTTATGAATTTGTCTCCCATCCAGGAATCCAAACAATTCTTTTGATATATTGGATGAAAGAGTTGTCTTTAAGTGAATAAAAATGATTTTTGCTATAATTTTGTAGATGTAGTTACATAAAGAGATAGACCTAAAATCCTCAAAAGAAGAGGGATCATCAATTTTTGGAATTAAATCCAGGAAAGTAGCATTGAAAGGTTCATATACATAGCCTTTGACCCGAGATTCCTCCACCACCCCAGTGAGCTCTTCCCCAACTAGCTCAAAAAAGTGTTGGAAGTATTCCACAGTCAAACCATCAAGCCCTATAATCTTGTCTTTTTACATGGTTTTTAACACCCCTTCAACTTCCCCTTTTGACATTGGGGCCATAAGCATATAATTCTCCTCCTCTTCCACATAGCGGGGGAAAAGAAAGGCCACCCTAATCACTTCTGCAATTGAAAACTTTGGTGGATATTTAAATAGGTTTTTGAAATTTAATTTTCCCATTGAAGCCAAATCATCAAAATATTTTTCTAAGTCCCCATTTTCCCTTTTAAGAACCCATATAGTATTGATATTTTTCCTTCCTTTTGCATAGTTTTGGAAGAATTTTGAATTTTCGTCCCTACTGCTAGCCATATTTCTCTGTTTTTTAGTCTCCATTGTTCTTCAATATCATTTAAAATTTTCCTTCTTCCCATCTCTAATCATTTGATTCTTTCCCGATTTTCTTCTGTTTCATACCCATCCGCTTCTGGACCCTCCAAGAAATCCAGTTCCTCCCCAATCCTAGAAATATCTGCTTCATCCCTTAACCTTAAAGTAGGTTTTAACCCTATACATAAATTATCTGCAAACGAATCTTAAAAACATAAGATAAAAAATAGCGAGAGCATAAAACATAAAACAGATATACATAGAGATTTTCCCCTGGATCCCAAATCGGGACGACTAGCTTGATTTTTCATTATATTCCTTTTAGTGTTACAACACATTTATATACATGTCGAGGCATACATAAACCGCAATCCATTAACCCTGGATTAGAACATAACCATAGTTCCCTTGACCGGATCTACAAAATACCAGGGGCTGAAAACCATCATGCCCCAAAACCATGTGAAAAGCCATGCACAAAACCATGGGCAGGTTAGCCCATCGAAAAATAGGGTCCAAATTTTTTTTCCCGGGGCACTGCCCTAGACCCCCCTACTGTTCCTAGCGCAACATACAGGGGGGCTATCGCCCCCCTTGTGACCCCCCTGCATGTGTAACTAATCGTGGAAATAATATAACACATACTCAACATTCTCCCACTTATTTTTTTCTTTCCGCAAGGGGCCACAGGAGAGCTTAGTCATTAGCCTAGCTCCGTGACACCCATTGTTTCTCTACACCAAGAGAATTTCTGAGTGCTCATAGAATTTGTCAATGCATCTGCAACATTCTTCAAAGTGTCCACCTTTACCAGCAACACCCTTTTATCCTTAACCATATCTCTCACAAAGTGATATTGAACATCGATGTGCTTGTCTTTGAATGATAAGAAGGGTTTTTAGCCAAGAAAATTTCACTTTGGCTATCACAGTCTATCCTTATAGCCCGCAACACCAACCCCATACTTGAACACAATCTCTGCAACCAAACTACTTCCTTTCTTGCATGAGTAGCTGCCATGTATTTTGCCTCTTTAGTTGAAAGAGCCACTACATGCTGTCTTTTACTCATCCAACTGACTGCACCTCCAAATAGGCTAAACACATACCTACTTGTAGATATTATTTAGTATAGATCTCTAACCCAGTCTGCATCAACAAAACCACGGATGTCCAAAACTCTGTCCAATCCTAGTCTTCCCTGGTAGCACAAACCATAATCACTAGTGCGATGAAAATATCTGAAAACCCGCTTCACTGTTGTCCAATGCTCCTTCCCTGGTTTTGACATAACCTGCTCAATACTCCCACTGCATGTGTAGTGTCTGGTCTAGTACATACCATTGCATACATCAACCTACCCACTGCACTTGCATATGGAACACGAGACATATCCTCCTCTTCTTATTGTGTCTTGGGACACTGTTCAATGGACAAATATACACCTATAGGAATAGGAACCGTCACTGGTTTACTATCCTGCATATTGAACCTCTGTAATATAGTCTCGACATAATTCCTATGGTTTAACCAAAGCTTCCTCTTTTCCCGATCTCTCTTAATTTCCATGCCCAAAATATAGTTTGCAGCACCAATATCCTTCATGTCGAATTTGGAGAACAATTGGGTCTTCAAATCTTGGATAATTTCTTTCTCATTTCCAATCAGCAACATATCATCCACATAAAAGACCAAATAAATAACACGGTCACCAATTAATTTAAAATAAACATAGTGATCCTCTCTGCATCTAGTGAAGCCAAGTCCCCGTATATAGGTATCAAATTTCTGATACCACATCCTTGGTGACTGTTTTAACCCATACAGAGACTTTTTTAACCTGCATACAAGTTCTTTCTTGCCCTTCACCATAAATCCTCAGGTTGCTTCATGTAGATCTCCTCTTCCAGATCCCCATGAAGAAATGATGTCTTCACATCCATTTGTTCTACCTCAAAATCAAATGAAACAACAACAGATTAAAGTAATCTAATAGAAGTAACCTTGGCAACATGAGAAAAAATATCACCAAAATCAATTCCCAGCACCTGGGAATAACCTTTTGCTACCAACCGAGCTTTGTATTTCTCCACATTTCCTTCTACATTCATATTCTTCTTAAACACCCATTTTCTGCCGATAGGCTTCCTTCTAGTCGGCAACTCAACCAGATCCCATGCCTCATTTTTGTGCAAGGATGCCATTTCATCAACCATGGCCTCCTTCTAGATTTTTCCATCCTCTGAATCCACTGCCTCCCTGAAAATTTTGGGATCATCATCAGTGATAGCTAAAACAAAATTTGAATAGAAAAAAGATGGACTATACCTCTCTGGCTGTCTTCTTTCCTGAACTGATCTTCTCACAACTGGAGTTTGTGGCTCTTCCTCTTCTGAATCTTCTTCTGTTGTAGAGTCTGATTCATCATCCTTTAGCTCAAACTCTATCTTCTCGGGTTCCTTTGGTAGGAATTCATGTTTAAAAACATCTTTCACCTATCTAAACAACACATCTCGACTGTACACAACCTTCCTTGTTTCTGGGTTCCAAATCTTGTAACCTTTTAAACCATCCTTCTACCCAATAAAGATGCACCATTCATATTTACTATCCAACTTGGTCCTTTTCTCCTTTGGAACATGTATATATGCATCACATCCAAATACCCTCAGATGTGAAAGAGAAGGTTTCTTACTAGTCCATACCTCATGTGGAGTCTTATCCTCCAACGATGATGAAGGTGATCTGTTAACCAGGTAACATGCAATCTCTTCTGCCTCTACCCATAA
This sequence comes from Pinus albicaulis, assembly GCA_034641835.2. Classification (NCBI taxonomy): domain Eukaryota; kingdom Viridiplantae; phylum Streptophyta; class Pinopsida; order Pinales; family Pinaceae; genus Pinus; species Pinus albicaulis. The sequence goes on along the minus strand of CM076584.1, from coordinate 1,231,896,453 downwards.
TTCATGTCCTAACTCGGTACCACTGAGCATGCTTCTTGCCTTTTCCATCAACGTTCTATTCATTATTTCTGCAACTCCGTTTTGCTGAGGTGTGTATGGATTAGTTTTTTCATGCTATACCACACTTCTTACAGAACTCTTCAAATTCCTTCTTGTAGAACTCTCCACCATTATCAGTCCTCAACACCTTTATCTTATTCTCTGTCTAGTTTTCCACAAGAGCCTTAAATTCTTTAAATCTGTCAAAGATTTTAGATTTCTTCCTCAAGAAATATATCCATGTAATCCTTGAGAAGTCATCTATGAATGAAACATAGTACACAGACTTTCCCAGTGATGGAACCGACACAGGTCCAAACACATCACTGTGTACAAGCTCTAATATCTTGTTTGCCTTCTTAGCACTAGAAGGAAAACTCACCTGATTCTGCTTCGCATATACACAATGTTCACAAAAATCGAAATCCAGAGAGAAATTAGACATACCTTATACCATACCATTTCCATGCAGTATCTGAAGGCCCTTCTCTCCAATATGTCCAAGCCTTTGATACCATAGCATGGTCTTTTCTCCAAAGACCGCTAGGCTTTCCGCTCCACTTTCAAGAACCATAGAACTGTTGCACCCATTAATAACAGTGCTACCCTGAAGCTTGTACAGAGTTCCAATCCGAACTGCCTGCATTAATACCAGTGCTCCCCGAACCATTTTGCATATATCTTTCTTGAACACTGTTTTTACACCTGCATCATCCATCTTGCTTACATAAATCATATTTCTGGCCAATGCAGGAATATTTAGAACACCAGGAAGTGTTCTAATCCTTCCACCTTGTAGCTTCGGCTTGACTTTTCCACGTCCGACAATTCTGGCCTTCCTATCATCCCCTAAGAAGTCATCACCCCTATCATACTTCTCATACTCGCGAAACCACTCCCTATGGGGAGTGAAGTGAAAGGATGCACCTAAGTCAATCAACCATGCCTCATGATTTACATGTGTATTTGAGGAAGAAGCCAAATACACATCCCCACCTTCATCCAAGGTGGTTTTTGCCTTTGCAGAAGAAGCATCATCAGATCCCTTTCCTTTCTCAGGAGATTTATATCTGTGGTCCTTTTTGTAGTGCCCTTCCTTTCCGCATTTCCAGCACACCTTTACAAAATTTCCTGGAGATTTAGATCTCCCTCTAGATTTAGATCTCCCACTCGAAACCTTATTCTTTTTTTTGTTCTAGGACCTTCCTCGTATAGATAAGGCATCTCCATTCTGGCCCTCCATATTTTTCCGTCTCATTTCCTCTGACAACAAGGCTGAGAAAATGTCATCAAAATTCAAGGTAGTTGTATTGCCACCTATTGCGATAACCAGACTATCCCACGGATCTGGTAGAGAACACAACAAACTGATGCACTTATATTCATCTGAGATTTTAATATTAACAAATAACAACTGAATTACCACAGTATTGAAGGCGTTCAGATGCTCTATCATTGAGTCTCCATCATTCATCCTCAGGTTATACAAATTTTTCCATAGGAACAATTTATTCACCAGAGACTTAGATTGGTACAAAGTCCCTAGTTTGTCCCACAAATTCTTCGTCGTAGCTTCCACAGATACATTCAACAATACCGAATATGAGACACACAACCGTATTGTTCTCTTTTCCTTCCGATCCAACTTCTTCCAGTCTTCGTCTAACATTACTGTTGGTTTAGTATCTGGATCTACCATGATCCACTGATCTTTATCCACCAGCAGATTCTCCATCTTGAGCTTCCACAACTCAAAACTCTGACCATTAAATTTCTCGATCTCTATCTTTCCAATGCTTACCATCTTCTTTCACTGCAAGAATCGATCCGGTAGATCTCCCATTGAACAGGGTCTACCACAGGCCCGAACAAAAAATCCCTCAACAACAAAGGCGTCCCCTTGAAGCCAAAACAACTTCGATACCAAATTTAGATTTTAACCTTGTACTGAAATGATCTGCAAACAAATCTTAAAAATAGAAAATAAACAATAGAGGGAGCATAAAACATAAAACAAATATACACTGAGATTTTCCCCTGGATCCCAAATCGGGACGACCAACTTAATTTTTCATTATATTCCTTTTAGTGTTACAACACATATATATATACATGCCGAAGCATACCTAAACCCCAATCCATTAAACCTGGATTAGAACATAACTGTAGTTCCCTTGACCGGATCTACAAAATACCAGGGGCCAAAAACCATCATGCCCCAAAACCATGTACAAACTGTAGAAATTTGCTGAATAATGATTAATTATCCACCGAGACTATCCTGATCACATACAATTCGAATTTATATGCAACACATAATCTCTTCCACTCAGATCATCAAACATGCGGAAATAAAACAAGCGATAACACATCAAATCATCATACACATTAACACAGTATGTATGGGGAAAACTTATAGCTGAAAACCCCGCAGCTATTGTGTATATTATAATGGAGAAATCAAGTAACAAAATCAGTACAATACTCCTCACAAGTACTCAGTACTTTCTCATAAAGTTACCCACAATCTAGCTCAGTTTTGAACAGGTTACTGGTTCAAAACTCATCGCCAATTGCCTTGCCTCTATTGCGTGTTTCAATGCTATGGATGGCCTCTTTATATAGATAAACCACCAGCCTGAACTGCGCAATCCTCATGGGCTTACTCCACCTATCTGTGTGTTGCAAATAGCAACAGTATAGTCACAACTGATAGCTAACTCTACCCTTTCATCTACCTCTTTCACTGGTCTCCACTGAACTGATCATGCACTGTAGTGAACTGATGTGTTCTTGGGTTGAATAATGAGTTACTAATTAATGAATTAAATAATATTTAATTCACTCCACTCATAACTAATTGATTAGCTAGTTAAACTAATCTCAACTAGTTCAACTAAAAATAAACAGAACACAACTCCACTAGCTGTCTCATTAACTCCTCCAAACTTCTGCCACTGAAGTCCAACTGAAGTCAACCATGCATGATGCCATCAAACCCTTGGGAACCACGTGATTCCTCTGTCAGATGCATGAGCCACTTCTGTAGCTCGAACTGAAGTGCTCCAAGAGAGTAAACTGCTATTTAGAGTCCAAATATTATTAAGGGTAAATAATATTTGACTTCCCTATTTTAAGGAGAGGCAGTCTAAAAATAGCCTTCGACCTCTTCGACCTAAAAAATAGAGTCTCATCTATTTTTACCAACATGACCAATGCTCCAAGAATCTCAAACTGGAATCCCCGAACCATGCTCCATATGTCTAAAAATGGACTTTGCGCCAGAATTCGCCTGCGGGCCCACTTAGTGAAGGCGACTTCATTTCACTAAGCTCCATCATCTTGCTGCATTCTCAACACAAACCCATGCACAAAACCATGGGCGAGTCTACCCACTGGAAAATAGGGTCCAATTTTTTTTTCTGGGGCACTACCTCGGACCCCGAACAAACCCCCCTGCTGCGCCCGACGCAACATATAGGGGGGCTGTTGCCCCCCTGTGACCCCCTCGCGTGTGTGACTAATCGTGGAAAGAATATAACACATACCAAACACTTTTCTCTTTTTCCCACTCTATCGTAGCCTTCTTCATTCTTTTTAAATTTTCCATAAAAGACTGGGAATATGAGGATCCCTGGCTCCCATCTAAAGGCCTCCAAGTTGTTTTAACAACGTTATTGTAAGAGAGCCCTTTGAGCCATGCAGAGTTGAATTTGAAAGGTGCTCTTGGATTTTGTCCGGTCCCTTTAGTCTCTAGGAGGATATGCAGGTGATTTGAATCTCCTATAGTTCCTATACATTGTCTGAAAAAGGGGATTTTAGAATTCAATTCCTCTTTTGGGAGGAAATGGTCTAGTCTCTTCACTACTCTGGCTTCCCCCACTCATATGTTCCGCCTGTAGGTATAGATTTCACAAGGTTTATATCAATAAGATTTTCTGTTTGAATTTTATTCATAACAAAATATGTCAAAGGGTCGGCTTGGGCTGTCGAACCCTAGGACTTAGAAAAACCCAGAGAGAAATTGAGGTTCGTCCCACTATCAAATTTGGGCTTTTCATCAGAGATTTAGGAAGGAGGTTGTTCCAGAAAAATACCCTATCGTGACATGGGCCATAGATGTTTATAAGAGATAATTCATTACATAGTTCCTGCGAGTATACTTCAGCCCCCAACATCATATCCAATCCCCATGAATTTAGAAACTTCACACTTCGATATTTGACTCCCAGGGCTAGCCCCCATATCTTCTTTTGGTATCAATCGTGAGGAATGACCAACTCGACATTAATTTGCTGAGGCAGTTTTTTACTTCCTCCCCAACTCCAAGAGTTTCTTGAAGCATAATAGCATCAGGACGATAATTTAGGAAAATGGATTTTAAAGCTAGCTTCTTGTGGGTGCTATCAAACCCTCAATAGTTAAAAGACAACAAAATCATTTGGAAACTCTGCTTGAGGCCTACGTTGCTCTAAGTTCCCCTATTAAAGATAATTGTTTCCCATATGTAATGTCAATTTTAGCTCTTAGATGAGCCTTTGATAGGTTGGAATTCCTACCACGGGTCTTCCTGTTCATAGAGGGAGCCTAAAATACTCTCAATCTGTCTATAAATTCTAGAGGGGTATCATTCTTTTCTCAAGGATAGAGGTTATAGTAGAAATTTTCAACAGGGTCCTTTGGGGGAAAGGTAGACTCAGGATCAGTAGGGAGGTAGCCATCAAAATTCATTGTCGGGACCGAGTTAATAAAACAATACATTGTCTTGGGCTCAAATCCAGGCATAAATTCAAACAAAGGGCTAGGCCTTGGGAGTATATTGAGAAAATATTGAAAATATTTATTTAACAAGGAGAGGGGAAGAGAAATAGTACCCATAGGGTGGAACACAAAATTGATTGTAACCAATTCCTCTTGGTCCTCCCGAATTATCTCTTGAAACTGTTCCTGCTCCATCATGACCTCGATCTCTTGTCTTATGTTTAGTTTGAATTGTAGTTCCATATGTACTTGCACATCCTCCTGTTGGTTCCCCAAATCCTCTATCTGTACCATTCCTTCCTCGTCAACTAGAGATCGATCCTCAAAACCTGGGCCACTTTTTTTTCTTCATCTCCCGTTGAACCCTTGGAGACAGTCCCGTGCTAAGTGCCCATATTCATGGCATCTATGACATCGGAATGGAATTTTCTCGTAGTCAATAATATGAGAGTAAATATGATTCTGAAGATGAAGATTTATTTTCTCTGCTAGGCCCTCCCTTGGGTACAATCTTACCAGGATACAAGCCAAAATTTGACTCCTTGTTTCTATGAATGACATATTTGCCTCCAGATAAGCGCCTAGAGTGTTCCCTATCACTATGAAGACATCCTTCATCCAAATATGTGGAGGAAGAGTCGATAGGCGAACCTAAACTGGAATATATACTACCTTTTCTGTCTAAGCATCGAACAAAGGATTGAACCTTTTAAAGAGGATTGGTGCTCTCCCGAAACACAAATTCCACTTTATCACCCAATCTAAAGTCTTCCCATTATTGAATTTGATCATAAACTAACCCCTCGAAAATATAATAACTTCTGCGTGATGATTTGGCACCTCACTCCATGCCTTGGCTCTCCATTTAGAAATATAATTCGTTGAATTTATTTTCCCTTAGCTCTTCCGATAAGCACTAATTCTGAGGCTTCCATGGCCTCATCGATTTGAATATCAACTCCTAGGACCAAATTCAGGCATAACACTTTCTTATTTATTATTTTCCCTTTATTTCTCTTTGCTTCGATGTTATGGTCCTTCCCTGCTACACCTGATAGTGGTTGTCCCTCCCTTTCATTTTCACCATCCTCCGAGAGTGGCCCTAACCGCTCCTCCACTTATTGACTTCCGTCAGAAAAACCCCTAGTGGTAGTAATCTGCCCCACCTCTCCAATGTCTATGGAAAATAGTCCCTTTCCCACTTCCTATGGATCTAATCCTTGAAAAACTACTTCTTCTACTGCCCTTGCATCATGCAAAGGAAAACCCTCCCTTGAAAGTCCCTTGAAAACAACTGGAAACTCTAAAGCCCTTTTTGATGGTGCCTGAAAACCCTGGGCATAGACCTCACCAATTTTCTTAGTCGCTTGGAGAACACGACTTGCAGAGACCTCACTAACCTTTTGACTCAAAGGGCTTTTACATGCACAGGATCTATTCAGCCATTTACCCCCTTCAGCTTCGAGTGAACCCAGGTCCAAGATCAAACAAGATTTTAATCCCCTATTCTCCATCGACTCCTCTACAGTACAGACCGCGGTTTCTGTCGTTGTCCCTTGACTCTCAAGAAATGAATTATGAGGCTCCCAAACCCTTGCCTTTGAAGCACATAAGATTCCAACTTCCATAAACCATAAATCTTTTTATGGGCACCACTCTAACGCCATGCCTTTTAGTTTTCCAACCGTAGATCTACTTGGACGAATCACCTTTGCCAAGTTTTGTTGAGTGGGCTCTAAGCCCCAAAACGAGAGAATATCTTTCGGTTCGGGCTCTAGGTCGACACAGTCCTGAGGGTTGACCATTGTCGATGTCTCCGTCTGTAGGGTGTGGGCATAAATGTAAAACCTCACTCTATAACAGCCTAGTGCCCGACGCATGTAGGTTCCGACAACTCAAACTCCACTTGTTCCAGGTTATCTAGTTGTCTCTGCTCCATCATGCCAGGAAGTTTGTAATTATATCACATTAACAATTATAAAAGTTGTAATTATATGTTTTTTTTTTTCTAGGTAATGTGAGTCCTAAGATGGTTGACACGCCTAACTAGTGGCTAAAGTAGCTGCCATGGGCATCTAAGTCATCAAAATTACTTGAGGATCTCACTCGGACTGGGCTACACCAGCCCTTAGCATGGTGGACTTTTCCCAGGGTGTTTCGAATTGCTGACCTTTACACCATAGAGTGCCTTGAAAAATACCCTATCACGGTCTAGTGTATTCTAGGCCCTATGCACCTTGTAATTATATGTATTAGTAGTGTTTTAATATAATTAAAAATAAGAATATATATATATATATATATATATATATATATATATATATATATATATATATATATATATATATAGCTTGAGTGGGTCTAATGGTTAGGATTATGTGTTTCCTCTTAAGAGGTCATAGGTTCAAAACTAGAGGGGGGTAGAGTTTGTATGCCTTTTTTTATTATTGTTTTGATTATTTGGGTTTGACCTAAATATTATTTTTATTGATGCCAAGATCTGGTTATTCATCTAATTTTTTGTATTCTTAACCAGTTGAAAAAACTCTGATGATGTGATTTTTACCTAAAGTTTTATTACTTTTCATGAAGTTTACATCTTGAAAAAATTAATGTATCTCAGTGGTGTTTGCACCCAGAGGCGCTCTCCCAATGTGGAAGAAATGTTGTAATGTCTAGTCTTGTTCTGTAAACTTTTTGACTTAGTCAAATTACATAAAAATAGAATAATGTCTAGTCTTGTTCTGTAAACTTTTTGACTCGGTCAAATTACATAAAAATAAAATATAAAATTAATAACTTAAAAACATTTTTACTCGGTCAAAATAAAATAAAATAAAAATAATAAAAAAATATTAAATTAAAAATAACTTTATGGTATTGACTCATGCTATGAGAACCCATGGTATTGACCCATGGTATTCATGTGGAATATAACCTATATTTAAAGGGAGAAATTAAACCAATCTAGATCTATCTTAACTTCAGATCTACCATCTCAAGATATTTGATCCCTCTCAACACTTAGTAAATTTAAAGTTAAAATGAATATAAACCAGTAGCAAAAGAAACCCCGTAAGGCAATAGCATGGGAAGAGTAGCTTAGAAGAAATAAGAAGGCAATAGCATAGGAAATAGTAGCCTAGAAAAAATAAGATGTTAGCCATCGTGAAGGAATGAAAGGAAAATTTTGCTCCCATGGAAGCAGGTCATGGAGGTTTCAAAGATATTGATGATAAGTGTTATCAACCAGAAAATTTTGTTATAGATTTTGAAATAGGCAGTTGGGGGTGAAAACATTTATGTAAACCAACATAATCTATTCACGTATATAAAAATTTTGTTATAGATATTGAAATAGGAATTTGGGAGTGGAAATCCTTTGGTAATTAATAATCCTCTGAAACAAGCATGAAATGAACATGTAACACAAATAAGATATTTTAAATACATTCAAGTACAATCTATCTAGCATGGATGTAAATAAAGATAATTTTTATTAACAAAAATACAGTTTACTCCAAGTTCATCTACATATCCGAGCGCCAATTGCATGCAATTTTGTTATAGATATTGAAATAAGAAATTGGGAGTGAAAATCCTTTGGTGATTAATAATCCTCCGAAACAAGCATGAAATGAGCATGTAACTCAAATAAGATATTTTAAATACATTCAAGTACAATCTATCTAGCATAGATGTAAATAAAGAGAATTTTTATTAACAAAAATAGAGTTTACTCCAAGTTCATCTACATATCCGAGCACCAATTGCATGCTTATCAGAAATTGTATATGAAGAACAATAGCCTTGGTATACAAGAAAGTGAATGTCATTTTAATATGGAGACATTTTTGGAAGGAGATATTGTTCTTTATGTTATGGTTTATTTTCTTAACTCCAAACTTGGTTAGTCTTTCTCTATATACATAAGAAAAAAAAAATACAAAGTAAATTCACAAATTTAAGTTATAGTTTTATATTTTATAATTACAAATCCATTTTCTTATTAAATTTTTTTACACATCTTAGATTATTCTAAATTGATCAAGAGTATAGAATTTTTAGGGTGGTGTTCTATGTCCACTGAAATTCCCATGAGGTCCTATGTGATATATTCTGTGAGTTGTTCTGATTTTTTGCTTGTGACTACAACTTTGTTTTGGTTTTCACCCAGTTATCATGACTCAAACCTTTGTTATCATCTTAGATCCTTATAACATTAGATATATTTTGTGAGCTAATGTGATGTTTTGTTTGTCACAATGACTCAAATATCAGTTATTAGACCATAATATTGACTTTCTCGTTGTCTGTTTTGTTTATGAACCCTTTAAAAAAACCAGAGGAATATTTGATTTTACAGTGTGATCTCCCTAGCATGGGTGGGGGTTTAAAAAATTGGAGAGTAAATTGAGTGGTTATTGTTAGAAATTGTTGTATAAGATGGGAGATTTGGATGCTTTGTAGACAATATGGATGTCATAACATATATATTTTTTGAATTTTTTAGTGTCTCTGGCCACCATGCATCTAATAGGATCCATTTCAACTGAGAACGTCAATACACCACTGTGCGAATGATAACTTGTGATATCCCTAGCCATTTTCTTTTATTGTGGATCGAGTTATAAACTAATAACTTGTGAAATCCTTGGCCATTTTCTTTGATTGTGGATCAAGTTATAAACTAGAATATACTCTCTCTTCAGAAGACTCTACGTTATATATTGGAGGGAGGGAAAGGTTATGATAAAACTTGTACAAAAAACCCCTTAGGGTTGTCTCAACTTACTCTATTGTTAATCACAATGTCAATTTTGTAAAACTATAATCTACACTAAGAACTGCGTGGGTTTTTTCTTTTGTAAGTTTTGTTTGGAATTGAAAAATAAAAAATTATAAAAGCTAAAATTATGTAGTCAAAAACTTTATTTAAAATTTCAAAATAAAAAGTTGAGTAAGTTTGACATCATATAATCTGAAAATTGTTTATGATTATAAAGTAAAAAACATGTAAGATTTTTTTAGCTACAATTAGGTAATTAAAGATATGTATATAGTTTTTTTGAATGGAAGAAATTTGATATTCATTAACAAACAAACAAAAATCTGAAAGAGTATGTATGTAGTTACAAACTGTTATGTACTTACAAACTATTATAATTAAGTAATTAAAGATAATTTTTTGTTATTTAAGAAATGAGAATTATGAACATTGATCATTATTGCTCAAGATAAATCATGTCGTGTGAAATAATTTGGAAATTAAAAAAATATCACATATTTTAAAAAAATTCGTTACTAATTTAATTTTTTATATATTAAGAAATACTACCCATGAATAATAAAATAGTTGTAACATAAATAATATATAAGTAAAAAAAAACAATGTATTTTTGGAATAATAAAATAGGTATAACAAAAATAATATAGAACAAGAAAAAATATGTATATTTGGATGTATGAAAATTTATATAACAAAGAAAAACCATATATTTTTGGAATAATAAAATAGTTGTAACAAAAATAATATAGAAGAAGAAAAAATATGTATGTTTGGATGTGTGAAAATTTAGATACATTTTATTAAGTAAAATTTTAAAAGAATAATGGTTATAAACATTTAAAAATAATTTTATTAAATAATTAATTTAGATCTATATTATTGATCAGAGGGATCAATGAGGTTTGCATATCAAGATATTTGATCCCTCTTGGCTCTTGGTAGATCCAGAGTTAGGCCATCTTAATTTTCCCCTTTAGATAAACTACATTCCACATGAATACCATGGTCAATACCATGGGTTGTTTTTATAGTTTAGTATTATTTTATTTTATTATTTTTATTTTTTATTGTATCTTGACCTAGTTAAAATGTTCATTACATTATGTCAATTTTTTTATTTAATTTACTTTTATTTTTATTTTTGTGTAATTTGACAAGTCACCAAAACCTAAATTCAATCTAACCTATTAAAAAGCAAAAAAAACTAACATTATAGAAAACATATATAAAACTATTTACTTGTGAATCTAATGACCTCAGATATTTCAATCATCTAACATTTGATCCAATAGCTTAGACTTAAACACAGTGGCAACTAAGAGAGTTGTTTTCAAATAAAACCGCCTTACAACTTAATAAATCTATATTAATTAAAAAAATATGAAAGAAAAAATTTATTACATAAACACATACTTAATAATATTTAATAATATATATTGTGTATATAATATTTGGAAAGTTCAATTTCGAAGGTGTTTTCTTGGACCCACCAAAATGCCATTTTCTCAAACTACAACAATAGTCATCTTAAAATGGAACAAAATTCAATATTTTTTGTATTTCGAAACTCTCCTGTCAACCTTCTATGTTTCCAAACTTAGTGGTCCAATTTCCGTGGACCGAAGTCGCTATCGGAACTTGGGAGACTCCGGCAGACTTAACGACTTCAATTCACACCGTTGTCATCTCCGCTTGTGGGGCCACCTGTGCAGTCCGTGACTGGATGTGTAACTAACGGTCGTAAGACGCTGCACAGTTGGCAAGCGGCCGTGACCTTCCAGAGGCGGCGCAATCCCCGAGGATGACTGTGACGTGTCAACAAAAAGAGCCGCGTGATTATCGCTCAAAACGACAGAGAGACAGCTCATGTCATGAGAGAATCCAAATTCCAATCTCAATGTAAAGCGAAATCGTATTTCACATTCTCAGTCTATTTCGCCACGTCACTTCTGATGTTTGGTCTCCGCTCCCATCCCTATCAAATCCTTCCGGATCGACAGAGAAGAAGCAATTCCACGTCATCGGCACTTTATTTTATATTTTTACACGTGGCGGCGTTCCCCAGATGAGAATTTGATAGCATGTGGCCCCAAAATCAGATGTCAGCTCCTTGCCTTCACCCATGCTTCATGATTCGCATATTATAAATATTATCATGGTTTATTCCATCATTCAACACAAAAGCCAATCAGATCAGAGATGGCCCCGTCCACACAAATTACAATGATTGGCACTGGTAGCTAGTGGGCGGCCATGCATAATCCATACAGATAGGTAGGTGTATCCACAACACCTCTAAATATGCTTAAGCAACAACACGCTGTCATGCCATGCCATTTTCCAAATGTTGGGTTTATGAAGGTTGTTGCGGGGGTTAGGTTATATTTGGATAGTAAGGTGTGGTTAGGTTAGGGTTAGTTCACACATATTAAGTGAAAAAAGAAGAAAGAAAAAAAGAAATTATTTTAACATCTATGAGACTAAAAATATTCTATGCGATAGATTGCTTCTCTATTTGGTTCTTGTATTCCACCCTTTTCCTATGGAGTCTTACAATAAACGCTCTCAACTTTTTGACAAACTCTTCGTTGAATAGATTATCCCAAGAGCTAGCTGCGAGAATATCTGCATAATTTTCCCTGTTGACTCCTCGTATTCTAAAATGAAATGCTTTTATGTTTCCACTTTTCCGGAAGAGCAAAATATACATACTCTTTCCTCCCACATTTCTTTTGGCCTTTTTCAGCTCCCTGTTCACAACAAAGTTTATGAGAATTAGTCCTTAATTGAGCAATAAGAATTTTGGATCTCCAAGAAATATTGGCCCCTATGTACGCTTTTTGTTGATGATTATGAGTGGGATTAAACTCTTCAATATAGTACTTCTTCTTTCTCCCTAGCTATTTCTCCCAAGTACGTTTGTGGAACTTATCCATAACACAAGTTTTTATCTCTTCATTGTTTGTGGGACACATGCTCAAACAAATACCCCATTTACTAAACCATTTTTTATTTTGTTGCATCCAAGTCTTATTTCTTTAAACACAACCTTAGGCCATCTACCCTCTTCCATTTACTCAATTCTTTTTAAAAACCTTATGACTCGCACCATAGCAATTGCTTCAATAGGAGCAATGCCTATTTCACTTAACAAGATAGCATAAGGAACTGCACTTTTAATTTTGAATTTGTTTGTAATCAAACACTTTTGAATTTTCTCAATTTGTTTCCACTGCATCTCGAATGTGCTTTTGGTCCACAATTCACAATCATAGAGAATCACCAGGATCACTAAAAGCCCAAAGAGAGTTAGAGTGGTTTTCAAGTCCCATAGCCCTGCCTCTCTATAGCTGTTTTGAAAAACATAAGATGCTTTCCAACCACCCAAAGTCCTATTCTTTCTACAACCATCCCAACTTAAATTTTTGTTGAAGTCAATTCCAAGGTATTTGTAATTTGCAACTTCTTCCAGAATGTTTCCTTCAAAGTAGAACTTATGTTGGTTATGCTTTCTTTTGTTAGAGAAAACCACTACTTTCGTTTTGCTAATATTGACTTGCATCCCCACCCTTCTACAAAAAATTTCAAGGGAAAGTAAGTGCTCTTGCAAATCAAGAGTAGATTTACCAATCATAATAAGGTCATCTACGTGCAAAAGAAACCTTATAATGAACTTTCCCAAATAGATACCGCCACCCCCTTGCGAATTTAGCCACTCTTCAAGCTTGTTGATATATAAACCAAAAAGGGTAGGAGACAATGGGAAACCTTGCTTGACCTCAATATCGCTTCTAAATTTTTTAGAAATACCAACTGAAGTTCTAATTTTGACTTTCACCTCTTCATACAACTTATGCACAATTGCTCTCAAATGCCTGGAAACCCCGAGTTCCTCCATTATGTGCCAAATCTTATCCCTATGAACCATGTCAAAATACTTTTCTGAAATCAACAAAGCAACAAAAAACATCTTCCTTTTTTTCCCAAACTTTTTCAATGATGTGCCTTAAATTTATGCTATGATCAACTGTGGAATGTTTAGGTCTAAATCATGCTTTCCCTTTAGCACATTTATCTCCTTCTTCTACCCACTTGCTGATTTTATTTTCTAACATGCTTCCAAATAACTTTGCAAACAAGGGGTTTATCATTATGGTCCTAAAACTGGAGGTATTATTGAGGTCACCACTCTTGAAAAGAGGTATTTCCAAACTAGTTGTCCAATGTGCGGGGAACCCCTGATGTATGATGTTTTTGAAAATTTTTGTGATGTGAGGTGCAAGAATTTGTAAGCCCCGCTTTAGATGCTCTACTTGGAGTTCAGCTAAGTCTTTTGCTTTTCCAGCACCCAACTTCTTGATACCCATCTCTACCTCTTGAACTGTGAAGAGTTTTGTGTCTGTGTTGACCAAGGGAGGAGGGTCAACCTTGGGATCCTGCTCATAAATTTGTCTTGCATAGTTGAACCATTTAGAAGTTGTAATGTTGTTTTCATTTTGCACCTTTGTCGGTTGGAGCTCCTTCCAAAATAATTTGGGGTTATTTTTTCCAAGGAAGATTAGTTCTTCTCTCGTCGAAACCATGAAATCGACCCTTTTCTTTCTTAATATATGCTTTTAATCTTTGAGCTTTAAGTTATCCTTGTCTGATTCCTTCTACATTCTCCTTGCCTTTTTTCATTCATCGTCAAACCAAGCATTAATCGAAAATCAAGTGCGCTTTGAAATAAGTGTGTTAATTCGTGACTATGAAGGACATGAAATGATATTTTATCCTTCTCAAAGAGCCTCTTTGGCATTATTTTGAAGATATTACAATTTTCCAGAGTCAAAAGAAATTTTCCCTTTGGGAGATTTTGTTGAACATGCTGAGTTTTTGACCCTAATTGCTTCTTTCCAGTCCAAGAGAAACTTAAATAAATTGGCTTGTGATATGATTTTAAGTCCGGAATATGATCTCCAATCAACACTTCCTCCATTTTCTCACACAAATTATGCGAGAAAATTACACAATCTACTACACTTGCTCAATGTCACTATGATTGTATGAGGATCAATGCCTCTTGAGACAATATAACCTTCACAATTGGCTTCGACCCTCGACCCTTCCCCATGAAATTTGAACTTGTGACTTGATAAAACTAAACTCACAATTGGCCCCCACCCTCAGCTCCTCCCTATGAGAGTTGAACTTGTGACCTCATGAAACTAAACCCCACATAAATCAATGGAGCTACACCTCATCGATATAAACATTAATATGTTACCTCATACTATTTATAATCAATGATTAGGTTGACTATAAACATTAATGTGTTACCTCCTACTATTTTCAACAATTAGGTTGATTTTGTTAAGTCTAAAGGCTCTTTCTAAAATAGAGTACTAGAGAGTTGTGTAATTCTTTTAAACACATAACATTTAAAAATATTAATAACATGATAATGATTTCAATATTGGTAACAAATAAAATATTTCAATGTGCATTTTAAATTTTAAAATTTTTATATCAACTTTATTTTTATTTATTTATCTATATAAAGTGTATCTAAATAAAATAATTGAAAAATGAAAAACATTCTTATTACTTGGAAAGGTGATTTTTACATTTCAATATGACTAAATATGTATTTTCTTTAATATGGTATCACATATTTCATTTTAAAAATATTAATGATAAAAAAATCATTCAATAATTATCTTAAATAAATATTTCAATATTACCACACACATTAAAACAATTACAAGTTAAAAAAATATTATAGTTAAAACATTTGAATGTTTTACATTAAGCATGATGTGTAATTCCTTTAGTGTTTAAAATGGAATTGACACACATACATGTATAAATAGAGAAGAGAACTGGCATAAATCTATTTTAAATTCATACCTATCATGCATGAAGAGATAAATCCCTCCAAATTAAAAATCTTTTTTAATGGAGTAAAAATTTGCTCTTCTAAAATTTTGATTATCTTAACCTATAATAAATTTATCTGTATTGCTCTTCTAAAATTTTGATTATCTTAATCTATAATAAATTTATCTGTATTGTAGTATTAATTATATTTTCAAATTTTCTTAATGAAAAGATCACCCAACCACAAATCTATTAATAATATTTTCAAATTTTGTTAATGAAAAGATCGCCAAAGCACAAACCTAATAAGCATACCATGTTATTTTTCACATTATGGACATATCAAAACTCCATCAACATTGTATGGAATTACATAATTTAATTTAATTTATGATATTGTGTTGCTTTTTTCTCCTTAAGGTGAGAATCCTTCTTTTGATAAGTTGATGAATTTCTCCCCAAATTTTATTTTTTAAATAACACTTAAACAATTTGATAAATGGTTAAATTTCTCCCCAATTTTTTTTCTCCTTTAGAATAAACCTTAAACGCGCTTGATCCAACTCATAGGTAAGAATGCCCAAATGTCTTGACTCTTATTGAAGTTTCCAAAACACTAATAAATACCATTATGATCATTATGATCATTATTGAAGCGGAGGTTTGACGGTGGAGGAAGATGACTTTTATCCAATCCACCAAGGTTCAAATCTCCGTGGAGACGTATGCCTGTTGTGTCTTGGCTAAAAGAGTAGGCGACTCCAGAGCGGACGTCTCGGCTCTTGTTGAGGCATAAGTTCATTGCTATTGTGTGCGGCTTGCAGGCTATTGCACCTAGCCTAGATTTATAGTGGCAACCAGTTGGATTTGAACCCAAGCCTTGCTCAGGCAACTCTCACCAATTACCGATTACCCTAAATCTAAAAAAAATACCATTATGATCATTTTGTTAAACGTTGCCCTTTTAGAGAAAGTGAACTCGTCCTTAGCTTACAACAATGCTAAAGACAAGCTCGAGCCTTTAATGCAGTGACCCGATACTATCTCCACTAAACAATATAATAAAGTTATATAACCTTTAATGTAGTGACCCGATACTATCTCCACTTAACAATATAATAATATATATAAAATGATGAGGGTCATGTTATTTTTCTAGCCACACCATTGGCAAGAGTGAATTAGCACAAAAGCAATATAATAAAGTCATATATATATAATATAAAATAAAATGACGAGGGTCATGTTATTTCTCTAGTCACACCTTTGGTAAGAGTGAAATAGCGTATGAGAAATCCTCCCTTACTTTATATTAAAACTATTGATACTCATCCAGGCCTTATTCATCATAGGGCGTACATTCCTAATTTCTAATTATATTCTGCATACAATTTGCCTTATTACGACATTGTAATGAGAGGAATTTGATAATAGATGCTTAAATTAGCAAGTCCTTGTGAGACAGATTCATTCCTCTTGTTTAAAGATCAACATATCTCGGTAAGTTATAGCGGTGCTATTTATTCTATTCATTTACATAACAATTATACTTTTGGCTTCAAGTGAATAAGCAAAATCTTGATTGAGAGAGACATCATAGGCATCTCTTCCCTTGATTACTTTAGACAAATTTACATATACATATTATCACTTTACCCTTTAAAGTGATATTCTAACCCCCAACAAGCATCTTTTGCTTTATAATTTGATCTAGAGTTATTCAAACACTTTGTCATAAAAATAAATAAATAAATATAACATTATTTTAAACAAAAACTTATCCAAAAACTTTACAAACAACTACCTACAACACCTATTTGGTTAAAGAATTTCAACAATTCAAAATATATTAAATGTTTACTCAATCTTCAAGCATGATAAAACGTAAATTTTTTAACATGAAAGTTAAATATAAAAGAAGTAATTAAAAAATATCAAGTAATTAAAAAATATCTAATATAGTGTTGGTAAACTCACCGGACATCCATACCCTATAACTCGATTTAATTCAAAAACAATTTAAAATTTTTAACATGAAAGTTAAATACAAAAGAAGTAATTAAAAAATATCTAATATAGTGTTGGTAAACCCACTAGACATCCATACCCTATAACTCGATTTAATTCACAAACAATTTTTCTTAGCTTTAATCCAAAATCATCACCTACAAGATATGCATGTGAGCTATAGTTTTATCAATAGTTCGTAGTGCACAATTGTCACTATTATATGTCTCACACATATATTAATTTAAGGATTTTTAACGATATAAACTAAAAATCTAACTATCAAACCCAAATTTAAATTGTAATGATCAAATTCTCTTACTTTCAACCTAGATACATTTTACAATAGGTTAACCATTTATTATGTGACTTCTGTAGTCAATTCTTAATATGATTAATTCACAAATCAAAACTAACCTAGATCCATCTTAACTCTAGATTTACCAAGTGCGAAGAGGGATCAAATGTCTTGAGATGGAAATATCTTAGTATGCAAAGAGATTTGATCCCTCTTGGTGCTTGATAGATTTGGAGTTAAGATGGATCTAGGCTGGTTTAATTCCCCCCTTTAAATAGGCTATATTCCATATGAATACTGTGGATAATGTCATGGGTTCTCATAAACCTGGAGCTCAAAAACCACAGGTAACTTGACCAAGTCAAATTTACTTTAACCACTCAACAAAAAATAATAAAAATAATAATAACATATAATGTTTATTTTAACATAGGGTTATTATTATTATTATTATTAATTTTTTTTTTTGACAAAGTTAAAATGTTTACATTACATTACATTAATCTTTTAATTTAATTTAATTTTAATTTTTAGTTTTATGTGTTTCGATCAAGCCAAAAATTTTACAGGACAGGACAAGACATAATAGAACATGATAGAACAAGATAAGATAAAACATTACAACATATCTTGCATACTGGGTTAGAGAGCGCCTCTCGGTGAAATAAATGAATTTTAAAATATAAAGGGAAAATATGTACAATTGTTTAATGGAAACCAAAATAAAATTATTGAACTATTTTACTAGTTAGAATTACTTATTCCTAGCTAGATCCAAAGTCTATTCCTTATCATTTGTTAAAATTATTAATGTTTTCATAAGGATATACTCAACATCATAACTTCTTGAGTAGAATTTACAAGCTTAAGAATATATTTTTGATCTAGTTACAACCAACATGTTAACTTTAACAATGATTACTCAAAACTAGAAATAACAATCATGAATGATTCATAATACCAACTATATGCCAAATAACAACATAATTAGCTTCCGCCTAGCTATGGAACTAAGAAAACCAAGTTAAGAATTATAAATATACTAGATAATTATATATATCACTATACATACTTTGAATTTTCTTTCAAATATTAGGCTTCCATGAGCCAATTTATTCTTCATGAAACCAATGGGAGGAGGGAAGCCCCATAAGCATCTGGGAATAAAAAATCATAAGACTCCCCCCGATCGGGGTGTGACCAGGATGGAGGCTCCGAACATCCTCTACGTGGATGATGGGCCATATAGAGAGAGAGGAAGGTCGGCGGGGAAATCAACGCCACCACACGAATGGAGTAATGCAGGACACAATGGGCAGACAGTGGGCTAGCTGACTCCCATCAGGAGAAAAGGTTGGCAGTTGGGAGAGGAGCTCGGGAGATCAGCAGCGCCGGTGTAAACGACAGTATGTTTCCCAAACCTTCACTGTGATTGATATCGTTGAAGGTCAAATGAATTGTCGGCAGGTTCTAATAGGAAATATTGATGGAATGGTATTAGTCTGTATCATGAATGGTTTTGCTACGTCGAGGTCTATTAGGTCTACAATTAATTTTAATGAGCACAGGCACAATAGCTGTATGGCCCTTGGTATTGTCCTTATGTTGAGTAAACCTCAGCAACAAACCCCATTGAATCCCACAAGTGTGGAGAGAACCCCTACTAATGGCTTCCTGTGAGATTATGCGGATCCTAAGCTACTTGTTGCATGGAAGCAACGAGCCAGTTTGTTTGGCATGCCGAGTAGAGTTGTTTTGGGTGGTGGAGTGGATAAGATGCTGGTGAGAGGAGAAGGGGGGATAGGAGACTCCCACGAAGATTTGGGAGGGTGGCTGGGCAAGCATATCAAACCCTGTGAAAGCGGGATTCAAGACAGTGGGATAGAAAGTAGAATGAGGAGCGAGGCTACCCAATTTGCAGGCCAGGTCAGGCATTGGGGAATAAACAGAGCATCTAGCCATGGGGGAAGGGAAACTATAGGTTTACGGGTAGGAATGGGGGGTTCCCTGCTAGGAAGCTACCCTGCAAACCTGTCACTAAAACAAGCCTAACCTTGTCCGAGAGGTCATTGTGCCAGGGGAATTAGTGCATGCAATTGGGGCAGAGCATCATCACTAACTTAAATTGAGGACCTACTGTCTCTGCAGGCCATAAATAAAGCCGAGTGACCAAGGCAGCGGCCACTGTTTGGCTGGATATACAAGTGGAGGGGTTGGTCATAGCTGGGTTGAGGGCTGCAATAGAAGTGAACAGGGAAATGAAGAAAGAAGGAGAGGTTTGTAGGAAGGGTCGTGAGGACTGTGGCAAAGGGAAAAGGCTGGCCACAGCGAGTACGAGCCGAGCTCCTTGGAAGAGGGGAAGAAAGTCGGGGGCGGAGACAATGTAGAATATTATTCATGCATACAGTAAAAGTTCGTCTGCCTTGGTGAAAGCTTAAATTTACAAGTGGGAAATCGAGTTGAGAGATAGAGCGGGTAGGGAACAAATGCAAGAAGAGGCCTGGGAACCTATGGTGATTGACTTAGGAATCACAAGAGGCAGAATGTCTCTTTTTAGACAAGTCATCCAGACTTACTGGATAATGAAAAATTTACTGGCAAGAGAAATGTCTGAAAACAATCAGCAGCGCGAGGAACCAGTCCAACAGGGACAACCCCAGAATAGGGAGGATGAACCAAGTTTTCCGGTGATCCAAAAGGAAGTCCAGTCCATGCAGGTGCAACTGTTTCATCAAAATGTCAAGCTGGGTCGCATGGAGAAGATGATACATAGTATGCAACAGTAAGAAATTCCAAGTTCAAGCACGAGGGATCCGGCACCATTAGATTCCTCTGATCACTAGATGATTGTTGTTTACATGTTTTTGTTATTCTGTCATTATGATGTTGACTAGATTTTACTTTATCATATGCATATGTTACAGTAGATGCAATATGATATTAGATAGTATGGGATTTAAAACTCAGTTGAACATGATCAAAAAATTTAAATTTTGGATGGCATTTAATGCAGACCGGTGGCCAACAGACATGGTTTCCTTCAGGCAGGTTGAGGTCACTGGGAACACATATTTTTTGTAACTTTCCTTATAGAAAATTAATAGAGAAGTAATGCCAAGTTCACAAAAAAAAAATTTAAAAGACTTAAACAAGACATAAATCAATGGTTGAAAAAATAAAAAGAGGACAATCATCCCTCCATCAACTATTTGGAAAAGTAAGTTGAACAAATTCAATCCCAAATGGAATTTGATCAAGTTTCTAAGGAGCTTTTGTGATAGGAACTTAATACATTCCATTCTTACCACTCACTACTTTGCCAAGAGGAATACACATGGAAAATGCAGTCTCAAAGTATATGGCTGGAATTAGGGGATCTAAATATGAGGTTCTTCCATAAACAAGCTAAGAATAGAGAGAGGAAGAGAAATATAGCATAAATTCATCATAAGGGAAAAATAATCAAAGATTTAAATCTAATTCAAGAGGCCGAAACAACTCATTTCAACAACCTATATCAATCTCTGGACCAACATACAGTTGAAGAGGACCGGTATATGTTGGAACATGTTCCTAAATTAATTATTGAAGAAATGAATGAGAGTCTAATTGCTCCTCCCTCAAGTGAAGAAATCAAACAGGTTGTTTTCTCTTTTCATCTAAACAAGGCTCCTAGGCCCGATGAATTCTTAGCTCTTTTTTACTAACACTTTTGGGATCTTATTCACAAATATCTTATCAGAATGATATGTTATTCTCTCAAGAATCTTTTTATGGGGGGAGGAATCAACTCATTGTTCCTAACTCTCATCCCTAAAGAAAATAATCCATCTTCCTTTGCCATATTCCAACCCATATCATTATGTAATGTCGCATATAAAATAATGGATAAAATTCTAGCAAATAGATTTAAGTTTCTTCCCAACATTATCAGTGAGAATCAAGGTGGATTTGGCCCGGGAACACAAATATTTGATAATGTGATTATGATCCAGGAAGAAATAAAATCCAATTGGCGAAGGGAGGATCAAGGTATGGTTATTAATATTGATATGGAAAATGCATTCAACAAGGTCATACACAAATTTATTTTTCAAGTTATGAAGAAAATGGGATTTCATGAAAAATTCATTCAATGGATTTCTCTTTGTATCGGTTCCCCGTGGATCGCCCCTCTGGTCAATAAGAGAGGTTCCCACTTCTTCAAAGCATCTAGGGGTGTTCGAAAAGGGTGTCCCTGTTCCCTTTCCTGTATATTATAATGGCATATTCTTTGAACATGAGATTGTAATTTGAGAGAAGGGAAGGGTGACTCCTTGGAATTCGTTTTTCTGAAAATGTGAAAATCATTAACCATGGGTAGTTTTTGGATGATACAATCCATCTTGGTGGTGTCTCAGTAATAATTGCCAAAAAATATAAAAGAGTATTGGATAACTTTATTTTTGCATCGACCAGGGGGAATCAACAAGGCCAAATATCAAATTTACTATTGGAGCACCTGCTCAAATCAGCTCAAGAAAATCAAGGATGTTTTAAAATTTAAAGTGGTAAAGGAATGGAAAGAATTTCAGTACTTGGTAATGCCTATATTCCTAAGGAAACCATCAACAAGATCTTGACATGGAATTTTGGACAATATCAAGTTAAAAATGGAAAATTGGGGTGCTCGTTGGCTTAATATAACAGGTAGAATGGTTCTCTCCAAAGAAGTATTAATAACCATCCCTATGTTTTAGTTCTCAACTCTGTTGGCACCAAAGAATATATTAAGAAAAATAGGAAATATTTTGAGGAATTTCCGATGGGAAGGTGGGAAGTCCTCCACCAAAAAAAATCATCTTGTCAAATGGGCCATAATTAGAGCTCCGAAAAGTCATGCGGGGTTGGGTATTAGAGATCCAGAATTGATGAACGTGGCCATAAGAGTTAAACTGGAATGGAAGATGAAGAATCATCCCAATGCATGGTGGATTCAAATATTAAGATAAAAAAACATCCTTGGATCTAAGGTCAATGGCCCCTCCAAACATTGCTCTCCCATTTGGAAACTTATATCAACCACCTATTTTATGGTTGTGTTAGTGTGTTTGGTGCACGAATGTACCAAATCACACTTGCTAAAACATAAACAAGTGTGGAACATGCTAAAACATAAACATATTAGATAGAGAAATAGCATGCATATTCAAACATAAAAACTAAACTAATACTAAAACAAATAAAACAAAAGCTCTAAATAGAGTCAAACAACTTCAATAATCCAAACGGTGGCACTTACGTCCCCTCTTATTGAGTGCTGGTAGGAAATGAGGATGAAAATTTTACCCACTTGCCAAGGGGCCCTTAGAACTAGGGGTTCTAAGTCCTGATGAAAGGATGTTTTTACTTCTGAGCTACCTTGGCGCAAAGTATCTCTCTCTCTACAGTGGTGGACTAGAGTTGTTGGATGGCCAACAACTGAGTCCCCTCTATCTCTGCTCTGGATCACACACTGCTGGTATTTCTTGGGGAAATTCTGGCTAGCATAACAATGTGCTCTCATATTTTTCATCTCTTGGTGGCCTTTTATAGGAGAATTAAAATCCTCCTTCCCTCTCTTGGTACATTGTGGATGGTGACCCAAGAGAGGAGGGTGATTCCATTGTGTGCCACATTTATTCCATTTTTTTCTCCCTTGAGGTCCTAAGGAGGCTTGGGCAGCTGTCCTTAGGTGGACTCAAGTGTGGAATCAATGTCCTGGAGTGTGCCTTGTGGTCCCGGAAAGTGACTTCTGCCACTCTCAGGATTGCATGCCTTTTTGAGCAAAAGGCGTGCAAAGGCGCGCTTATCGAATAATTCTACATGAAAAGGCGCATTTGACTGGTTCTTTCTATGCATAATTTGATTTTTCCTTTCAGACCTTAGAGATTTTTAAATAATTTAGATTCTATAATGTCTTTCAGATTTGTAAATCCTTCTACCTGACATTAAATAATGTCACCTTTGCTTGTCTGATTTTCCAGTGATCACGGTTGCCCCCTAATGTGTCAGGTCTAGGAAGAACTGTATAGCCAAAATACATTATAGTTTCTTTTCTGTATACTGTGTGGAGAGAGAGAGAAACCTGTGCGTAGCTCGGAGTTGGAGACACCCTGCACTGGGTCGAAGAGCAACCATACCCTGTGGGATCCCTGCAAGTAAAGGTATAATACAATATATATATATATATAAATTTTTTATGAGGCGGGCATGTCCCATGCTCGTGATGCTTTGGCTAGTTAAACAAATCTATTTGAAAGACACAAATTCTGTCTGTGTCACTAGTATCGTAGTGATCTTCTGGTTGATGACGACCACTGTTGATGCCCTGAAGGGCATTTTTTATTTGAAGGTAGGTGGAAAGTGTACCCATATGCATAAAATTGGTATGGAATCAAAATGCTCATTGTATGCATAGGCACTGGCTATGACCTTCCCGTGTAAGCATTACTGAGGAGACGCTTATAAAGGCATGGGTCTTCGAAGAATTTGATCAAAGTGCAATGGTTGTAAGGTACGATACCGTATTGACATGAGATCTTGTGTTGTAGTTGAATTTCAAGAGGGTCGATGACATCTATGGGCAATGATGTCTCCCACAGTGCCACCTAAGGATGCCATTTTGTGGAGAGGGGTGATCCAAGGTACCGCTTCCTTTTTGGAAAAGAGGTGTTGATGTCGACAAAAAAGAAGCCTCAATCGAACGAGGGGTCCTGATACGGAGGATCAGGATCCTGGATGTGATGGTTTAACATAAGCAAGATGGAGAGGGGTGATTGAAAACTGATGATGGGGATTTAGTGGTCCAAGGTTGGAGTATAAAAAGCAGCTTGGCGGCAGTCATAACTATTTTTGATGGGGAAATCCCTGGAGTCGATAGGACTTCCAGGGTGGGTATAAACTAGTTATGAATGTCATGGGGTCTTTTTCGTGGGGGTGTGATACTTCGAACAAGGGTGATTAGGGACTTCTTCCATGGGAGAAAAAATGAATGAGATGGGTGGGGAACATAGTGCACCATTTGCGGCCTTTGTAAACTTACCAAAAGAATAAAATAATGGGGTTTGGTTTGTACAAAACACAGAGATGGGTGCCCCAAAACATGAAAGTGTTTGCTCATTGATGGTGTGAGGAGGATGTTTTGCTGAGGGTGGGGGCCCCATTGGTTGGTCTCATGTGCGAGGTTGATGAAGTGGATGAAAAAATATCATAGATGGGTTATGCTGATGCAGGTATGGTAGACAAAATGCGAGGTGCGGTAGTGCGCTTTCGATCTGCTTTCAAAAACCTGGTCATCCGGGAAAGGGGTTTTATTTTGATATGGTAAAACTTGACCTGATGCATGACGGGTGGATGGGAATTAGGTGCTTCTCGGACTAAAGTGGTATGGCCATGGCGTCACTTTTGCTGTGATATATGGTCGACTTTGGGTGACGAGCGCCATGGAGGGGAGGTTCTATTGACCAACGAGGATGCTTATCATGTGTAAGGTGAGGTGATGATAAACACGGTTGGGTGTGTGGAACCTATGGTTGATTTATGATGGAGAAATGATGTCATGATATGCAGAGTTTTTCGGGGACTCTATCATGCTAGGGGTAGAATGATACCTGCTCTTGGAAATTTCAGTGGTTGGAGCTGTGGATGGTTTCGCATACTACCTACAAAAACAAATAACCCAAGTGAAAACATCTTCTTTATTCAAATATTATTGAAAGACATGTGCTTTAAAAAGAATATGAGAGAGGGCATACTTGCTGGCGCTGAAAATTTATTTTTTCGGGGGTGCGAATGTGTGGAACTACCCTTGGGAATTATGGAGTGCTGATCACAGTGCTGCTTTCGGTCCGATGATTGGGCCTTCTGAGCTCTCTCTATGGTCCTCCAAAGTTTCTGAAAAGGGCGACATATAGGCGAATATGGATCTATTCAGATCATTTGTGTTTGTTGAGTGTTGAGAGGTCAGAGGCTTTCGCGGAGCATTTCTTGCCGTTGCGGTCAGCCTGAGCACCTGGGATTAGCGATTTTTAGCTAGGTAAACTCCATGACATCCTGCATTTTAATTTTTTTCAGTATGTGAGTGACGGGGTTCGTACAATACTAGTTTGTACGGATCCTAAGCCAAGTTTTTCCCTGAGTGCATGGGTGATCAGGGTACTGGCATGCCTTTTACGCACTGGGGAGGAGAACAAGCACACCCTCCTTGCGCTTGTTAGAGGGACAAGTGCGCGGAGAGTCGAGCTAGTTTTGCCAAAATGTATGGAAATTTTGTCTATTTTTTGGTGTTTTTTATGTTGCTGATGTGCTCCTATTTTGATGACAGGATGTTATGGAGGAAGCGAGACTGGCCCGAGCTTCGCATTTCTCTAGCTACTGATTGTCAGGCATGCCAATAGTTGGTGTGATGGGGTTTCCTGAAATTTCTAGAGAATGAACTTCTTCGATCGCAGGATCGACTTTTGCGCTACGTGGTCCAGTGTTGGAACAGTCGGCGTAAGGTGATGGTGCTGTGTGGGTGTGATCTCACTATCCGTCCTGAGACAGATATCTACTTTGTGACTGGGCTGCTACCTCAAGGTGAGGTGCTTCGGTATCCAATTCCTTCTGGGAGGGTGGATCTTGATTGGTTCCGGGCACGTCATTGCGGCGGGGCACCCCTTATGGAGGGGTACATAGCCATTGCCAAAGTGACATATTTGGCTGAGAGGTGTGCTTTAGCAACCATTGTGCAACTGGCAAGGTTGTTTGATGCTCATCGGGCATCGGGTCTGCAGGTTGGTGTCTTGCGCCGGCTGAGGTTCGGACACTTCTTTGACTTTGACCGTTTTTGTTATGACAAAATGCTGGCACAACTTTACAAGGTCCAAGATGGATCGGAGCTGTTTACTTATGCCAGCATCTTATGTAGCATCATGTACGAGCGGGTGGTGCTGCTGAGACCGGTGGTGGTGGTGCCTGCTGGGGGGCCTATTAGGGGAATTTTGAGGTCTAAAATGGGCCTCCTAAGAAAATAATAAAATAAAAGCTAAACCAATAAAATAATATTTATGAATTTGTAATTCACTTTTTGCACCAAAATCCATGTAACCATGGTTAAATTCAATTCAAAATTTGTACTAAAATAAAATTAATAAAAAAATTGTATTGATGTGACTATGAACAAGAATGAAATTTTCAAGAAAAAATCATTATCATTGTACAACTAATGCATTTGTCCTTTGCACTTAAATAACTTAAAATAAAATATAAATATAAATTCATAAATTATTAATTATAGAATATACTATTAATAAAAATTTAAATTATTTAAATTATATAATAACATGTAATTAATATACTATATAAAAATAATATAATATAATATATTGTTTTATGTATGAATTTTATATTACATGTTGAATTGATTTGATTTATAAATAAATATTTGAAAATATACAAATATAATATTTATTGAAAAGTGTGTAAATACATGAAGATTGTGTAGGGATATGCATTGTTTCTTTCAAAAAATATGCAATGAAAATATAATATTTTATTCAAAAAATGTGAAATGACATTTATTATGAGTACTTTACTTTATGACTTTAAAAGTACTTAGAACACTACCATGGTTAACCATGATTTTTTATTCACCATTGAGAATGTGACAAGTAAGTACCTTTAACTCAAGCAATGCCACCTCAACCATTAGGGATGATGTCATCCCCTAAAATGTGATTGGTTTTCATAAAGTGAATTTTGATTGTAAATTTTCCTTAGGAGGCCCATTTTAGACCTCAAAATTCCCCTAATGTGACAGGAGCCTCGCATGAGGAGGTGGGCACCCGTGATGCCTCCAGGAGGTGGGGTTAGGATGCGGCGTTACTGGAACACCACCACAGAGGCTTGGTTTGAGGCCAACCCTCAGATGTTCCTGTCATTCCCTTATGCAGGGATGGACTTATGGGGAGATCCAGACATGAGTTTTCCTGCTCGATACACTTGGGGGCTAGTAGATATGTCTTTGTGTTTTTTACGTTTATTTAAGTATTTATGTTTATATGTGTATTATGATGACACTGACATAGTTTTGGTTACTCTTGTAGATGTTGGCGAGGTTGGTCGACCTGTGGCTTGGTTGGTTGGGCACCAGCCGATTTGGCGGTCGCGAGGAACTCTCGGGGGGCAGGGAGGAGCTCCTACCTAGCCTTTAGGTGGAGCACCAGGTGGTGAGGTTGGCCCTTCGGGGGAGGGTAGCAGCTCAGCTGTCGCCGAGACTGCCGCTGAGCGAGCTTGTGCTGATGCAGTAGAGGCTCGTGTTGCTTAGATGACCGAGAGGGTGGGAGTTCTAGAGGATGCATGGGATGGAGTGGACTGCTTGACCCAAGGGATGCCACTCGAGGATTTTTGGATGAACTTGAGGATGTATGTCTGGAGACCTTGATGGCCCGGGAGAGGGGCTATCGGCCGGTTTTACGTCGGTTGGCGGTCTCTATATTGATGGTGGCTCTAGTAGTGGTACCAAGAGCGACAGTGGGTCCAGGTGCCCCACCTGGGGGAGCACTACCCTAGAGTATTTTTGTACATGGGGAAAGCACCCATTATGAGGATGCTTCCCCTATTTTTGACGACTTATATGTGTATCTTTTGGGCTGACCAATGGGTCAGAGACACTATTTTTGTACTCAGACGCATACGTTTTGATATATATATATATATGCGAGAGATATTTTTTGCGGCTCTACATGGTGTGACCCTTGTTTTCTGTTTATGGATTATGTTATGCTGATGGATATCTATGTTTTTTATTTTTATGTATGATGGTTTATCCGAGATGCATCCTAGTTTAGAATATTGTTAGCTATGCGATTAGCTGTTTGGTTTTGACTCCTTGGTACATGTGTGAATGTAATGTAGTCAAATTTTCTGCTTAATATTTTTGCATGCAAATATTTTCTAAATAGATGTGGGTGTCTTGTCTCAAATGTTTGGTTTAACTGCGACACTACTAATTGGGAGTCGAGGTAGATATGTATATGGTGTGTGCCTTGATGGAGGGCATCACACATAAGTCCGATAATGGCATCATACTCTACCTGATTGTTTTTTGCTGAATAGATACAAACACCATTGGTGCAGAGTGGTGATCGATCAGGGTGATAGATGACCTAGGCGGCGGCTACTAAAATTTGAGACCATCTTGATGCTCCATCAGCAAATCCGAAGTAAGGGTCGGGTTGGTAATCCATTGCGACACTCGAGTGCATTTTGTAACAAGTTTTTTGGTCAAAAATTTAAAGTGGTTGGGTTTGTGTACGTTGACTCTAGGGTAGGGCCTTCTTGGCCCTTATGGTTAGAATTTATTGAGGTAAAGGCCATTGACGGGGTTGCTAAGGCATGTCCCGTTCGGTTCAGTCAATATGTATGCCCCCTTTAGGAGGCAATGTTTTATGATGTAGGGTCCTTTCCACAAGGTTTCGAACTTTCCTGGCCCTAGGGATTATTTTGCGACATCGTAGTAGAGGAATAGTTCTCCCTCAATGATGTGAAAGGGTTGATGTGGCAGTCGAATGATGCCCTTACCCTTTTCTTGTGGGCCTCGTTGTGTTGTAGTGACTTTCGTCGGCTTTCATGGAAGAGCTCTAGTTGAACTAGACACTTTTCTATAGGCTGGGTATCATTGAGGATTTCGATGGTGGCATGTGGATTCGGGATCTTGCAAAAATAAATGCAAAAGCGTAAGGTGCCCTGATCTTTCACAACGGGAACATGTTCGGGAGTCCACGTCGTGTGGGTGGCCCGAGTCCTGGTTCCAAATGATGATACAAATTGTATATGGTGTATCATGTCATCAGTGTTTGGTGGGGGGGGGATCTCCGTGATGGGAGCTTGCATGAATCCAAGGTTGGTTCCTTGGTTAGGATGGTCAATTTCCTGTTGGTGGAAATTGTGCTGGGTGTAGAGGTGCTTGAATATTTCCTTTAGAGGGCATGTATTTGGTTCGTGGTTATGGCCAGTGTAGATGGTGCATGATACCACTGTGCCAACCGAGTAGAGTGTGTGGGAATCAACACTACTCTTCATCCCAGATGTGGACGCTTGGAAAGGATCGGCTGTAGAAGATGAGGTCTTCTGCTTCCATTTCCGTATCATCGGCGTGGGTGTGTCTAGCTCTTTTGGGGAGAGTAGAATCAACGCTTCTCTTGCCACTCTTAGCTTGGAAAGATGCTCACATTTAATTGTATGATGAAAGTGTTAACGAATCTGGCAATGAGTATGCATAATTCTCTCTTGGTTAGAGAGAAGTCTCTGTGGGAGAGATGAGACTGTGCAAAATTTTTTTGCTAGGTGCTTTATAGTCCACATGTTATCCTAGGTTGGACCTAGGTCATGCTTGGTTGGTGCTCCATTCCAGTTTTCCCATTACGCCGTTGTGGGTGTGGGGTTGATGGCCTAGGGGTGATATAATTTCTATATCGTTTGAGGAGATTGTCTTCTTTATTCTCTAATGTATGAATCATATCAATTAGAGGACGTACTCTCGGGATATAGGTACAACACTGTCCGTGGTGATTGCGCTGACACACTGGGAAAAATAGCCTAGATATGGGGTCCCCATCGTGCTTAATTCATGGCGTGATGGGGTACCAGTGTTGTAGTGCTTCTAAGTTTGGGCACGTGGCAACCACATGATTGGGCATTTTTCTTAAAGCACATGTTGGTGTTCGTTGAAGAGAGCAGTTGGGGGAAACTAAGGATTCCCTGATTGGTCACTTTTTAGCTGAAAGGAAGAGGATGGATCTGCTTGTCACATCTTCCTGGGTTGTCGAGCTATTCATATATTTTGAGTCTGAGCCATCTTCTCAGGAGAGGTGGAATATGGCTGAGCGCATACAAGCTAGCACTGCACAAAATCTAGGGATGTAGTGACAATGGCGCACTAAGTGATTTCCACCGCATAATTGACACGAATACTGGGTGTCCATGTCAATATGATATACTGCCTAAACTGGATACCATCGTTGGAACATATCTAGAGATGGGAAATCAATGATGAAATGATCATGCTCATCACAGAGAACGCAACGCTTGATGGGAGGGGGAAATATGGCTGGGAGTCTTTCTAGGGACTATTGTTCCTCTTGCAGGTAAAGGATGGTGCGAGGTTCATCTCCAGATGACAGGGTGGAGGGATCCTCTTGATAGGATCGCTCGATGGTGTGTAAGGCATCCCTATATCGCAAGATTTCCGGGCAATGATGGGTGTAGTGTCCATAATTTCTGCAGATAGCACATGCGTGATTGGTGCGTAATGCTTTGCCTTGAATTTTGGTGGAAGGTTCCTTTTTATAAGAACTTGGTGTTGCGATGCCTACCTCAGAGCTAATGAGCGGCATTAATTCATCCAGTTCTGGGCAGATGTAGGTAGGGTGGCCTACTACGTCACATATGGCGTAGCCGGGTGCTTCCCATTACGTGGTGGGAGTCTCCACCTTATTTCCTCTTATCACTAGTTTCTTAGTCGTAACCATCGACTTTGGGATGGGGGCTTCCTTTGAAGGGATGTTTGCGACAGTCCCCTAAATGGCTGGGGCTAGTTCAGGATTGATGGGGATTAAAATTGTAGAGGTGATGTGTGCTACTCCTATGGAGTGGGTGGGAATAGGTACCAATTTGGTATCACAAATGACAAGTTTGGTAACACCACCGTGGCCATGAATTTCTGCGACATGAAACTTTCTAGGGGAAAAGGAAAGGAGTTTGGGAGGTGGCGTAGGCTATAGAGGCTACCATGGCTGAGGAATCAGTGTCATTGTTGCTCGTGTCCATGTATTGATTAGCTTCAGCGCTTGATGTGGAAATCATGCACACCGGAGCCCCTGTGACATCAGGTGATGACTCAGGTATAACAGGGGGATCTCCTAGAAATGACCCTAGGATGGAGGACGGTTTGAACTGGCCAGGGCCATATTTTTGGTATCGTGTAAGCATGTCTGTAGATGTGTCTATGTAGGGTAGAATGACATCGGTGTTTGTTAGTGGTCGCTTTTCTCTATGCGTCAATTGGTTGATAGTAACAATGCGATCCTCATGGGGGACATCGTAGTTCAGAAGACAGAGGAAGCTATGGCTGACATGGCATACATATAACTCCGACCAAGGAGTATATTGTAATCCAATTGGGCGTTCAAGGCTTCAATGTCTATAAGGACCGTATTTTTGGCTAAGCAAACTGGGACGTTTTGGTAGAGACCGACGGGGGCTGAAGGGCGTCCATCGTATGCTCTAAGCGTGATGTCTGATGGCTTCAGCTCTGGAGATCCTAACTTCTGCCACATCTTCTTTGACATGATGCATGTGGATGCACCTTCGTCAATGATACATCGGTGAATGGTAATTTTTTGGACCGAACCTGGTATCTGAAAGGAGACCATTGAAGGAAGCCTAGGGTGGTTTTATCTAAATCAAAAGCCATTAGGCGCAAATCAATAGGGTCGATGGTGCCAAGGGTGGAAAGTAAGGCTTTCTGCTGCTTTGGGCATGATTGTAATACCTCCAAAGTTGACATAGTAGCGAGAGATTGAGCTAGATCATCCATAATAATATAGTTATGGGCTGCTTTGGAATAGTTTCCTACCCGCCCAGTTGGTCCTTTAGCCATTTTTGGCAAAGGTTCAATAGGCATCTTTGATATGGTCAAAGGTGTTGTTGGTGCACTAGTACTAGCCCCTGATGCGTTGGTGTTTGGTGGGGTGTCGTAATTTCGATTCCATGTCTGAAAAAAAACATTTCTTCACAAGTCATGTAGATTTCATGGCTGTTTTTTCCGGAGTCATTGGGAGTTTGTTGTTGCGTGCTAACTATCCCTTGATGGGGGAAGGGCTTCTGCATGACTGTTGTCTGCTAGGAGGATCCCCCTTGTCCACAATTACTCTATAACTTCTTCAGCTCAGGGAGGTCGGGATAGTGGCGAGTGTAATGGCCGTACTCACCACAGATCAAACAAGAGTGGTTTGTTCAAAGAATTGGCCTTTTTTTCTACCTCTGGGAGTTGCTTGGTTCCTAGTTTTGATTTTTGTTGGAGTTTCCTCCAGTCCGAGATCGCGGAGGGCATTTTTTATTATTTCCACCTGTCTAGGATTTCCTTTAGGCTTATTTTTTCCTTTTTTCTTAATCACATTAGGAGGATAATTTGGATTCTACTGGTTATATGGTTTGCGCGGTTGGTTTTAGGAAGATTGCACTAAGTTCACTTGTGCATTATTTTTATGGGCGGGTCTTGTGCTGGGGACTGGGCATATTGCAGTCCTTGGTTTGTAAATGGTTTTTGGGGGGGAGCTCTTCCGTCTGTATTTATATCTGTGTATTGGGTCCCCTTAGCCAGAGGGTAATGTCCTCCATGTTGATGGTGATACGATGACGCCCTACTGGTAAAATTTTGTGGAGGCATGTGATGAATTTGATAGCTGGGTTGTGGTATGTTTTGGGTAGAATCATATGTGTAACCAGGGTATTGAACGCTGCTGCTTAGGTGATTTTGGTTCAACGACCCAATTAAATCGTTTTCAGAGTTCGACGTGCTTGGAAATCTTTGTAAGTTTGCAGGCGTGGGGCATTTGGTAGGATATTGTAAATATACCCTGACTGCATATATATCAGCTCGAGTTATTGGGCCTTATTGATGGTGTCGTCTTCGGATATGGGCTTTTGTTGCTCCACATCCTTTGAAGTCTCTACGGTGAGAGTTTTCAGGGACAGGTCTAACAAGACTCGATCGTCGAGTTTGGCTTTGCAAAAAATATGACGTTGCTGCCATTTGTGGAGATGGTCTGAGATATGGACGACGGGGGTTTGCCTAAAGTGGGTCAGTAACTCCATTCTGGAATCATGGTGGATGGGTAACTGAAAATAGATCAGGAACACAGTAGCGAGGGCGCTAAAATTTCCATGTGTAGCAGAGGGTTTCTCCACATACCATTTCGCCACTACTACGGTTAGAGTGCGTTGAAACAGTCTTAGTCAAATAATACCATCAACGATCATGTTCGACGAACACCATAGGTGGAAAGTCATAACATGATTTCTGGGGTCTTTCGCTTGCTTCCCTTCAAATTTTGGAATGTATGATGGGAGCTTCGTGGGTATGGGAGGCCATATGGTGTTGTTTACAATGGGGTTGTTTGTAAACTTGGTTAAATCTGGTAGATTTAACGAGGCTAGAAAAGGTGACTACGACGTTGTAGCCATTGCGACTTGTGAAAACACAATGTTCTAGTTAGGAATAGGGTTTGTCTGTGATGTACCCTGCTGTGCGTTCAACTGGCTTCCTGAATGGGTAGCAATCCTCTGCCCGCTAGGGGTTGTGGGAGGAATGGTGTGTGGTGACCTTATGCGAGTGTTCACCAGTGTGGTGTTGGGAGATCGACTAGGGTTCCCAAATAAAGATACCCCAATAAAGGACAAACCAATAAGGGTGGCAATGTTCCGTATTTGACGCCTAAATGGTGAAAGACTTGGAACCCCTCCCAGTAATGGGGGAGGTCCAAAAGATGTCTAGATCGACAAGGTCTCATTGGGTCCATTCTGGCATCGACTAGGTATGGTTTTGGGAATATTTGAGAGGATAGAGATTATAATCAAAGAAAAAATTTGATTGCATATATAAAATAAAGCGAAAATAAAATAAATTTTCCCTTTAGATTAATACTATGTAATCATTCAATAAAAAAATATGATTTTTTGTTGTTTGCGTATGATACTCAAATCCTAGAAGACCTAACCGTCCTCACATGCACAAATGTAATTGGGCCTTGAGAAGATACCTTGCGAATGCTGGCACAACGTCCCGAAAGAACTGGCGACCCCCCCATGTAGAAATTATACAAGATGCATGTATATTACTGGACACCTATGATCTAAAAAATTATCTTATGTTAAATATAAAATCCTTCCACTTAATTCTTTGCATAAATTAAATTGCCTACTGCAAAACACATATGAAGCAAAATCAATCGCACATAAACACAGTTGTTTAACGTGAAAGCTTAAAGCTAAAAACCCCAACTATCATATATTATGTATATCAATGGATCATGTAACAATATCATACAAAGCTTAGTACATCAAGCTCTCAGTACAATCAACAATCATTACACACTGTCATGTAGAAATTTTCATATCTATGCACCAATTTCTTGCCTCCTGACAACCTGCCTCCACTGCGTAATCCCTGCTGAAGAAGACCCCTGAATGAATTCGAATTTGCCTTGCCTTGACTGCGCAATCCTCATTGGCATCTCCAATGTGTGTCAGATGCATTGAATGCATCACTATAGTCACAACAGATAGTCCATCTCACCCTTTCACCTATCTCTCCACTAGGTCTCCACTAGAACTGACATGCAAGTAGTTAAGCTGCTTGTATTTGTTGCGGTGCAAGTGAGTCTCTGGTGTGAATTAATTAAATAATTAATTCACTAAACTACGACTAGTGTATCTTCGGTTAGAACTAGATACGACTAGCATTGTTTGAGTTTAACTCATAGTGGAGTTAAACTAAATAACAACTCCCATAACTACTCTTCGACTCCGTTACAACCTCTACCACTTCGAGTTCTAATGAGTCCTCCATGCATGAGTCACCAACCACCCTAGGGTGCACGTGTTCCACCCCGGCCCACTTTGCCAAATTTGTTCATTGAAATAAAGTGCTCCAAGAGAATAAGTTGATATTTATTGTCGGATTATTATTAAGGGCTAATAATAATCGACATGCATCTATTTTTAGATTAGCGATATATAAATAGACTTCTTCCAATATTCTAAAAATATAATTTCATCTATTTTTCCAACTTGATCAACCATCTACAAGTAACATCCTGCAACTTATAGAATATGCTCACCATGTCTAAAAATAGACATACACCTAAAAATAGCCCGCGGGCCCCACTTAGTGAAGGTGGTTAATTTTCACTAAGATCATCATCTTGTTGAATATCAACACTCCCACTCAGCAAGATAGGGATTATCCTTCACCCCGATCCTGCATCTATGGTATTCGAATATTCTCCTGGTGAACGCCTTTGTCAGAATATCTGCATCCTGATCTTCTGTAGGAATGTACTGAAGCAACATGATCTTCTGCTACCCACAATCTCTGATATGATGATATCGGATATCTATATGCTTAGATCTATCATGAAACACATTATTAATCGAGATTTTATTGCAACTCTAATCATCACAATGTATCACTGTAGGATCTAAATGGGAACCGAACAAACTGACCAGGATCTTCCTCATCCAGATAGCCTCACATGCAGCTTGAATTGCTACCATGTATTCCGCTTCCGCTGAATTGAGTGCCACGGATCTTTGTTTCCTGCTGTACCAAGAAACTGTTGTAGATCCAATACTGAAAACCCCTCTTGATGTTCTCTTTCTGTCCATTGGGCTGCCTTCCCAATCTGCATCTGTGAAGCCATGCAACTTAACCTGATCAGTCTGTCTGTACCATAAGCCATACTCAGATGTGCCCCTGAGATATCTCAGGATATGCTTGCTCGCCTTCCAAAAGAGCTTGGTAGATTTAACGATTGCTTGAATAAGTTGGTTCATCGCATAGCATACATTCAGTCTTGTATTAACTAAATACATGAGCGAACCCACCAACTGTCGATAGACAGTAGCATCCACTACCTCTACCAATGTAGCATCCTCTTTCCTCCAATTTACTGGAAGAGAAGTATCCATGGGCTTGCAGTCCTGCATGTGAAACTTACCAAGTATCTCCCGAGCATACTTGCCTTAAGACACAAATAGTTCACCTTCTCGCTACCATATTTCCAATACAAGGAAATAATGAAGGAGGCCCAAATCCTTCATCTCAAACTCCCTTGCAAGATCTTCCTTGCATGGGTGTATCAATTGCTCATCACCCATTAGTATTAAATCATAAACATAAATACCAATGATTAAAAGCTTACCCTCCACCACAATTTGGT
Source organism: Pinus albicaulis (assembly GCA_034641835.2). Lineage (NCBI taxonomy): Eukaryota > Viridiplantae > Streptophyta > Pinopsida > Pinales > Pinaceae > Pinus > Pinus albicaulis. The sequence continues at coordinate 1,231,859,696 of CM076584.1, read as the reverse complement.
ATAGGTTTGCATCTGCCTCACTCTTGGTGAAGCCAAGTCCAGTGAAATAGCTGTCGATCCATGTGTACCAAGCACGGGGTGCTTGCTTCAGCCCATACATCGCTCTTTTGAGTCTGCGCACATGCAACTCGCTACTGAAGATCTAAAATCCTTTAGGCTGCTCAATGTATACGTCTTCCTCAATGATCCCACTAAGGAACACAGTCTTCACATCCATCTGATGAATGTGCCAACCCATCTGCACTGAGAGAGCGAGGATGGTCCTTATGGAAGAATATCGTGCGACAGATGCAAAGTTTTCTTCATAATCAATCCCCTCGATCTGTGAGAAGCCTTAGGCAACAAATCTTGCCTTATACTTATCGACACTCCCATCAGCAGCTTCTTTACCTTGTAGATCCATCTTGAAGCTACCACTGATTTACCAACCGGCCTCGAAACAATATCCCAAGCATTGTTTCTGACAATGGAGTCATACTCCTCCACCATGGCATCTACCCATGTGGGATCCTACGCTGCTTCCTCAAAGGAATATGCTCTGTCACGATACACTTGCTCATGAGAGCCATGTATCCAGTGAATCGGTCAGGTGACTGTCTTTGCCTGTGCTATGATATAGGGACTTCTACATTCTGTGCCGCATCAAGCTTCAGTCTCTCAGATTTTGTGGTATGCCTTCTGCCTGTTCTGATGTTTGGCTCTACATGAGTGGACTCCTCCACTCCATGATCCTCCTCCTATGGCTGATCCACATATTGAGGCTAATATTTGGGAACAATAAGTTCCTCCTCTGCATGAAAGTGTAGCTCCCTCTCAAGCAACAACTTCATGGCTTTCTCCTCATTGAATTTTATATCCAATTGCACCACAGTCATCTGAATGTTTGGCAAATACACATGATAATTATGGGGTGTTTCTGAGTACCCCAAAAATATCCCAACTTCTGCAGTCAGCTCCAGATTCTTCTTGGCATCCTTTGTCACATGAATGTAAACATATGAGCCAAAAATATTCAAATGAGAAATATCATGCTTCTTACTAGTAAAAGCTTCTTTAGGTGTACTCATGTCAAGTACTCTATGAGGACAACGATTTTGCACATAAAAAACAGTGTTGCATGCTTTCACCCACAAGTGCATTGGTAGGCCCTGGTCATGCAACATAGCTCATGTAGCACCCACGATCGTTCTGTTCTTCCTCTTCGCGACCCCATTCTTCTGTGGGTTATGAGGCACTATGATTTCTCTTCGAATTCATTCTTTGCTACAAAAGTATTTGAATTCATTCGAGATATATTCACCACCATTATCGCTCCGTAGAGCCTTCACTTGCTTCCCCTACTCCTTCTCCACCAATGCTTTAAACTCACAGAACTTTGAGAATGTTTCACTCTTCTTCTGCATGAAGAATATCCAACATCTACGAGAATAGTCATCAACAAATATAACATAATACTTATGTTCTGCTGTTGAAGAAACTGAGAAAGGTTAACACATGTCTGTGTGAATTCTCTGCAGGATCACCGAAGCACGATTCTCCTTCTCATGAAAGGTGGTATTCACAAAATTACCCATAGTACATCCCTTTCACTGATCTGACTGCGCAAGAGTAACCTTGGGAAGTCCAGTAAAAATATGCTGCAAAATATTCAAGGTGCCATGGTGAAGATGGCCCAATCTCCTATGCCATAAGTCGCCCTCATCTCGGTTTACCATTTCTTCTAATTTGCCCATCATTGTAGCGCATCCATCTACCTCTAGCTTGTAAAGATTCTTAACTTGAATCCCTATCCTCTTGGTTTGATCCGTTGTTTTATGTTGCAAGAAAGATTTTCCCTCGCTGAAAACAACGTCATAACCTCTGTCCTCCAACATCGCGACCGAGACCAAGTTCTTCTTCAGACCTGGAACATGCATAAAATATTTCAACAGAAATGGTTTACCTGACTCCCTCTCAAAGGTAATGGTTCCAATGCCGGTCACACTGTAACTACCTTCATCGCCCATCTCTATATGCATTTGGAGATATTTCTCCTCCAAGTCACTAAACAACTCCTTGTCTCCCGTCATGTGGAAGGAATCACCACTATCAAGATACCACACTGATCCTATTGCGCTTGAAACCAAGCATGCGATCAAAGAGAAATCAAGTTCAAATTGCGAGGCTAAGGTCTCACCCGTTGCAGCTCCAACAACCTTCTTGTTCTTATTTTTCTGTGGGCAGTTAGTGGCGAGATGCCCATGTTCGTGACAGTGAAAACACTTCACCTTGGACAAATCCAGTTTCTTGCCTTTAGCCTTGGATTTTGGATGGGATTTATTCGCCTTCACTTTCCTTGATTTTGCAGCCAAAGCGCAATTCTCTTCATCATCATTCTTCGATGAAGAGGCATCCCTGATACTTCGCCTTATCTTCTCCTGCACTAGATCCGACCAAAGTCGCTCCCAATCCGACAGTTTCTCTTGTCCATTGACAGAGTCCTGATAACTGTGCCAAATCTTCGGTAACCCAAGGAGAGCCAAGCTCACCAAGTCATAATCCGCAACTATGATTCCCACACTCCCCAGCTCATCCCTACATTGGACAAACTTCGTGAGATATTTTGGAATATTGTTTCCCTTCTCCATTTTGATTTTTCTGAGCTTATCTTTTAGCGCCAACTTCCTATGGTCACTGCTGCTTTGGAAAAGATCTGTCAAAGCCTTCCACATTGCAAATGGAGTGGCTTTCTTGTGAAGGCTTGACACAATATGGTCCTTCACACCTTCCAAAAGAGTTCTTCTTGTCTTGCTACCTTCTTTTGCCATGCGTTAAGTAATGCAACATCGCTAGAAGTAGGCTTAGGAACATCGCTATCGATGAACTCCTTCAGACCATTATCTTCAAGCACTACCTCCATCCTATCCTTCCAGGCTATGTAGTTAAAACTACCCTCAAGGGCATACTCCAACTGCAAACCATTGAAATCATTTCAATGAATACTCAATTGTCGCACCAAGAAATCTCTGCAGCAAATTCGAATTGTCCACCAGCTCAAAACTCAACACCGCTTCAAGATTGCAGTCTTCAGTGATTAACACTGCTCTGATACCATGTAGAAATTATACAAGATGCATGTATATTACCAGACTCCCCTGATCTAACAAATTATCTTATGTTAAATACAAAATCCTTCCACTTAATTCTTTGTGGAAATTAAATCGCCTATTGCAAAACACATATGAAGCAAAATCAATCGCACATAAACACAATTGTTTAATGGGAAAGCTTAAAGCTAAAAACCCCAACTATCATATATTATTTATATCAATGGATCATGTAACAATATCATACAAAGCTTAGTACATCAAGCTCTCAGTACAATCAACAATCATTACACACTATCATGCAAAAATTTTCATATCTATGCACCAATTTCTTGCCTCCTGACAGCCTGCCTCCGCTGCGTAATCCCTGCTGAAGAAAATCCCTGAATGAATTTGAATTGGCCTTGCCTTGGCTGCACAATCCTCATTGGCATCTCCAATGTGTGTCAGATGCATTGAATGCATCACTATAGTCACAACAGATAGTCCATCTCAGCCTTTCACCTATCTCTCCACTGGGTCTCCACTGGAACTGACATGCAAATAGTTAACTGCTGTATTTGTTCAATTGCAAGTGAGTCTCTAGTTGTGAATTAATTAAATAATTAATTCACTAAACTCTAACTAGTGTATCCTCATTTAGAACTAGATACAACTATCACAACTAATTTTAACTCACTTAACTGAGTTAAACTAAATAACAACTCCCATAACTACTCTTCCAACTTTGTCACAACTCTGCCACTTCAGTTCTAACTGAGTCCTGCATGCATGAGTCACCAACCACCCTAGGAATAGCGTAATTCCTTCAGCCCACTGATTTTCCAAATCTGTTCATTGAAATAAAGTGCTCCAAGAGAATAAGTTGATATTTATTGTCGGATTATTATTAAGGGCTAATAATAATCGACATGCATCTATTTTTAGATTAGCGATCTATAAATAGACTTCGCCCAATATTCTAAAAACATAATTTCATCTATTTTTCTAACTTGATCAACCATCTACAAATAGCATCCTGCAACTTATAGAATAAGCTCAGCATGTATAAAAATAGACATACACCTAAAAATAGCCTACGGGCCCCACTTAGTGAAGGTGCTTAATTTTCACTAAGATCATCATCTTGTTGAATCTCAACACCCCAGTCAACCGAAGAAAATCCACCAAGGTAAGGGTAAAGGATCTAGTGCTGCCTGCACCGTCACCTATAGGGAAAGGATGCCCTAATTTTTGCCACTAATCACCGCCGTTCCACGTGAGCATTCAAGTCTTGGGATTCTTGGTAGTTCAGCTAATGGTACCGATTATCGGCCAGGTCAGGTAGCCCCAACTAATATCGCACACATTGTGCCTAAGCCTAACCCCCTCTAAATCGGGTCTCTGCCACGTTCAGGTTTTCTTTTCCATGGGCTGATAGGTGGATTTGAAAGTTCCCTAAACAGTCAACTTCCATGTTTCAAGATGAATAATGACCAAAGTGTCTTATTGGATGCCTACCCCCTTGGTCCTAACTTAGACTATAAATTCTCTTGTGGCCCCTATGGGGAGAATTTAGTGAGTTTTGTTAAGTTAGTTTTAAGTGTCTTTAGTTCTCTTAGGGTGTGGATGTGTGTGAAAAAAAGGTGAACAAGCACATATTTTTAATGCGTGGATATGCGATGATCCTTTTCAAAATCCCCTATTTAAACTATGTTCTATTGTTCCTTGATCAAAAGAAAAACATGCGCAGATATGGGCCGCTTTCAATTTTTCGTAGTTAATCTATGTGATCAACTATAGGGAGATGGTGAGTTGTGAATAGAGAGTGTTCATATGCTTTGCTAGGATCACCGGAGGGTGCAAAGGCAACATAGATTACTTATTCTTTTACTGACAATTCGATCTTGGTCCTGAAATCCTAGTGCAAAAATTGAACTAAAATAATGAATTTTACATTAGAAAAGAAGAACTAGCTAAGCATGCGTGGAATTGGGCCACTTAATTTGCTTAATTATCTAGGTGTTTTGGTACCTTAATTTGAAAAACATAAATTATTTTGGAATGCAAGTTAATTTACCTCCTAATTAAACTATGTGTTAACTTTGTAAAAATCAACTTGAAATAAAACTAACACCTAAACTATGAAAAGAAGCTAAGGGTGAGCTTTAGCAAGTTGTGGGGCACCTCAAAAAGTGATGGTAGATGTATTATGGGCTGCCAGTTGTTATCACTTTGTAATTTTACAAGGCTAAAGAAATAAATCACCGAGGTAACCACAAACTTACTTTGGAGTTTAGGATCTAGCCCTCCTAAACTCAGAGAGGGCTCTCTCTGTATGATTTAGCTTTATTTGAAATAGATATTAGGCTAGTTAATAAGTACAGAGTTGGTTTGGTTGGAAATGCAGAGGACGGCCATTGGGAAATGGAGTCAAAGAGGCTTGGGTGATCAATTTACAAAAGTATCAAGTTTAAGTGAAGCAGGGCAAGGTAGACATTACTACTGGATCCTTTAGATTTGGATGAGATGTAATAAAAGAAGAAGGGAGACTCAATCGAAACTAGGGAGCATTAAGAATTCCCTAATCTGGATATAAGAATAGAGGTTCAATCGAAACTATGGAGCAATGAAAGAATTCCATAATCTAGATATCAGAAGAAAACATGTAAATTACTAACAGTTAAAGGCATAGTGTATGATCTCAACAAATTCTGTAGTAATACTCCTATTAGACAATTCAGAATTAAGAAAACAATAAGATGGAAACAAAGGAAAGCATATATACAGTGAGGAAAACTTCACCAATGGATATGGCACATGAATCCTGAAACAACTTCTCTTTTATTAATGCAAATAGTCATTTAAACTTAGTGAACTGCATCACACTGAATGGTGAGGTTCCTGGTTACAAATCCCAACCAACACCCATAATACTTCGAATGATGAAGTATATATAGAGAAATATTACAAACTGATTACAATTTACACTGTCTCAACAGACAGTGTATTATTAGCTAAAATTTGAAAAGTAAACTCTAACAGAGACCAGACAATAGGCTTGACATAGTGGACTGATATCCTAGAAGTGTTTTGGAGGAAGCAGTTGCTGAGTAGGCCTGTCAGAAATGCTTTGCTGTCAGAAATGCTTTGCTGTCTCCTTATTTCATTGTATTCTGTTTATGACTATTTATTGGCTTTTCATCATTTTATTATTGTCATAATATATTCTAGAAAAAATATAAATATCCTTTTCTCAAATATTCGATTAATTTCATGAATGAAATTTATAATCGAAAATTTCAACATAAAAACCATCCCGTATTTCAAATCTGTGTGTAGTTTTCCATTTCACCTTTTCTTTGTAATTCCACCTGTTGATTACTTTTATCCCTATAAAAACCTGTGGATAAATTTCTAAACCATGTGTTGTTTTTTTAGAAACTATGGGTTGTTTTCTCTTCTCATCTTTTTACATAACCAAGTGTAGTTTTGTAAATCCATGGTTAGTAAAATATTTCATTTTGAATTTTTCTCCTGTAAATAAAAAATATCTTTCTTCTCTGTGAAAAATTGTTTACTTTTTTTTCCTCATATATGTAAAAATCACTTACATGAAGATATGTATATGAACCTATGTATGAAAACTCTTCATCTAATTTTCTTATGAATCTAGTTTTACTTCATCTCTTTCCATCCATATAATTTTTATTTCATAGTATTAAAAAATTTCATTCCTACCACATTTATAATATTCAAAACCAAAATAGTTAATGGTTTTCGCACCGGGGAGAGTAGTATGTGGTATTTGGAGGGGGGGTGCCAGAGCATGTGAAAATGACTGCTAGTAAAACCCAGTAATAATAAACTGCCCTTTTCGCACCCCCCGTTGGTTAAATGTCGGATGAGTTGGGGGTTGTGAAACATAATTTTAACCGTTCATTTATTTCTATGAATCTCGAGGCAAATAAAATGAAGGGGGTGGGCCATAGGTTGACTTTGCAGGGGGAAGAGCTATTATTGGTTTGCGGGGAGAAATTAATATAAAGTACACAATTTATATTAATCAGGTTTTTGAAAATATGAAGAAACTCATGGAATTTTGGGGAGAAATTAATATAAAGTCCAAAACTTTATATTAATAGGGTTTTGTGAAGTAAGGGGTGAAAAAGTGATTTAATTAGTATAAACTTTTGGATAGTTTATACTTAGGATAGAATATTTATCTGCTCTCCTTCTTTATTAAATCTTTGGATTTATTAATTCGAGATAAGCATAATGATACTTTTAGCCAGGTTTGTACCTACCCATTGCTTTTCATTTCTAATATGGGAATCATTTGCAGAAATGAAAAGTATGCACAATATTACATGGTAAAATCATAGCCAATTCAAAATTATGGTTCCCTATAATTATAGGACCCTAACACTGACTTCATTTGGGGATGGCATCTCCTTGTCAGATGTCAAGAACACCTTCGAATAGTGGCCTGATCCATTAGGCTGCACATGCTTTGTTATATAATATTTGTGACTGAAAATATCAAACTGAAATCACCAAATTTTCTGCAAACTGAAATCTGACACATGCTGAACTGAAGTCTAACACATGCTGAACTGAAATATGATCTGAAACTAAAAAAAAAAAAAGGTACTACAACCCTCAAACAAAACTAATAGATCATCAAGACCTTAGGGCCTTCTCCTCGGCTTCAAATCTTAATGAATTATGTCAACACTTGCTAAAAACTGGAAACTGAGACTGAAATAAACTTGCTACTGAAAACAAAATCCAATCAAACTGAAATTATACCTGCTTACTCTAATCAGCTGTACAACTGTTGATTAGGTAAAATGAAACAACCAATGCAACCATTCAAACATTATATACATTGATGGATTTTGCTGCATTCTCTTGTTTGTGATCAAAACTGAAGTTCTAAAACCCAATAGAAACTTGTCAAAAAATATAAATTTGATAAGGAAATATTTAATTTCCTTTGTTAACTCCACAAACTGTACAAAAGGATCTTCCAAGGCATATTCACTAATGTTCAACTGATCCAAGCAACTGTACATCTGTTCTGGATGGCCTCCATGCCATGAAACTAAACTATTATTTTTACCTTTATTTCCCTGCAAAATTAACCTATGATTGTCTTGAGATAATCGTAGATTTTCAGATAAGCTTTGTGATGATATTTCTACTGATGGAAATGTCTGTATGACGAGACTTTTATCATCTTGATTATGAAGCTCATAGTTAGTTAATGGAGAAATATTTTGATTGCATTCATCATCCAACACATCAGCTATTGGGTCATGAAAAAATTGGAAGGATTGTTGCAACCTATTACATATGGGTTTCAATGGGACTTCATACATTTCTACTGGCTGCTCATCCTTTGCTTTAAAGATATTATAACAAATTTCCTTTAAAAAATGAAATGCTTCAAAACACAGTGTTATAGAACTTTCCTGTGTCATTTGATCATGTATTTTAATGGAATTTGATAACTTTAATTGTGAAATTGAAGAATCCTGATCAAGAGTTTCATTGTGTTCTTTGTTGTCAATAAAAATACCTAAAGGTTGCTGATTTTTGATTGCATTAAAGTTTTCTCTGATGAACTGAAATGAAGCAAAAAAAAGAGGCAAAGGTCCTTCACTTATTTTCAAATTTTCTGCACTTTCTTCTTCACTCTCATAACTGATATGTATTGGATGATCACTGTATTCGAGTTGTTGAAATTGAATTTCCTCATCCCACAAACTAGCTACTGATTGCTCTTTAAAGTTAGTTTCAATTTGGAGAACATAATTATCATCATACTGATCATACTTAGGCAAATCATTAAAAGAAGGAATGCCATCAAACATACACATTAGATCAGCAGGTTTCTCCTCCACATATTGATATATAAATCCATTTTCCGATCTATAGTAGTTGGGATTAGCAGGAAAGTGTTTATGGCCAACAACCTCTTATTTTTTTGAAATAAGTAGGTCATGGTGATCTTGAATGAAAAATCCATCTTTCATGGTGATTTTTTGTATCATTTCCTCTATTTTACTTACCAAAATGTTGAGTTTTACCTCTGAGATGTCAGGTGCTCTGCAATGTTGTTCTTCTATTCTTCTGCTTTCAACTTTTCCCTTCTAATTAGCAGATTAAATTCTACATCTACTGCAATATTCTTCATCTATTCAAGTGTTGCGGGGTTTCTTTCTCTTAGCTTAAACTCTATTTCCGGATCAAATGCCTTTGGATAATGCAAGAGATCTGAGCCAGGAGGAGATCTTATGTTTGCTGGCATTGAATAATAAAATTGATTAAATATGGTAGAAAATCATTGTATTATCCCGTTTGGCTGTCTTTTCAACTGGTCTTATTATTCTATGATCATAAAAAGGTTGAATTTGATTATCCATCTATCAAGGAAAAAATTGAAAAACTGTTGGAAATTTGAGATGCTCGCAATAGGCAGGTTCTTGAACCAACTCTTTACTTTACTTTGCAAAGAAAGAGAAAATATCCTGATACTAACATCATCTTCATCAATCTCAAATAGGTCCAGATAATTCTCAAAACCTTGAATATGTTTTTTGGCAGTAATGTTACCATTTTCTCCATCAAAATTGGGGAGATATTTGTAATTGTTATTAGGAAAATCATGGAGTATAGGAGGTAATATGAGTGGTTTATATCTATCCAGAACTTTACAAGGTATAGGAATACATACAAGAATTGTAAGATTAGTCTTGATTACTTGAGGCTTATCAATCAGAAGATGATCATCATAAGTTTCAGAAGAAAGTTGCTCAAAGGGATAAGGATAAATTACAATTACAATCTTCAAAGGAAAGTAATTAAATACTAGTCTAATATCTATTCTAAAATACAATATACATTGAAAAACCTTCTTGATGAGAAAGAACATGATGTCTTGGATTATAATCCAAGTTAGAAACCTGATCTTTCCACGCTGTTATTTCAGGTTAATTCCTCCAGTGGAGTCTTGGATTCGATTTTGAAATTGATTTGGAGTCACCAGGTGGATGATTTTAGCCTTTGTGTGTCTGATCACTGTCCACCATCATAGATCTGATCTGATCCTTGTATAATCTTTCTGAAGAAGATGTTCTTCCCCAACGGAGTCGCCACTATGTTATCACTCTGTAATTTCTCAAGGCTAAAGAAATAAATCATCAAGGTAACCACAAACTTACTTTGGAGTTTAGGATCTAGCCCTCATAAAATTAGAGAGGGCTCTCTCTGTATGATTTAGATTTATTTGAAATAGATATTAGGCTATTTAATAAGTACAGAGTTGGTTTTTAAATTGGTTTGGTTGGAAATGCAGAGGAAGGCCATTGGGCAATGGAGTCAAAGAGGCTTGGGTGATCAACTTGTAGAAGTATCAAGTTTAAGTGAAACAGGGCAAGGTAGACATTACTATTGGATCCTTTAGATTTGGATGAGATGTAATAAAAGAAGAAGGGAGACTCAATCGAAACTAGGGAGCATTTAAGAATTCCCTATTCTAGATATAAGAATAGAGGTTCAATTAAAACTAGGGAGCAATGAAGAATTCCCTAATTTGGATATCAGAAGAAAACATGTAAATTACTAACAGTTAAAGGCACAGTGTATGATCTCAACAAATTCTACAGTAAAAATCTTGTTAGACAATTCAGAATTAAGAAAAAAATAAGATGGAAACAAAGGAAAACACATATATAGTGAGGAAAACTTCACCAATGGATATGACACATGAGTCCTGAAACAACTTCTCTTTTATTAATGCAAAATAGTCACTTAAAATTAGTGAAATACATCACACTAAATGGTGAGGTTCCTGGTTACAAGTCCCAACCAACACCCATAATACTTAGAATGATGAAGTATATATAGAGAAATATTACAAACTGATTACAATTTACATTGTCTCAACAGACAATGTATTATTAGCTAAAATTTGAAAAATAAACTCTAACAGAGACCAGACAATAGGCTTTACAGAGTGAACTGATATCCTCGCACTGTTTTGGAGGAAGTAGTTGCTGAGTAGGCCTATTGGTAAGGCTTTACTGTCAGAAATGCTTTTTTGTCTCCTTATTTCAGTATATTCTGTTTATGACTGTTTATTGGATTTTCATCAATTTATTATTGTCATAATATATTTTGGAAAAAATATAAATATCCTTTTCCAAAATATTCGATTAAATTCAAAAATGAAATTTATAATCGAAAATTTCAACATAAAAACCATCATGCATTTCAAATCTGTGTGTAGTTTTCCCTTTCACCTTTTCTATGTAATTCCACCTGTTAATTCCTTTTATCCCTGTAAAAACCTATGGATAAATTTCAAAATCACGTGTTTTTTTTTTTAGAAACCATGGGTTGTTTTCTCCTCTCATCTTTTTACAAAACCAAGTGTATTTTTGTAAATCCATGGTTAGTAAAATATTTCATTTTGAATTTTTATCCCTGTAAATCAAAATATCTTTTTTTTTTTGTAAATTTCGTAGGACCTGTCTATTTTCTATTTTGTAAAGAGCAAGTTTCTATAAAAAATATGCAATGTTTGGTAGCCTCAACCTGCCCGAAGGAAACTAGGTCTGTTGGCCACCTCAGAGAGTTATAAGCTAACCAAAATTAGCATTGTTTCTTCCTTCTAATAACTGCTATTAATCCTTTACTATGTCCATAGAAACTACATATAAAACATAGAGTAAGCCTACATATAAAACACATACAAAATATATCTTAGAAAAGAGAGTTAACCATCTGATGAATCAACCGGTGCAGGGTCTTTTGGAGTTGACCCTGGCATCTCAGCTTGCTGCAAGTTTTTCAGTTGTTGCTCCATCCGTGCTAATCTCACATTGGCTTGGATCTACACCTTTGTCATTTCCCTCATGTCTTGTTTCATCTGCTAGAGCTCAAATAGCAGGGAAGAATTGAGTTGTTTTTCCTGTGTACTCATCAGTGTTTTTGCAAGCACACATTTGATCTTCTAGTAAGTCTTAATTGATTGTTGAAAGAGAGAGACTCTCCCTCGTGTACTACCTGGGTCTGAGAGGAAGTCTATTCCTTCCTGGATATCATCCTCTTCATCATCAGTATCTCTCTCCCATCCCTGTATTGTTTTCCGAATATCTATTGGAATTCCAGTTTCATAACTTTTTACTAAACTTTCAAGGGTATGTTGATTGGTTTTCCTTCCTCTTTTGCTTGTTTCTGCAACTTGGTTTGAGTGAATTTTTCTTCCCTTTCCTTTTATCATTGTAACCTGAATGTCCCTGTTCCTTCTTTGGATTGAAAAACACCATGTATATGGAAAAATAGCGAATAGGTAAAACTTCGAATCTTGATGCCAGACCATCCCTTCTTGATCCCTTCGTAAAATATGAGACAAAGCATATACACCATTCACAGACGAACATAGGGCTAGATGGGACTGAGCAGACTGGCTGAAACTGTTAATGGCGCTTTGGAATACAACTGAGTTGAAATTTTTACAAAAAATAAAATAAGCAGTGCTAAACTCATTCTTAGACAGACTCTTGGTAATTTTTAACAGAACAAGATTTCTCAGACCGTGATTATTTCCCTGAAAGAAAAAAGAATCAGAAATCTTGGAATTGAGACATTGACCAAGTAAATGACTGTTCCCACCAGAATTCTCAACAACTATATGACCAACCCAGAAACGATTTGGTTCAATAATATTGCGAGTACATAAACAAAACCTAGGAATTGACATAAATCCCTGACCAGAATTATAAATATAAGGAGGCAACTCATCAGGAGTCCTTACCAACAACGTTTTGAAGATGCGACAGTGAGAATAAAAGTAGACTGTGTTACATCACTTAAATTGAACGAGGTTCCAACAAACAGTACAAGCCATACATAAAATTATATTTTGAATGTAAGCATGATTACGATAAGTAGAATGCATCTTCGGAGATAACCCAAAACTATCCCTAAGGCTGCATGCAGTGGAAAGAAAGCATAAATGAAACCCTAGACAGACAACCATATGGAAATCAGGACTATGAAAATAGGGCTGGAAATGAAAGTGTATTCCTTCTATCATCACATGCAGGCCTAAAAAACACAGTAGAGAACCTAAAAAATCAACTTGATCGACACCGCCTGACATAATAGTAGAAGACATCGTCTTGAATCGCAGAGCCAGAACTAAATTAGAAGCCATAATGAGAGAAACCAGAACATACCATGTCGAGAAGCGCAACCTGTCCTTCCTCATCAGCTTCCTTGGCGATTTACAGACCCTTCTGCCAGTTCGAAGAGGAATAGACTGACGACCATAACAGGAAAAGGATATAACCCTCCTACCTTGCCGCCGAGACATAGCCAGTCTGTCAAGATAGTTGATGTAATAATGGAAGTTCATTGGGATGGTGGGTATGCAGCATGTGAGCTGAGCCACACCTCTTACCATTAACTTTCCTTAATTATCCTCTGACATGCCTTACAAATGGCAATGTCATCCTCTCGTTCCGCCACCCTGATCGGGGTTTGTAAATCAAAAATATATTTCTTCTCTGTGAAAACTAGTTTACCTGTTTTTCCTCATATATGTAAAACTCTCTTACATGAAGCTCTGTACATGAACCTATGTCTACAAACTCTTCATCTAATTTTCTCTTGAAATTTTCTTGCATCGGTGAATTTCGTTTCACCTGTAGTTGTAAAATCAATTCACCTGCTTAGCCTTCCATTTCTTATGAATCTCGTTTTACTTCATCTCTTTCCATCCATATAATTTTTATTTCACAGTATTAAGAAATTTCATTCCCGCCACATTTATAAGATTCAAAACCAAAACAGTTAATGGTTTTCGCACGGGGGCAAGTAGTATGTGGTATTTGGAGGGGGGGTGCGAGAGCACGTGAAAATGATAGTTGGTAAAACCTGGTAATAATAAACTTCCCATTTTTCACCTCCCCCCCCGCTTGGTTAAATGTCAGATGATCTAGGGGTGCCAAACATAATTTTAACCGTTCATTTATTTCTACGAATCTCGAGGAAAATAAAATGAAGGAGGTTTAATTCTTAGTGCAGGGAGGGCCATAGGTTACTTTGCAGGGGGAAGAGGTAGTATAGGTTTGCGAGGAGAAATTAATATAAATTATAAAATTTATATTAATCGGTTTTTTACAAATATAAAGAAACTCATGGAATTTTGGGGAGAAATTAATATAAAGTCCAAAACTTTATATTAATAGGGTTTTGTGAAGTAAGGGGTAAAAAAGGGATTTAATTAGTATAAAATTTTGGATAGTTTATACTTAGGATATTTCTCTGCTCTCCTTCTTTATTAAATCTTTGGATTTCTTAATTCAAGATAAGCATAATGATGCTTTCAGCTAGGTTTGTACCTACCCATTGCTTTTGATTTCTAATATGGGAATCATTTGCAGAAATGAAAAGTATGCACAATATTACATGGTAAAATCATAGCCAATTTAAAATTATGATTCCCTATAATGATATGACCCTAACACCAATATTAGACATAAACAATTCTCTGAATTTTAATATTATTCTTGTTTTACGGAAATGAAACCTACAAATAAGTATGCTTTTCGTAAGTGTGGTAGTGCACTTAGAACAACAAAAAGAAATATATATGACCTTTTCCTTAAAATGAATAGATAAAGGGAAGAAACCTAATTGTAATCTGTTCGATTTTCCTCACCTCCCTTTGTCACTTTTGTTGCTCTCAATCTAAGTGAACTCGCTTGCTTGATACTTACAATGGAAAACAGAAGACATAAAACAACATAAAGCCAATTTGATCTATTTAAGTTAAACAAATTGAATCGATTAAATTCATAAATACACATATAACATCATTGACACATGCATTAGGAAAGCAAAAAATGTCTTTACTATGAAGTAGAAGGAAAAGTACAACTAGTTGATCGATTAACTGTCACTCTTCCAACTTTAGTCCCATCCTAATCACTTCCAACATCATCACAGTACATGCACAATACCACCAAGAGCTGTGATCTCACCAACATAAATCTACTTAACAAAAATGATTGCTCTCTTGTGCACTATGATCAATGATCTATTTAAAGTAGATGAAGGTATTTTGAAATATGTTATCACTAAGTTGGTACAGAAGGGCTGCTCCACCAGACAACCTAGAGTAACTCTTTCAAACCAACTTCTAGCTGAAAATTAGCCTTTTCAACCTGAGAAGGCTCTCTCAAAGATATTGATAATATTATGTAAATAAGCTCACATATGGCTAACTCTAACAAAAGTGTTTTAGGTATTTTTATATGCAAGTGAAAGATGTATAGCATTCAATAACATTGGGCTTATGGAGTCAGTGTTATGAAACTCAGTGACATGGTTCTTCTTGTGGAAGCTGAGGCATATAGATGTCTTTATGAAATGACAATACACACAAATACAAAATAGTATAATTCTTGAAGGAAGTTAGAGCATTATGTACATGAATTCTAAGTAATAAACCATCAAAGTACTGAAGAAAAAATAAAAATATACATAATGCAAGTGCTCATGAAAACATCAGATGAATCTCAGGAGAAGAAAGAGCCATCAACCACTGTATATTACTGATTAGAAAATGTTTACAATAGTAGTTGTGTAATTAACATAATTCAAACCTGTATTCTTCGAAATTATACCCATTAATAGGATTTAGTCTCCTTACATTGGATCTGCCTACATGGCTAGATCATCAAGTCCCTTTGCTGACACCTATCTTAACAATAAGCAAATTACATGGAAATACCACTGACAACTACTAAATTTAGGGCTTAGATACCTAATAGGAATTCAAAACCTATTTATTACATCAACCAACTGAAAATACTGCATATTTACATTGAATATAGTCATGTGCTTGAGTGGCACTAACCATGACCAAAACATAATTTCCCCCACCAAGTTAGGAGACTAGTCTTCCTACTTTTAAGGAGATTGTGTCATGATAAATGCTGATTGTCTTCATGATGAGGTCGTGGACTGAACAACCTTGTCGAAAACTATGCCTCCACCAAAATATTGACCTGATACTCTTTAAGCTTTCCACGTGGTTGGCCTACCTCCAATAGACCATCAAAACTAAAAAATGCTACAAAAACTTGCTCGCTGCAGAAACAGGGGAGTTAAGGCAAGTTCGTAGTGAAAGTTTGTAGCAAATTGATTTCACCTATGCAATCCACCCGTTAGCTCTCTTTTCTGATTTGGAACTGTTTATTAAGTCAAAAGAGCTAAATACAAATTTTTACCCGTCTTGATTTTGACTGTATATGTGATTTTAAACAAAAAGACACCTAAACTGAGTTCATAGCAAAATATGGGATTCAAGCCTGGGATTTGCTACGAACTTGCCTAATTGGAAATAAACTAAAAAATTGTCCTATATTCTTCAAAATTTTGTCTATGGGTCTGCAAATGCTGATTCTGAATGATGCAAAAATGTCAAAAAGGTAGTTTGTCCACTCTTTAATCTTTAGAAGCTTCACCTTTGGTAGTAGGAGCTTGAATCTCATGTTCATTTATGACTGTGATTTTAAGACCTTTATTCTTTAACTCTGACTGTATCATATCCATCTATTCTTCTAGCTCTTTGACTTGGTTTTGAGTTTCTTTCCTTCAGCTTGCAACCATATATTTCTCTTTCTTGTGTGCTTCATTACCCTTCGTAGATGAAGTGTGCTTTTCAACAGTTTCCTGGCATTGGTCAATGAATTATCATTTGATTTAGTTGCTCATTTACCTTTTCTTTGAAATCTTCCATCAGTTTCCTATCTATCTTAGCTTCCTGCAATTCCAATTTGGTCTCAATAGCCTCCTCTCTAGCTTCTCTTAAATGTTCCTTTAACATTTGTACTTCAGTTTTCTCAACCACTTTCTCTTTACCCTTCCTCTACACAATGATCTCCTCTTTTGCTGGAGACAAATCAATGATATCCTCTATGATCGGATGCTTACCTTTGTCAGTAACCTCTATCCTTTTACTTGCCATAACACCTTTGGAAAGTTGCAACCTGGTGAGTGGTTTTCGTGGCTGAAACATAAACCCTGCATATTCCCCTGAAAAATCAAGATTTTTAGCAGTTATACCCTTATTTTTCTTCTTATTCCCTTTAAAATATTTAGCTCTGACCACTGGAGTCTCCTCAATATCTATGGCTTGAAGAATATCTTCAAGATTGCCTTTCCCAATTGTTTTATTTTGGTTATCCTTCCATGGATTTTCTTGTTGATATTTTGTTTGCTACTTGCAGGTGTAGGATGTGGAATTTCTGTCTCTTGTGCAGGCTCTACTTCAATATCCATGGGCTCTATAATGAGCTCCATCTCCTCCTCATTCAAAACCTCTGTTTTAGCTACAGGTTTCTCACCCTTGGTTGAAGGAGTGGCTTTTGACTTTGGATTTTTCTTGGGTGTTAATGAATCGACCTCATAACCACTGAGAAAAGAAATGTGGCCCAATCTCTGTTTATTTTTTTCAACTCCTCCAACACCAGAAGTTTGACCAACCCATGATGGAAAATTGAAGTCTCACTACTTTCTGGCCTAGCCTAAACCTTGTCTAACATCTTAACAGGCACATAAATAAGAAAAATTGAAGATATAGAGACTTCTTACCAATGAAGTGCAACAAGGGCTTGAAATGGTACTGATAGACCATATGGAACCTCCCCTCAAAAGTGAAGTATTTTTGGATTACTAGCAATAATTTGGAGTAATTATCTTTCATGTAGCTCCTTGGGATTGCAGATGTCATGTCTGCTCCAATGTGCTCAGGTTTTATAAATTCATCACAGTTCTGCATCTTAAAATTACTGGATTTGAACTACTCTTCACCCATCCTTGGTATCTCTGTGGCTTGAGAAATTGTCTCAGGTGAAACTACAAAATTTAGTACCCCCACCTTCGAAGCTGTACCTCCGAAATTCACTGCAAAATATTTTGAGACTTGGGCATGAAAACCTTGTATTTTTTGAAAAAATTTCATGCATCCAACATTTCTGAAAGCTTCTGCAAAGCCAGGGTCTTGATTGAGTGACTTGAGATCCATGGGCTCATTTCTTACACAAAAAAATCCTTTATTTATTTTCTTTTTCTTGGCCATATTCCTTAATACTACGCTGCCTTCTTGATGCTATGACACTTGCAAATAGATAAATTGAATAACAAGAAGCTTGCAACGAAGCTGTAATTTTCAAGGATGACAATCAAAAAATGCATGCAAAGGTCGAAGGAAGGATGTTAGAGAGTAGCTTTGGAGGTGAATTTAAAAGGTGAAATTTGAATATGGGAGGGATAATGACAAATGGGAGGAGTTAAGTGTAATGATGAATGCCATTTTTGATTACGCATGTTTGGATGACTCTAATAACCGATCACGTGACCTCACATTCACCCTAAACCTATAAAAACTCAACACCTCATCATTCCCTTTATTGGTGCAGGAAAACATGATTCTGTAACATTTTCAGTTATAAAATTGGCAGATTCTCTATGGACTGGTCAGATGATTCCGTAGCGAAAACAACCTGTTTATAGTTATATTCGCTGCAAATTCAGGAAAAAACACACAGGTGGCCACTACCTAATTTTAAACCAATGCATGTATACCTTTTTTATATTTTGATAGATTTGACTATGATAACATGACTAATGGACTCTTCTAGACTTAGGATATTGACCAATTCATGAGTTTTCATCAATTTCATGAACCAATTTTATGAGACAAATTAAACCTATGCTAATGACCGTATCAATAAAAAAAAATGAAATTTTATATGTGATAACAGTGGCTCCACTGGGGATGGTGTGCCCTTGTGGCACATCAAAGAACTTGTAGTTCCAGTGCCTTCCTTCAAAACTGAAATTTTCTGAAATTGATGAAGACTTCACCGAACTCTTATGGACTTCTACTCAGGCTCAAGCTTGATGATGAATTGATATTTATTAGCAAAACATCATAACAACAAATGAAATGTGTACAATGGAGTGTAATTTAGTAAAATAAATTAGAAGGTATATTGCTTTAGAAACCTGCCATTGACAGGTCCTCCTCCACACAACTTTCCATCCATCTCCTGAAGCAGAAAAGTTTTGTTGCCATGGTATGTAGCTATCACAAATGGCCCCTTCCATATGTTCTCAAACTTTCCATGCTTCCCCTTTTCCTCTATTCTAGCTTCCCATTTCAGAACTACATCCTGGATTTGGAAATTTTCTTCTTTAGTCTTTCTATCAAAAGTTTTCTTCACTCTATTTTTTGATTGCTGATGACTATCATATACCTCTTACCTTTTCTCCTACAAAGCTATGAGCTGGTGTATCCTCCTTTGGATGGCATTAGGCTCTTGTTCAATTCCTTGCAACAATTTTATTACCGAAACCCCCAAAGAAGTTAAAAAGATCGCTTCAGCTCCATATACCAATTCATAGGGAGATGTACCTATGGATATCTTAGTACAAACTCTATCATCCCACAAATCAAAATTTAGCTTTAGATTGCATGATCTTTTATTTTCTTGCAACCCCTTTTTGATGATCCTCACTATACTCTTATTGGATGATTCTGCTAGGCCATTACCTTGAGGGTAATAGGCCGCGGAATGACCAAGAGTGATATGATATTGATGAAAAAACTAATCAATTTTTTGGATTTGAAATCTTGTGCACTATCAATAATAATCTTCATAGGAAAACCAAACCTGGACAAAATGTTGTTCTCCAAGAATTGAATGATGACTGAGTCAGTAGCCTGCCTTGTAGGGACCGCTTCAATCCATTTGGTGAAGTAATCGATGGCTATCAAGCTCCAACGATGCTTCCCTGAGGATGTTGGATGCATTTCACCAATGAAATCCATCCCCCATTGCTAGAAAGGAGCTTCAACATATATTGGTTTCAGTGGTAAAGGAGTCAGCTTCTTCTTACCACAAAAAACTTGGCATTCATGACATGCATCAATATTCTTGTAGATATCTTTAAACATGGTAGGCCAATACTATCCCGCTCTTAGTTTCTTATTAGCTGTGGCCTTCCAATAATTTTTTCCTCTACAATCACCCTTATGAAGTTATTCAATAACCTTTTCAGCCTCTCCTTCTAGCAAACAATTCAAAATAATTCCACCGGTGTCCTTCCAATACAAGTTTTTATTCAAAATGCAGTATCTTAATGATTTTAGCTTCACAAGCCTTGAATTGGACTTAGTCAATTGAGGAGGGGCTTTATGATGATGTAGAACAAAGATCATGTCTCTGTACCATTCAAACAAAATGAATTTTTCTTCAATAGGGACCAATTCTTCTTCTTCTACCAGCTCTGAAATCTCTGCAATGAAATTCATGTATAGGCACTCAAAATTTGATTGTGCCATCATTTTTTCTAATCCCTGACCCTTCACCAACTTGGTAGGATTAATTTATATATCATATTCCAGTAAAGTGGCAATCCATTTCCTCTTTTTCCATCAGGATCAACTTGTGTCAGAATGTGACCTTGCTTCCTTTTCTGCAATAATACTCCAACAATTGTGTGTTCAGAGGCGAATGTAAAAACCAGAAATTCACTTGAAAACTCAAGACTTATGAGCACTCGAGCTTGAGTGAGGGCTTTATTTATTTATTCAAATGATTGTTTTGATTCTACTGTCCACTTAACATCAAAATCCTTCTTTAAAATCTTGGTAATGTGCTTGACAATCTCAACAAAGTTTGGGATAAACCTTCTAACAAAATTTACCTTTCCAAGAAAAGACTAAATATCTTTCCTATTCCTAGGCAGGTCTATTTTCTGAATGGCATTGACTCTATTTGGACCAATTTTTAATTCCATCCTTTGATATAATGTGTTCTAACAATTTTCTAGAAGTTAGAGCAAAGACACTTTTAGTAGGATTGAGAGATATACCAAATTTTCTGCATTTCTGTAGAATTTTCTCCAAGTGCCTAAGGTGTTCTTCCTCCCTCTTTGAA
Source organism: Pinus albicaulis (assembly GCA_034641835.2). NCBI lineage: Eukaryota > Viridiplantae > Streptophyta > Pinopsida > Pinales > Pinaceae > Pinus > Pinus albicaulis. Next base: position 1,231,838,602 of record CM076584.1, on the reverse strand, counting down.
AATATAGTGATTTCATCCAAATATACCACCACATATTTGTATTTCTCCTCATCAAAAGCAATATCCATCGTCCTTTGGAAGGTTTACCCTGCATTAATTAAACCAAAAGGCATTTTGGCATACATGAATGTTCCCCATGGCGTGGTAAAAGCAGTTTTCTTTTGGTCCTCCGGATGTACCAATATTTGGTTGTAACCTGAAAATCCATCAAGAATGTACATTATTTGAGAGCCAACAATATTCTTCAGAGTCTGATCCATTTTGGGAATAGGGTAGTTTTCCTTTAGAGATACTTTGTTTAAAATTTTGAAATCAATACAACTTCTAATCTCACCACTCTTCTTTCTGACAGGTACTAAATTATAAATCCATTTTGAAAATATTAAAAGGACATTGATCTTTGCATCAAAAATTTTCTTAATATCTTTATCAATCAAAGGCATGAGCAAAGGATTAATTCTTCTCAACTTCTACTTGAATAGTTTTTCATTCTCTTTGATGGGAATAGTATTTTGGATAATACTAGGATCATACCTTTTCATATCAACATAGATCCATGCAAAGACATCAATATACTTCTTCATCATATCCACATACCCTCTGTCTCATCTCCATAGAAAGAAACTTAGATAGTTTGACCATTTTAGGAACTTTTGTTGTGCCAAGATTGCAAGTCTCCACCTCTTCATCATCAACCTTCATCCTTGGATTTGAAAACATCGTTTTGATCAAATAATTTCTCAAGGGGAATAAGGCATTTTGAAATACAATTATTTTTCAGCTACAAGACTTCAAGATTGACTTTAGTTTCAGTAAACATATTTTTCTGATCTACTTGGATATTCTCAAACTCTTCTTTCAATTCAAGGAAATTTCGGATCTGTTGATCACGATCAAAATCTTGCCAATGAATGATGTTATCAGGGATTCTGGCCTATGTCTGACCTCAACCTCATACCTCTCACTTGAATGAGCCACCCAAAGAATCAACCACTGAAATTTGATCTCTAGTTTTGACAATGAAAGTGTATTATTCAAAATTATCAAGAATTTCAATGATTAAGTTTCTATAGGTCCTCATCCTGACATCTTTGGTTTGATAATACCCTTCTACCTACTTGATCACTAACTCTGAATCACCACAAACTGATATATTTTTGGAACCTAAATTCTTCAAAGTTTCTAGACCCAAAAACAATGACTCGTACTTTTCCATATTGTTTGTACAATCAAAGTTTAATTTGAATGAGAAAAACTTACTTTCATCATTAGGAGTGGTAATCCATATCCCTGCTCCAACCCCCTCTCTTCCAGCAATGCCATCAAAATGCAAAAGCCACTGACCTTCTTCATTTTCCTCAACACATCTCTGCTTTTCTGCTTGCTGATTTTCTTTCTTTTTCTTAAATTCTGCCTCATTAGTAAGTTCATTAAACAAAATTGAGGACCCCAATTCAGTTTCAACTGCATAAATAGAAAAATTTTGACAGTTGTATTTACTAATTACCATGTAAGCCATCCTACTTCCTCTATACAACTTCCTTTGTTCACCAAAGACCAGAATGGTGGCATATGCCATATCCATCTACATAGTCCCTTTAATTTTGTCTCCCCAGAATATGGATAAAAGAATGCCAAAATTTGGAGGAATATCAACTACCACTATGTCCATGAAGGCTGTCTTAGCAGGTACTTGAGTTAGGCCAACAACATCATCTTTAATGAGACCTATGCATTGGACTCTCTTGGAGTAAAAAAAAATAGATCTTTGTAGGGTCTAGTGATCTCTAAACCCATCCTTTCCATAACCACCTTAGGCATTGAATTGTGTGAATCTCCTGAGTCTAACATGTCATTATGAAAATTCATATCATGAATATTCAAACTTACATAAAAAGGAGGAAATTCTTCATTCTGTTCATCTTATACCCTTGGTCCCATGAAAATGGTAGGATGTTATTCTTGCAGATTGAGGATGTCTGAAGGTTCGGGTTGAGTGTTCAACATCTTGACAATTTTAATTATGTATTCAATGACCTTGATAATTCATCCAAAGGGAGCTGTAATTTTAGTTTTGGAGATCTCATTCTCTAAATTGAAATTAGATGAGGCTTTTTAAATTTCTTTGGCATGAGGTGGTGGTGGTGTATCTTTCTTTAGCTTAGCTGGTTTAGGAGCATCTTTCTTTTCCTGAGCTTTGTTTGTTGTAATGGGAACATTCCTATTTCTCAAATTGTATTGTTTCTGCATTTCAAAGATGGCATGTTGGTATCCCTTTAATTAATCAGATTGTCCCTCGCTTCCCTCCATATCATGACTAGACTCATAATGTTCCTCTTTAGTTAGAAACATCCCAGAAATATGTTCATCTAAGAAATGAATAATATCCTCTTGAAACTCAAATTGTGTTTCCTCTTCATCAAGTAAATTCTTCTAAAAAGGAGGTCTCACTTGTGTGTCAAGTTGATTTATATTTTCTCTTTGTCTTTGCTGAATTTGAGGTCTCCTAAATTGGGGATTTCTAATATGTGTCTCTTGTTGTGCTGGAGGCAAAGGAGTGGCTCCAAGAACAAGTATGTCCATAAGTTTCTTGATGGTATTCATCATGGAATAAAACTTAGCATCTGAGGATGAAGAAGGCTTCTCCTCTTTTTTTTTTTTTTTTTTACCCATCTTAGACCTCTTGGCTGCAGCCATGTTCACCTCAAATTTCACTGCATAATTCTGCATGTCAGCCAAAGAAGAAAACTTTGTTTCCCTTAACAAGATTGAAAACTCATAATTAAAAGCTTCAACATAGTGTAATTGAGCAGCTCCTAGGGGAGGTTTAATATGAGCAGGTATGGAGTTGTAGACCTTGTTAAATTTCTTAGAAAAGTCTTGGACAGATTCATCTAAGGCTCTTTTCAAATTGTTATACTCAGTTAGATCTTCAACAGGGTTAACTTTACTCCCCCACTTTGTCAAAAACTATCTTCCAATTGGTCCCAATTTTGAAAACTAGTTGGGGCTAAAGCCTTAAACCATTTTCTTACCTCAACAGTGAAACTTTGAGAAAAAAACCTCATTTTCACATCCTCATGATCCACCTCCTCTCGGTTAATGAAATCATTAAATTGGTCTACATGTTCTTCAACTGATATTTCTTCTTCACCCCCAAAGGTTTTAATCCTAGTTGAGTATTGATGCAGGGGCATTAGGCTCAAGAAAATTCCTTGTATTTTAATAGACTTAGGGGTTTTGTGTTTTCAAGGGAGTTGGATTCTTATGTAATGATTTGAGTGATTTTAATGAGAATTAATTAAATTTTGTGAGGAATTTTGTAAATGTTCTCGAATGTTGGAGAACATGAGAGAATTAGGCTAGTTGAGAGTGTACAGGGATTGAGAGATTTAGGAATTAATTATAAATCCTAAATTAGAATTTGTAACATTATTTTGTGGATGAAAGAGGATCCTTAGGGATAAGTAGTGATTTTAGGACTTAGAGGATTCTTAGGAATTTTTGAGCAAGTTAAGGATCTAAACTAGAATTTTTTATAGAGTCCATTTGTATAAATTGTAAGCCTAAAAGGCATATAGAGATAGATTTCAAGGTAGAACAGAGATAGAGAGGTAGAGTTTGAATTTTAAGCCTACGGGCAGAATAGGGAAAAGGCCACTGATACAGAAGATCAAGCCAGAGGGAGAATTTCCTATGTAATTATTATGTGTTAATACAAAGAACTCAATTTTCTGAGTTCGTATTTCATTTCTGAAGTTATATGGTGTGCAGGTGAAATTGATAGAATCAAAGGAAGTCCATCAATTTTGTATTGGGCTATAGGGTTGATTAAATGTATGAGATTGTGTGGTTAATTGTGATTGTGAAATTGTGTGAATCAATCACAGAATGGATCGATGTCACAGCATGGTCCTTCATATTGATGTCAAATTTGTATAGCATAGAGGCAAGAAGGCTGGAGTATTGAATTGTGACCAATTAAATTGAGAACTCAAATGTATGGCATGATTACAATTGAACCTGAGGTTGAAGATACTGGGAATCAGGTTTTAGATCTACTAAACCATTCCATGAATAGAGAGAATTGGAATCATATGTTCCAGATGTATATATTGAAGAGATGATTTAAGTTTCAGAACTTAAAAAAAGGAACAATAGAAAATCTGGTAGATTTAAGGAAAGAAGATTGTTAGAGTTCGTTGGGGTTTTGTTGCAATTGAAAAAGATGGAGATAGAACTGCTGCCAAGTGATATATAAGACAGAAATGAACGTTAATTATGAGATTATTTACTGAGAAAGGAGGTTGAATTCAATCAAATTCAGTTGTAGGGTTTCTATGCGGAAGAACCAGTGGAATGGAATCCATTCTCTGCAAATATCGGTGGTTTAATCTTGTGCAAGGAATCGTGGACATAAGACAGAAAACACATTAGGATTGGAACTTCGAAGGCACAGAGGAAACATGGAAAAACTATGCAATTGGAACCGTGAAGCGGTTTTGAAAAACAATAAATGGTTTTCACGTAGGTTTGGAATGGTAAGTGGTAAATCCCTGTTTGAATGCGATAATGGTTAGCGTGTGACACATGGTGTTCAAATACCACCCATTTCGCGTGAGGTTGAAGCATTAAGTTTTGTGAACTTTTGTTGCGCGATAATCGTCGGATTGGGAGTCGTGATGCGATATCCATCGGATCCATTCAGAGGTTAACGAAAGGTAAGTTGTCAACGCTGTGTGATCCGAACCAAATATTTATGTTGATATTTGGGTTTTAAAATAAATTATGGAATATTAACATGGTCCGAATTTATATTAATGAAATGTGAGCCCGAATATACATTAATAAAGTGTGGGTCGAATATATATTAATGTTCTTGGCATGCAGATTGGTGATCGCATATGAGCATTGAATAAAGGTAAGGTGAGTTGGTATGTTGTGGACCATTATATTTTGGGTTTAATTTATGGTTCTAACCATAGTTTTGGTAAAAGGAGAAGCTTCTGTGCCAGAGTATTGAATTATTTGCATGTGGTCACGCATAAATAAAATTTTGTTGCAGATTATTGGGTTGACATGCATGTGGATATGCATATTCATATCCTAGAAATATTTGTGGGTTTTTGCAGCCTTTGGCTGCATCATTTTGGTATCAGAGCAGGAAAAGCTCTTTTGAAAGTTAAATATTTTTTTATTAAATCAGAATGCATGTGCAATGAGGGAAGAAAGAGGAGATCAGATTCTAAATCTGATAAGCAACAGATACAAAGAATTGAAGTGAATAGGCATTTGCAGAAATAAATGAAGACACTCCAATCAAAGTACAAGTGAATGAAGAGAACAAGGTCATGTAGAGATCTTGAAGTGAACCTAATATTCCAGCTAAAGGTTGGATAGGGAGAACAACTGAAGTGTTATCAAGAGAAGTTGAGTTGAGAATATAAGCCTAGAGAGAGCAGAAGAGAGTGCTAAAGAGGTTCAGAGATAGAGAACCAGTACTTGCCAAAAGACCAAGTCCAGAGAGGGGATTGGTGAGGTAAGTGGCAGCAAGGAGAACTTGCTATTGTAGAGGCTTAATGCAACTCATAGTGAGTGAGGAGCTCATGAAGAAGATGATCATGGAGGATCAAAGAAGAGGTTCTAAATAATGCCACAGAGATAAGATGAATAATGAGGATAGAGAAAGAGATATTGCAGTGATGAAAGTACAACTGGAGGTACTGAAGGAATGGCTAAAAGAAGAGGAAAACCAGAGAGGAGGGTGGATCTTTCCACTGAAGGGAAAGAAGGTAATTTGGCAACCATTAAAAATGAAGTGGAGGTAGAAGGAGATTTCCTTATGGAAGGAAGAACTCAGATTTTTTGAGTCAAAGATGGAATTTGAGGATTCCACATGCAAATCTGTTCAAGGAGAAATGCTTGAAGAAGAAAACGAGACTGAAAGGTCTTGTGTTTTTAAAACTAATGAATTGTGTATGATTGCAGGTACATCACAGGATGATGAACAAGCTTTAGAGTTTGTTAAGGAGAAGAAGTTGAATTTGAATTCTGTTCATAAGGATGGTGAGATAGTAAGATCTCAGAAACAAAAGGAGACAGAGGGGTCTCATGAGAATATTCAGCAGAATATTGAAACAGAGGAAGAAGGGCCATTTGATGATTGGTCAAAAATAAGTGAAGGTATGGAATGTTGTGTCAAGTTTCCAAATTCTACTCCAATTGAAATTGTTGAGTTATATAGAAAGTTAGATCTTCAAAGAAGAGAGTTGGAAAAGCAGAGGATCTACACTCAGGATAAATTGTTGAATGTGAAAGACAAAGAAATTTTCATGAATGACAGTCAGGAAACAGAGGATAAGGATGTAAGAATGATTCAGCAAATTGAAGAAGTTCATTATTGTGAACCAAAGCAGATAAAAATTCATGAAACAAATGATAAGAAGGAGAGACTAGCTGACAGTCTCATGGAGAATTTAAATCAGCATACTGATGTGATGACAAAGGAGTTAAATGAAAACTAAAAGAAACATACTGAAATGTTGCCAAAGGAGGACTGATAATTCATGTGTTAATTATGCAGGAATAGAAGGACAACAAATGGAAAATGTCAGAGAAACTAATGAAAAGGAAACTATTTTAGCTGAAAACATAGTGAAGGATCATCATTCTATCATGGTGATTGGCACAATGGAGGTAACCATGGAAGCTGGGAAGAAAGACATTGAAGATTTTCTGAGTTCTGAAAGAGACTTAGAACTGCAAGAAGAAGATTTGGTGACTGGATCATCAAATGAGACCATTGGGTATTGTGATTTTGAAATTGATAATTTGACTATGTTTACAGGTGTTGCAGAAGACTATCCATCTCTTGGAGTTGTCTTGAATGAATATGAGTTGTTGCAGAAGAAGGAACTCATAAATTCCAAGGAAGGTGTTGGCGAAAAGTCAGGTCTCGCGGACAAGACCCAGGTTCAAGAGTTGTGGCCAACAAAGGGGTCCGGTGTAGTCTAGGAACACGCCGACATTTTCACCCTGCCCTGGAGAGCAGTGCGTCTCACCCGAGGCGTGCCGCAACCACATGCATAAAAGGATAAGATCAATGGTAAGGGACAAACCCGCAACTCATGAAGAACAGGGCATCGATTACACATTCAGAGTCATATATGCAAGATCACTTAATAAGCATTCAGACATTAGCGAATAAAATTTTAAATCAGCATAAACACATTACAAGCACATGAACAACTTATCGAGACAACAATCTTTCATTGTATTAATCTCCTGGCCGAACACATGATTACATAGCACTCTCACTGATAGCTCACAAATCTGATACAGATGGATTTCAGAACAGAAAGGAAGAATAGAGAAGGTAAGAAACCATATGAAGAACATGCATGATTCCTCCACAGCTGTTCTGCGCGTCCTTTCCTGTCTCTAGCCTCGCAACTTCTTCAGTATGCATTCAACAACCTCTTCTTTTCAGCCGGGTGACTGTTATTTATTCACCCGCTCTTCGCGACTAGCAGTTCCTCTGTGTCTTCACTTCGGCTTCTCCCAGCTTCTCTTCTGATGTCTGCGTGTTCCACTTTCTGTCCTCTGCTGTGTAGTTCCTTCATTTGTACTTGTCCCTATTCTATCTCCAGCTATCGCATGCTTCCGCGCCACCTTGGTAGCTCCGCGACTCCTGGTAGTTGCGGCGCGGTCGCGATTGCCATGTGTATTCCTACCGCAACTCAAAAAGAGTCAAAGTTCAAAATGTCTTAGCCAAGACTTCAAAACTAAACAAAAACAAGGGCCCCAACAGGCCCCGACCACAATTCCTTGACTCGTCCGCGAGTCAATCACAAATAACAGTTTCTACTTCCATTGCCCCGCTGGCACCCGTGCTCTATTCTGCTGTGCCTTCACCCTGCGCCCTTTCCTGCTGTGCTCTGCCAAGTGGTTGTTCAAACAAGGGCCCCAACTCCGGGACCCGGCGGAGCGCTATATTTCTCAGCTCGGCGAAGTCCGCCACCGCTTGCTGCCATTCCTGCATAAGCAAGTCTGCTTCTTGAGAGATCCGGGTGGCGGCGGCTTCGTCTATGGGCTTCGGGGCATCCCCGAACAGCGTGGCAAGCTGGGCTTCGGCCTTGGCATCCAGCTGGTGCATGGCGTCAGCATTGGCGCGAAGGGGCGGACGAATTTCCCGGATGACATGTTTGGCTGCTGCCGAGTCGGCCTTAGTCTTTTGCATGTGAAGTTCAAGCTCGTCCGACTGGGCGTAGAGCTGATCAAGCTGTGCTGGGTCCATGGTTGCTTGAATGTCACGGGAAATTTGTTGCAGCTGGGCAGCGATAGGCTGCGTCTTGACAGTTAGGGCGAGTGAGCACTCCTGCAAACTTCGCAGAAGGGCGGAAGCCGCGGCTGCAGTGGAATGGAGAGTTGCTTGCATACTAACTGCCTGAGTCTGCTTGGTAGTTACCTGTTCTGAATGGACACTCGGTGGATCTGGAAGGGTAGGCCGTGCGGCTAACGCCGCTTGGAGTTCCTGGTTCTCCCTGCAAACAAGAGTGAAAACTTCCCTGAAGTGGTGAACTTGGAGTGCTATGCTGTCCTTTGCTATATTGGCAGGAAGTGGGGCGTAATGAGCCCTGGCAGCGGGCCAGACGTTGGAGAGCGCCTGAGTAGCAATGTTGACCTGCTCCTGGAGGTAGGTCTTCTCCCTAGTCAGCCGATTGCACTGTTCAGTAAGCGCCGTGAGCTAATTCTTCTGCTCGGTAAACCGCTGCTCCAGCCCTGTGTGAATTTGCTCGGCCTTTAGGGCCGCCCACTGAATAAGTAGGTACAGCTGTGCTGTAGTCCATGGTTATGCATTAGTCGGGCTGGGTGCACCCTACTCCGGCATCTGTTCCTGCGAAGGTTGGCCATTGACCCCTGATTGGTTGGAGGTCTCCAGAGGAAGGACCGACGTCTGCTGCTGCACCGAAGTGGCCATATCGGGCTCCGGCCGGTCTTGCTGCGTGGTCTGCTCTGGGGGAGGGGCGGCCGAATCAGCCCCAACTGTGGCTGGCTGGACAGATATAGTGGAGACAGGATCCCGGGATGTGGCCACGGGGTCAACCGGCGGTACCACGGCTGCAGTACTGGAGGTGACTTCCACCCCGTGGTCGCCTCCGAAAAGTTCCCGGATCAGAGAATCTGACACAGTGGTTGATGAGTTGGATGGATTGGGGGAGGTGGCAGGTGGTCGGCCGGTGGGGAGAGCGGTGGTGTGAGGGAGGCGAAGGTTGAGGAACTCTGAAGGATCGATTAGAGGTTCCTCCAGGATCAAAGTCGCTGTGGGTGGAGTGGCTGGTGGATCATCGTCGGTAAGATCCACCACGGGATCTGTGATAGCGGTGCGTGGCCTCTTGGATGGAGGGGGGTCTGAGGAATCAGGATCTGGGCCCGGTTCGCCCATCGGTGTGATGATAGGGGTAGCAGAAGTGAATAGGTTAGTGGGAATGGGAGAAATGAGGGGGGCGGTATTGGAGGGAACACGAGACCGACTGATATGAAATTCAGCAAAGGATGGAAATATAGGGGCACCACTTGAAGCAACTTGGGTGGCCACGTTAAGTCGTCGTACCTGGTCGTTGAGGTGCTCGACGATCGGGACCAGCGATTCGGGCAGGTCCGGTGCGATCTCAGCTGCATCTTGTGGAGGTTTCGCCGCAACCTGTGAGGACCCCGCTGCGCCGGTCGCGGCAGGCCGCTGTGCCGGCAGCATCCGATCAAAGTTATAGCGGGTGATCCCGTCGTGGACGTGCTTGACGACCCCCGGCCACGCAGAGACCTCACGGTGAAAGGTGTCGTCATTCAACTGGAACGGGAGGGGCGCCATGTGAAAGGTGGTGTCCGGCACGCAAGTTGGCCGGAGGAAGGTGTGCCTGTGGCTGACCCCAAACCACACCTGCTCACTGTATTCGTCCAACAAGTGCCTGGGCACCTGTTGCTGGTTGGTCACCACATCTGTCATCATCCCGTACCACCCCCGAAACGCCTCCGCGTTCACCTGTTTGGTGCTGGGATCCATGGACACCTGCCAGGGGGTGTATTTCATCGCAAGAGGCTGGCTCGCGGTCGTCTCCGCCGGCATCCGGACAAGAGGAAGGTGCCATTTCCACATGGCGAAAGCTAAAATCAAGTAGTCGTAAATGAAACTGGTGGTCCGCTTGTAGTTTTCTTCGCAGGCCGCGAAGAGTTCCTTCAGCATGAAAGAGCACCAATTCAACTTGGCGCCCCGGGTGCAGTGCTCTGTAATGGAAATTGTGTCCAGGGTGCATTCTCCCTTCGTGTAGTGGCGCATCATCTTGCTAGCGATCAGGTAGCAAGCGAACCGGATTTCTGGTTTGTTGATCAAGTCAATTTTGGCGCCTTTGCCACCCCGGCGAGTGCCATACTTGGTGTACAGGTCTGAGTCACCCGACTTCCGGGTGCGCTTGGAGGATGTCTGTCCAGCAGCGGAGACATCCGCACCATTTAGAGATAGCCTTGTAAGCCGATGAATGTCTTCGGCATGAATTGGAATCTCTTCATTGAGCCACAGGGACCCGTTCTGTATCCGACTAAGAAGGAACCGGGTGCATTGCAGAGCCGGTCCCGTAGTTCCGAAAACTGGAAGAGTCCTCAAATGCATCAAGGACGACTGCTGTAATCCCCTGAATTCTGGTCGCATCCAACTGTTGGAACTGCTGCCTGGCGTATAATGATGTTCCATGTAGGTCTGCCAATGGAGGTGTGGAAATTCAGCTGGGTCGGACAGGTTGGCGTCCATACATGCTGCATTGTCATACTTGCCAACGAGCGATTCTACCCGGTGAATTCGGCTATCTAACACTGGTTCGGGGACTGATAGGAGAGCTCTCGGCATCTTGGCGCGCCGCTGGTAGACTTGGAGGATTCTTCTGGAGTTTCCTTCGGAGTGCTGTGTGCTCTGATACTGCAAATGCTCCGGAATCGCTGCAACTTCCAAATTGAACTGGTCCGTCATTCTCGTGTTGATAGCCTTCATGCAAGTTAGGCCATCTGCTGGCATGCGCGGAGTTGATGAGACTCCATAACGGCAATTAATTCTTGCTATCTTTCTTGCTTGCGATAATCGTGCAATCAATCGCAGGCCTGTGTGTAGTCTGAAAGTTGCTGACGGCGTCATGGGGAGATGGGCGGGCGCGACGGCTAAGGGAACTGTGGTTGATGACAAATGATTACGGTACAATTACTGTTTACGAATGGTAATTTATGACACAGATTTGAGCGATCCTACGGACTGACAAAAGGACTGACGGAAATGACCTGGACTGACACTGGCACGAGGATGGATCCTACGCGAACGACACGCTGGACTGACGTGGTGACACGCTGGACTGGCGTGGTGACACGCTGGACTGGCCCGCCCCGACCACAGTCGGTTGCGGTGAGGTTCCCGCAACTGACTAGTTATTTTATTGATTACCTATGAACGGAAAAGACTACCTACGCTCATCCCAGTTGCGGGAGAGTTATTCAACTAAGCTACTCTACGGGTTCTCTCGGTTGCGAGAGTTATTGATGAAAAGTGAGAAGGTACCTACTCCTGGTAGGGTTTCAGGCGTGCACCATTCACCCAACCAGGAAGAACTGTACCGTCCAGCTGTGCCAACCGAACGGCTCCTGAGTCGCGGATCTCGATGACAAAGTAGGGTCCCAACCAGTGCATTTGGAGCTTGCCTGGAAACTTCTGGAACCGGCTGTCATACAAGAGAACTTTTCCGCCAACTTGGAAGGCTTTGGTTTTGATGTGGCGGTCGTGCCACGCTTTCTGTCTGGCCTTCTGAACCTTCTGGTGGAATTCCGCCAGGAATCGGGCCTCATCCAGTTCCTGTAGCTCCTGGAGGCGTTCTCGAAGTGACTCCTCTTCTGAGAATTGAAGGGACGTTGCGATCAAAAGACTGGGTACAGTGAACTCGGCGGGAATCACAGCTTCCCGGCCATACACCAACTGGAATGGCGTCTGGTTGGTCAAACGTTTTACTGTGGTCCGGTAAGCCCATAATGCCACTGGGAGTCGCTCGTCCCAGTCGTCCCGCTGAGCATTGCAAATTTTAGTCAAGCCCTTTTCGAGAATCTTATTGAATGCTTCTATAGTACCATTGGCCTGTGGGTGGTATGGGCTGCTTTTATGATGCTGAATCATAAATGTGTCCAGTAGTGACTTGACTGTGGCATTAATGAAATGCGTACCCTGATCGCTTGTCAAGCTCCGGGGGCAGCCAAAGCGGCTGATGATGTGTTCAAAGATGAACCGGGCAGCGGTCTCTGCCGAGCAGTCGCGTACCGCTGCTGCCTCAGCCCACCGTGTGAGGTAATCTGTGGCGGTAATAATGTACCGGGCCTTGGAGTGTCTGGCGACTGGTGCGATGGGACCTACGAAATCAATAGCCCACTTTTTGAACGGTTGCAACACATGCACTGGGTGTAGCGGAAGCTCGTCCCTGTGCGAAGGCCTTCCCGTCCGCTGGCAAACATTGCAACGCTTCACATAGGCCTTACGGTCAGCATGTACTGTCGGCCACCACAGGCCATCTTGGAGCACCTTCCTTGCAGTGGGTTTCGCACCCACATGCCCTCCCGCAACACCACTGTGACATTCCCACATCACTGCTTCCCGCTCGTGGTCGAGAACACACCTGCGCAACACCTCATCAAGGCCCAGTTTGTATAGCTGCCCCGCGATCAATTGGTAGTTGGCCGCCCGGACAACTAGGTGGCGTTTATGAAGCGGGGTGTAATCCTGAGGGCACTGTCCCGTGGTCAGATAAGTGGCAATGTCAGCCAAGTAATCTGGTACTGCTTCAACTCGGAAGAGGTCAGCATCCGGTAGCTGATCGTCCAACGAGCCTTCATTCTCTCCCGTCTCCAACCTAGATAAGTGATCGGGACCAACATTCAACCTGCCAGGCTTCACGATTACCTCAAATGTAAATTCCTGGAAAAGTAGCAACCAACGATAGATTCTTCCTTCCAACACAGGCTTATTCACCAGATACTTCAATGCGGAATGGTCCGTGAAGAATGTAAATTTGCCGCCCAGAAGATAGTGGCATAATTTCTGGAGAGAGTACACCATCGCCAATGCCTCTCGCTCGGTCGTGGTATAATTCTTCTCCGCATTCGATAACCGACGGCTGGCGAAGTACACGGGGTGATCAACTGTCGTCTCCCCGGGTTGCGCCAATACAGCTCCAAGTGCAATTCCGGACGCATCAATATGGACATGGAACTGCTTCTCCCAGTCAGGATGAACAAGTATGGGTGCCATCGCCAACTTCTCCTTCAATGTGTCAAATGCCTTCCCGCACTCCGCCGTCCACTCAAACACTTCTGACTTCCGCAATAGTTTCTCCAGAGGGGCCGTAATCCTTGCGTAGTTGCGAATAAACCGCCTATAATATCCTGTGTGCCCGAGCAATGCCCGCAACTGCTTCACGGTCTCGGGGGCCTCCATGTGGACGATGACCGCGACCTTGGCAGGATCGACGCAGACCCCTTGCTTGCACACCACATGGCCCAACAGTGTGCCGAATGGAACTGCAAAAATACATTTCTTCAAGTTCAAGGAAATCTGCAGCTGGCGACACCGGTCAAACATAACACGCAACAGAGAGGCGTGTTTCTTCAACAGACTGTAGACAGTCCAGTCGTCCATGTAGACCTCCAGAAACTTGTGAATGTACTCCCGGAAAGCAGCAATGACAATCCGGGAAAACACAGCCGGTGCGTTCTTCAGACCAAACAACATAACGTGGTATGCGAATGATCCCCACTCGGTGGTGAATGTCGTCTTTGTTTTGTCTTCCTTGGCGATGCGCACCTGATGGTAACCCGAAAACCCATCAGTGAAGGAATAAGCTTCGTTCCCCGCGACATGATCTAGAACTTCATCGCTGAAAGGAGTGGGAAACGGGTCATGGATGCAGGCATTGTTCAGGCTCCGGTAGTCTACACAGACCCGGATCTCCGCTTTGTCCTTCTTGTTCTGGATAACAATGGGACTCACCCATTCTGCTTCTTCTACCAGGAAAATAAGACCTGCAGCCAGCATTTTGTCAATCTCCATCTTGACCTTCTCTTTGATACGTGGATTCAACCGGTAGGGTCGGTGCTTCACCGGTCTTGCTCCCGGTCTCAGCGCGATGCGCATTTCGCCCAGATCCCCCTTGATCCCCTTCAGGTCCGCAACTGAGGACGGAAAAAAATCTTCATATTCCTGGAGGAGGCTGAAAATTTCTTTTGTTGTCTCCTCGTCCCAGTAATCTCCCACCGTTGCGAGCTTAGATTTCTCGTCCGTTCCAATGTTCAGTTTTTTTGTCTTTAGCGGCTGTAAATAGACCCCTTTAGTCGTCGGCTCCTCATTGATGCTTCGCTCACCTTCCTTTTCGTCAAAATAGAGATGCCTGAGGTCCTCCAAACTATCGTCCTCCGGATCCCCATCAATCCGGTGACAAACCAACTTGCGTCTGACCGCAGGTCGTGACACAGCCGGGCCCTCGTCGGGCTCGGGCTGGCGGAAAAACAAGACCTCCTTGAGTGCCTGTAGGGCCTGAGACTCCTGCACCGTCTCCCCTTCGAACAAGAAGCTCAAAACAAACTTGTCCGCAACTGCCTACCAAGAGCGGGTTTCCCGTTTCCGCTCTTCCTCCAGGTACCAGGGCTGGGGAATGGTGCCCAGGGAGTGGGTAAACCTGTGGACCCACAGCTCCTCAGGGTACCGGGTGCTACGCCACTGTTCCTCACAGGCCCGAAAATGGTGTCGCGGGTCGGAAGTTCCATGATAATTAAGCGTACTGCAGGGTCCTTCATCCTCTTTGAAGCGTGCCCGCAGAGCATCCGCCACGCACTCCCATCGCAACAGAGTGTTGCGGTGATTTTTCCACCACCGTGCCGACGTTGACTGCAAGGCCACATCCAAAAGTGGTATCCGGATTTCAGCTGGGACCCGGTCCTCCACCTTGGCAATAAAAGTATTGACTGCTTGCATGTTTGACAATGTGGGATATCCGCGGATCTCAGTCCCTACCCACTGGACTTGGGCAATGGAGGCACATCTCCGCGTGGTAGTCTCATACCCCCCTTGCTGCCAGTCTTCCCAAGCGAGTTCGGATCCGAGCTCCGAGCTCTGCACACTCCGCCAACTAACAGAGCCAGTTGCGGTCGGGTTAATATAATCGTCCCGCTTCCCTGCAGTCATCTGATAGAGATGGTCCATCATCCGAGCATCCTGCCGACTGTCCACTGTTTCCATATATTGCAACCCTTGATACGGGTCGAGAGGCTGGGTGACCCATACCTCCCCATCTTCAAAGATCATCAGCTCCTTCTTAAGGTCGATGATGGCATAATTCTCAAAAGCCCAATCAATGCCGAGTAAAGCAGGATAGGGATCCTTGTCACCCATGATATCAATAACCTCGAAATCAGTATATGTCTTCACCCCCGCAACATCAACCTCGACACCCTCGAGTCGGCCGATTGGAAAAATGCAGTACTGGTTCGCCATCCTGAGTTGGATTGGGGAGTAGGCGAGCCGTGGCCTTCCAAGAGCCTCCCATGTCTTTCGGGGCAGTATGTTAACGTCGGACCCCAATTCCAACATGGTGTCACTGATTTGGAACCCTGCGACCTGTGTGTTAAGCCAGAATTCTTTGCCTGTTCATTGCTTGTTCCTCTTGACACGTTGCACGTATTGAGGGCCAGCGGGCGCCGAGTTTCTAAGTTCCGTGCGCCCCTGCAGTGCTCTGTCCAAAGCATGCTTGAGCTGCTACCGCAGCGCAGCGTTATCAACAATCCTGAGGAATAGCCGGAGCCAATCCTCGACCATAGTACCTGCGACGTTCTGCGCACCAGATTCCGGCAGCATGGGCTCCTCCAAACCTCCGTCGTTCCACAACTGGGCGAATGCCTCAACTGCCTCCTGGAAATACTTCTTCTGGGCCTCGGACCTGATCAACTTCTTCGGGGATGCCGGCCGGACCACTCGGGCTGGCTCCTTCTCGTGAGCATCCTCTCCAGTCTTCTTTCCGCCCCTCGTCACTATCGCGACGTTCTGCATGTCGGGGTTGTGGCCCCTCGCGGCTCTGAGTTTATCAGATTTTCTCCCCTCTGCCTCGCCCGTTCTTCCCACTTCTTGATGAGTTCCAGACAGTCTTCTGTAGCGTGGGCGTTGACCCGGCACTGGGAACACCACGGTCATCATGGAAGGGGACATTATCGAGCCACATGACCCTCCTGGTCACAGTTGTAACATTTTACCGGACCGCGTCCTCCTGTTCGGCCTCCCCGCATGCCGCCACCTCTTCCCCTTGGAGCCTCGTTCACCCTGTACGAGGGACGATCCAGTCGATCCGCAAGTGCGTCGAGCGCCCTACACTACTCAGTGTTGTGAGTCGTGGACACGCAAAATTCACAATACACATTATTCGGGACCGTGGAGTACTTCTGTAATATCGGGCACATCCGAGGAGGATGCCCCAGCGTTTGGCAGATCTCGCAGTACTCTGTGGTGGAGGAACCCGGTTGCGGTGGGAACCCCGCATAAGTCTGTTGTGGCTGGTAGGCTCCCTACGGGTTCATCGCCGTGCCACCCCCTGGTGGTGGACCCCCCTGGATTGTTGCGACCGAGGGTCCTGCTCCTGCGCCGTGCAACCGAGGACACTCGGTTGCGACGTGGCCCTCGACGAGGCAGTGAGTACACCAAAAATTCGGTCGCACTGGTCTCACTGGCTGAAGTTCCTTGAGCTTTTCAGTCAAGCTGGCGATTTGGTGTTGCAACCCTATCAAAGAAGGATCTTGCGGGGCCGCCCCCCCCCGATATTCCTGGGGGTAGCCCGCCATGGCTTCAATCTTCATGGCCTGCTCCAAAGCGTCCTACAGATTATCAATCTTCTGCTGAGTGAGAGCGGTTCATGTCAAGGGGAGCAGAGCCTTGATGAACCAGTCTCTCTGGTGGTTTGGATCGATCGGGTAGCTGAGTTTCCCGATCACGTCCTTGAATCGCCGCATCAACTCCCATGCGGTCTCACCTTCCTTTTGCTTAATTTCCCATAGCTCTGACAGGCCCTGCTGGTCTGTCTGGGGAAGCTTGAATTCGCGGACAAAATCCCGCTTCACGTCCGCAATTACGGGGTTAGGATGAGCCTCAGACCACTTGATAAACCACCGCAGA
Source organism: Pinus albicaulis (assembly GCA_034641835.2). Lineage (NCBI taxonomy): Eukaryota > Viridiplantae > Streptophyta > Pinopsida > Pinales > Pinaceae > Pinus > Pinus albicaulis. Next base: position 1,231,821,375 of record CM076584.1, on the reverse strand, counting down.
GCCCTCTCTCTGAGCGTGGTTTGGAATTCTATTAACTTCCCTGCATCTGGCGTCTGGCGAGCCCTCCAGATAGCTTCGCACAGATACCAGTGTTGTTCTACGTCGTCATTGCCCTGGCCAGAAAACTCTGGATACCGGGTGAAAGAGCCAGCCATGTGTACTTGCGGAGAATTGACCAGGATAAAGCCTCCCGGTCCTGGTTGCGTAACGGTTCCACTAGGAAAAATACCACTACTAGTAACGCTGCTGTTCCCAGACGTTACTGACACTGATGAACTATTGTATGACCAACTCAATGCTTGTAACTGAATAAAAATATTGCTTAAAGGTTGATATAGTACCAGGGGAAGGTCAGGATCCTGGCCCTGCAGAAGGTGAGAATTAGGGCTGCCTGGAGGGGTGGGTGCCGTTTGATCTTGAAACATCCGCTGCATCATGCCATGCCATTCATCATCGAAACTTTCTTCGGGCTGCATCTTTCCGTTATCTTTGCTAGTCACGATCTCTCTTTCTCGCGTCGCTGGGCTCCCATGCACCCACTGCACTTCCACTGCTGTCCCGTCTTCTTTCTTGGTATCCAAACCCATAACTCCCGTTCTCTGAGGTGCCTCCTTCTGATTTTTCCTCTCGATCTCTCTTCTCTTCAAAGCTTGCATTACCCTCCTTCGCCACCTATTGACGATCTGTGCCCGCCGATGTGCACGTAGCTTCCGCAACTTGCATGCGGCCTCAACATCCATTCCCCGCTCCCCACTTTCACATTCTACACCGCATCGGTCCCCTCAACCCTTCCCCCAGTACAAGTGGTTTACGCTTCCATACCCGCTTTGTGGAATTCAATCAACCCTTCGTCCACCATCAGGGCTTTGATCCATAGCGGAATCTCCTTCAACAACTTCCCTCTCAACCCTGAGTGGAAAACAGCCTTGGCCTTCGAGAAGGACTGGTAGCACTCAGCAGCAAACTCCACAGCGTATCCTTCCAACGTGGTCCTTACCCAAAAATCCACTGCGCGGGTTAGGTCAGTATCTACCCGATGCAGTGCCACCAGGTCTTCGTGCATCCACCTGCGGTTTATCTTCCGCAAGCCTTCTTGGGGCAGCGTCGCTCGTAACCTCCGCAACCAATTGTAAAGGTCCATAGGGAACCTTCCCCAGAAAATTTCGTACGTATCACTGGCTGAGTCAGAGAAAAGAACAAGCTCCTTGATCGCCGCCTCCTTTTTCTTGGTCAGCTCTGCTTGCTGAGCAATGAACTGGTCAAGATGATCATCCCACCATCGCCGTATTGCCCCTTCAAAGATCCTCGATACCATGATCTAGATCCCCTCAGAACATGCAAGTCCCGGCAACGGAACCATTTGTTGGCGAAAAGTCAGGTCTCGCGGACAAGACCCAGGTTCAAGAGTTGTGGCCAACAAAGGGGTCCGGTGTAGTCTAGGAACATGCCGGCATTTTCACCCTGCCCTGGAGAGCAGTGCGTCTCACCCGAGGCGTGCCGCAACCACATGCATAAGGGGATGAGATAAGGGACAAACCCGCAACTCATGAAGAACAGGGCATCGATTACACATTCAGAGTCATATATGCAAGATCACTTAATAAGCATTCAGACATTAGCGAATAAAATTTTAAACCAGCATAAACACATTACAAGCACATGAAAAACTTATCGAGACAGCAATCTTTCATTGTATTAATCTCCTGGCCGAACACATGATTACATAGCATTCTCACTGATAGCTCACAAATCTGATACAGATGGATTTCAGAACAGAAAGGAAGAATAGAGAAGGTAAGAAACCATATGAAGAACATGCATGATTCCTCCGCAGCTGCTCTGCGCGTCCTTCCCTGTCTCTAGCCTCGCAACTTCTTCAGTATGCATTCAACAACCTCTTCTTTTCAGCCGGGTGACTGTTATTTATTCACCCGCTCTTCGCGACTAGCAGTTCCTCTGTGTCTTCACTTCAGCTTCTCCCAGCTTCTCTTCTGATGTCTGCGTGTTCCACTTTCTGTCCTCTGCTGTGTAGTTCCTTCATCTGTACTTGTCCCTGTTCTATCTCCAGCTATCGCATGCTTCCGCGCCACCTTGGTAGCTCCGCGACTCCTGGTAGTTGCGGCGCGGTCGCGGTTGCCATGTGTATTCCTACCGCAACTCAAAAAGAGTCAAAGTTCAAAATGTCTTAGCCAAGACTTCAAAACTAAACAAAAACAAGGGCCCCAATAGAAGGTGAGACAATCATGTCTCATATGAAGGAACTTGTTACTGTTGATGACAAGGAGGAGTTGGCTTGTCTAATTGGCCAAGAGAAGACTGTGGGAAAGACTTTTAGAACTGCCATAGTGATGGAGAATCATAATTCTATTCTGATAAAGAATGAAGATACAGTGTTTGAATAAGTTGAATTGATTTCTAGAATCAATCAAGGAGGTGATGGAAAATTACTGAAGATTGTCAAAGAAGAAGAAGGATATGCTGAAACTAAATTGCAGCATATTGATGATATGAAACAAGTGCAAAGGGAATGGCTGAAATTTTTGCTGCAAACATTTGAACAAGAGAAAGGAATTGCAGACACTGAAGTGGAAATCCCTAGAGTTATGGAAGAAGTAGGAGAAAATACTAGTTTTCCAAAATTGATTATGCTTACTAGTATACAAAGAAGACTGAATGAGTATGTTACTACAATTAAATAATCAAATGATAATTTATTTTTTAAAAATAAATTTGCAGGTAGTGAATAGAAGAAGAATGTTGCAGAGGGAGATATCTTAAGATATATTCAGGAAGTTTGGGAGGTAGCAACAAAGGCAACAATATTGGCAGCAACAAAAGCAACATCTGTAGCAATAGCAACATATCCAACAACAAAGGCAACATATGCAGCAATAAAAGCAACAAAAATTGAAAGCAGCAACAAAAGGTAGAGTAATTTCCAGACAGAAGATAAAATGAACATAGAGATTGAAAACATAAGGAGGTTGATCATGAAGGTGTCTCAGAATAAGACAGCAGAAAGAAAGCAAAGTAACAACAACAAAGGAAAGACAAGAACAAAATGTGAAAGCATAGCTAGTGGAAAGATGCAGAATAAAGTATGGAAGCCTGGAAAAGTGCAATTGAAGAATAATGAAGCTATTGGACAACAACAAAACAGAGTATGGGATCCATGAGGCAAATATTAAAAGCACATGATCAGGAGATCATGATTATTTTTGACCTTGGGAGTATGAAGCAGGGGCATTAGGCTCAAGAAAATTCCTTGTATCTTAATAGACTTAGGGGTTTTGTGTTTTCAAGGGAGTTGGTTTCTTATGTAATGATTTGAGTGATTTTAATGAGAATTAATTAAATATTGTGAGGAATTTTGTAAATGTTCTCGAATGTTGGAGAACATGAGAGAATTAGGCTAGTTGAGAGTGTATAGGGATTGAGAGATTTAGGAATTAATTATAAATCCTAAATTAGATTTTGTTTCATTATTTTGTGGATGAAAGAGGATCCTTAGGGATAAGTAGTGATTTTAGGACTTAGAGGATTCTTAGGAATTTTTGAGCAAGTTAAGGATCTAAACCAGAATTGGTTATAGAGTCCATTTGTATAAATTGTAAGCCTAAAAGGCATATAGAGATATATTTCAAGGTTAAAAAAAGATAGAGAGGTAGAGCTTAAATTGTAAGCCTACGAGAAAAATAGGGAAAAGGCCACTGATACAGAAGATCAAGCAAGAGGGAGAATTTCCTATGTAATTATTGTGTGTTAATACAAAGAACTCAAATTTTTGAGTTCGTATTTCATTTCTGAAGTTATATGGTGTGCAGGTGAAATTGATAGACTCAAAGGAAGTCTGTCAATTTTGTATTGGGCTATAATATTGATTAAATGTATGAGACTGTGTGGTTAATTGTGATTGTGAAATTGTGTGAATTTATCACAGAATGGATAGATGTCACAACATGGTCCTTCATATTGATGTCAAATTTGTATAGCATAGAGGAAAGAAGGCTGGAGTATTGAATTGTGACCAATTAAATTGAGAAATCAAATGTATGGCATGGTTACAATTGAACCTGAGGTCGAAGATACTGGGAATCAAGTTTTAGATCTACTAAACCATTCCATGAATAGAGAGAATTGGAATCATATGTTCCAGATGTATATATTGACGAGATGATTTAAGTTTTAGAACTTAAAAAAAGGAACAATAGCAAATCTGGTAGATTTAAGGAAAGAAGATTGTTAGAGTTCGTTGGGGTTTTGTTGCAATTGCAAACGATGGAGATAGAATTGCTACCAAGTGATATATAAGACAGAAATGAACGTTAATTCTGAGATTATTTACTGAGAAAGGAGGTTGAATTCAATCAAATTTAGTTGTAGGGTTTCTATGCGGAAGAACCAGTGGAATGGAATCCATTCTCTGCAAATATCGATGGTTTAATCCTATGCAAGGAATCATGGATAGAAGACAGAAAACACAATAAGAGTGGAACTTCGAAGGCACAGAGGAAATGTGGCAAAACTATGCAATTGGAACTGTGAAGCGGTTTTGAAAAACAATAAATGGTTTTCGCGTAGGTTTGGAATGGTAAGTGGTAAATCCCTGTTTGAACGCGACAATGGTTAGCGTGTGACATGTTGTGTTCAAATAACACCCATTTCGTGTGAGGTTGAAGCATTAAGGTTTGTGAACTTTTTTTGCGCGATAATCGTCGAATTAGGAGTCGTGATGCGATATCCATCGGATCCATTCAGAGGTTAACGAAAGGTAAGTTTTCAACGCTGTGGGATCCAAACCAAATATTTATGTTGATATTTGGGTTTTAAAATAAAGTATGTAATATTAACATGGTCCGAATATATATTAATGAATTGTGAGCCCGAATATACATTAATAAAGTGTGGGCCGAATATACATTAATGTTCTTGGCATGTGGATTGGTGATCGCATATGAGCATTGAATAAAGGTAAGCTGAGTTGGTATGCTGCGAGCCATTATATTTTGGGTTTTATTTATGGTTTTAACTATAGGTTTGGTAAAAGGAGAAGCTTCCGCGTCAGAGTATTGAATTATATGCATGTGGTCACGCATAAATAAATTTTTGTTGCAGATTATTGGGTTGACATGCATGTGGATATGCATATTCAAATCCTAGAAATATTTGTGGATTTTTGCAGCCTTTGGCTGCATCAAGTATCCATCTCGGAGGTCATAAAGGAAAACAGGAAGGAAAAGTGGAGCATATCTTGTTGGTCCATCAGGAGGAGGAATTCCAACCACGATAACAAGGATTGTGGTATGTGGAAAAATAGTGGATGAGCTTAAATTCTGAATTTTGGAAAACACAGTAAATGAGGGTGAAGTGTTAGGAGATGGTGTAAATGGTATTTGAAGTCTAGATATAAAGGAACTACATTGAGGCAAGGGTATACCAGACTTTCTCTTCAACAAAAAATAAAAAGGATCCAACTCTCTTAATTTTTTAAAAGATTCTCTCTCCAAAAACATCTGTGATGTGAAAGTCTTCCAAAATTCTTCTTTCTCTTCTTTTGATACTAAGGAAGATGTTTCAATACCTAGTCTTTGTAGTTCTAGTATTATATCAGTAATTTCATTTTTAGTCTTAGACCTAAACAAGACTTCTTCAATTTTATCATCAAATTGTTTATCTTCAGGACTTTGTGTAATATCAGAGGAATACACTCTTGAATGTGATGGAATACCAAATTTTGAAGAGCTGCCTCCAATGCCTCTGAGAATCCTTTATGGATTATCCACAATTGTAGTTGGGTTAGGATCTAGATTTATCCTTGTGTATCTCTTTCTCGAAGCCACCTTTAAACATGAAGGTTTTTAGTGGAGTCACCAAGGTATTTATGCATCGTCGAAATCTTCTGAGCTCCTACTACCTCCAAGTGTTCATCATCATTGTTTGAGCACAAAATTCGGGAAATATATCTTCAGAATCTCGAAATACGCACCAAAATGATATCACTAAGTTGGTACATATGGGTTGCTCCACTAGACAACCTAGAGTAACTCTTTCAAACCAACTTCTAGCATAAAATTAGCCTTCTCATCCTGAGAGGGCTCTCTCAAAGATATTGATAATATTATGTAAATAAGCTCACAGATGGCTAAATATGAAAAAAGTGTTTTAAGTATGTTTGTATGTATGTGAAAGATGTATAGAATTCACTACCATTGGGATTATGGAGTCAGTGTTAAGAAACTCAGTGACATGGTTATTCTTGTGGAAGCTGAGGCATATAGATGTTTTTATGAAAAGACAATACACACAAATACACAGTAGTCTAATGCTTATAGGAATTTAGAGCATGATGTACATGAATTCTAAGTAATCAAAAATCAAAGTATTTAAGACAAAATAACAAGATACATAGGACAAGTGCTCATGAAAACATTACATGAATAGGCAAAGAAAGAGCCAACATCCACTATATATTACTGATCAGAAAATATTTAAAATAGTAGTTGTGTAATTAACATCATTCCCTCTATTCTTCTAAATTTTGCCTATTAATAGGCTTCAGTCTCCTTACATTGGATCTGCCTACATGGCTACATCATCGAGTCCCTTTGTTGACACCTATCTTAACAATAAGAAAATTACACGGAAATAAAACTGACAGCTACTAACTTTAGGACTTAGAGACCTACTAGGACTCTACAACTTATTTATTACATCAAACAACTGAAAATATTGCATATTTACATCGAATATATTCATTTTATTGAGTGGCACTAACAATGACCAAAACATAATTTCCCCCATCAAGTTAGGAGACTAGTATTCCTACTTTTAAGGAGATAGTGTCATGATAAATGATTAATGTCTTCATGATGAGCTGGTGGATTGAACAACCTCGTCGAAAACTATGCCTCCACCAAAATATTCCTTTGATACTCTTTAATCTTTCCACATGGCTGGCTTACCTCCAATAGACCAACAAAACTAAAAAATGCTACAAAAAATTTCTCACCGCAAAAACAGGGGAGTTAAGGAATGTTCGTAGCGAAAGTTTGTAGCAAATTTCTTTTACCTATCTATACCACATGTTAGCTCTCTTTGCTAATTTGGAACTATTTGTTAAGTCAAAAGAGCTAAATACATATTTTTACCTGCCTTGATTTTGACCATATCTGTGATTTTAAACAAAAAGACACCTACAGAGAGTTCGTATCGAAATCTGGGCTTCAAGCCTGTGAGTCACTACGAACTTGCCTAATTGGAAGTAAACTCAAAAATTTCCTGTTCTTCTTCAAAATTTTGTCTATGGGTCTGCAAATTTTGATTCTGAATGATGAAAAAATGTAAAAAAGGTAGTTTGTCCACCCTTCAAGCTTTAGAAGCTTCACCAAGTTTGGCAGTGGGAGCTTGAATCTCTTTAGGCTCATTTATGACAATGATTTTAAGAACTTTCTTCTTGAAATCTGACTATATCATCTCCATTTTTTCTTCTAGCTCTTTGACTTGGATTTTGAGTTTCTTTCTTTCAGCTTGCAACCATATATTTCTCTTTCTTGTGTGTGTCATTACCCTTCGTAGAGGAAGTGTCCTTTTCAACAGTTTTTTGGCATTGGTAAATGACTCATCATATTGATTTAGTTTCTCATTTACCTTTTATTTGAAATATTCCACCAGTTTCTTGTCTATCTTGGCTTCATGCAATTAAAATTTGGTCTTAATAACCTCCTCTCTATCTTCTTTTAAATGTTCCTTTAACATTTGTACTTCAGTTTTCTCAACCACTTTCTCTTTACCCTTCCTCTGCACAATAATCTCCTCTTTTGCTGGAGACAAATCAATGATATCCTCTATGATGGGCTTCTTAACTTTGTCAGTAACCTCTGTCCTTTTACTCTTCGTAACACCTTTGGCAAGTTGCATCCTGGTGAGTGGTTTTCTTGGCTGAAACATAAACCCTGCATCTTCCCCTGAAAAATCAAGATTTTTAGTAGTTATAACCTTCTTTTTCTTCTTATTCCCTTTAACATCTTCAACTCTAACCGCTAGAGTATCCTCAATGTCTATGGCTTGAAGAATATCTTTAAGGTTGTCTTTGCTAATTATTTGGCGTCTGGTTATCCTTCCATGGCTTTTCTTGCTGATCTTTTGTTTTCTACTTACAGGTGTAGGATGTGGAATTTATGTCCCTTGTGCAGACTCTACTTCAATATCCATGGGCTCTATAATGGGCTCCTTCTCCTCCTCATTCACACCCTCTGTTTCAACTACAGGTTTTTCACTCTTGCTTGAAGGAGTGGCTTTTGACTTTGGATTTTTCTTGGGTGTTAATGAATCTACCTCATAACCATTGAGAAAAAGAAATGTGGCCCAGTCTCTGTTTAGTTTTTTCAACTCCTCCAGCACCAGAATTTTGATCAACCCATGATGGAAAATTGAAGTCTCACTGCTTTCTTGCGTAGCCTAAACCTTTTTTGACATCTTACCTAGGCTCCTAAATAAGAAAAATGGAAAATCTAGATACTGCTTACGAGTGAAGTCCAACAAGAGCCTAAAATGGTACTGATAGACCATATGGAACCTCCCCTCACAAGTGAAGTATTTTTGGATTACTAGCAACAATTTGGAGTAGTTCTCATTCATGTAGCTCGTTGGGATTGCATATGTCATGTATGCCCCAATGTGCTCAGGTTTTATAAATTCATCAGAGTTATGCATTTTAAACTTACTGGATTTGAACCACTCTTCATCCATCCTCAGTATCTTTGTGGCTTCTGAAATTGTCTCAGGTGACATTACAAAACTTAGCACTTGCACCTTCGAAGCTACACCTCCGAAATTCACTGCAAAATATTTTTAAACCGGGCATGAAAACCTTGTATTTTTTGGCAAAATTTCATGCATCCAACATTTTTGAAAGCTTCTTCAAAGCCAGGGTCTTCATTGAGTAACTTGAGATGCATGGGATCATATCTTACATAGGAGCCTCCTTTATTTGTTTTCTTTTTCATGGCCATCTTCCTTAATACTATGCTGCCTTCTTGATGCTATGACACCTGCAAAGAGATAAATTGAAAAACAAGCAGCTTGCAATGAAGCTGGAATTTTCGAGGATGACAATCAATAGATGCATGCAAAGGTCGAAGGAAGGATGGCAAAGAGAAGCTTTGGAGGTGAATTTAAAAGGTGAAATTCGAATATGGGAGGGATAATGACAAATGGGAGGAGTTACATGTAATGATGAATCCCACTTATGATTATGCATGTTTGGATGACTCTAATAACCAATCACGTGACCTCACATTCACCCTAAACCTGTAAAAAATAGACACCTCATCATTCCCTTTATTGGTGCATAAAAACATGATTTCACAGTGTTTTTCATTATAAATCTGGTAGATTCGCTAGGGACTGGTTAGGTGATTCTGTAGTGAAAACAACCTGTTTGTAGTTATATTCTCTATAGACTCACAAAAAAATAGACATGTGGACACTACCAAATTTTAAACCAATGCATGTAGACCTTTGGTATATTTTTATAGATTTGACTATGATGACATGACCAATGGACTCTTCTAGGCTTAGGATAATGACCGATTCATGAGTTTTCATCAATTTCATGAACCAATTTTATGAGACAAATGAAACCTATGCTAATGACCCTATCAATAAAAATAATGAAATTTTATTTGTGATAACAACATAAATGAAACATTGAATGGATTTTCCAAAAATGGGTGAAGAGGTTTCCTTATTCATGGGAATAGGAGGATAAGAGGTTTAATGGCTCCATGGTGTCCATATTCGAAGCTATCAAACGAGGTGAAAGCTGGAAAAACTTCTAGAAGCCACTAGAGGTTGGGAAGATTCCCGGAATCCAATGAAAAATTCACTCTGAGTCAACCAACACACTCTAAAGTGGGCCTAGATCCTATGCAACACAACCTATCATGGGAGTATATGCTTTGCAAAGAAATTACTACAGTCTAGGGGTGCGTTGATAACTCAATGGGGCAGTTCAACTGGAATATAAGTAGTGAAACTTTCATGAAGGAAAACCACCAATGGAATGAATTTTTTAGGACATGTAGCAACTAATTTAGAATATGATAGACCCTAATAGATACTGATCTGTGTTTTGGTATGATGCCCAAATTGACCTGTAACAACTGCCCCCTAAAGCATGAAGTCAAAATGATAATGTTGAGTGATTTGCTTTACGATGTGATGAGGAGGATCTGAAGCGGAAGGTGATCTGCATCAATTACAATACATTACATCATGATATATGTTCATCTTGGACATGAATTGCTGAGGGAGGAATATCCCATACTCAACACATAAGCTATCATACCATCAAAAAGTCATCTACAAATATAGAATTGTCTACAGATATAGACCTAGGATAGGATGACCATCTAAGTAATGACCATCTTACATATGATTTGGTACTACTCCTGAAATCACAACCCGGATGGATGAAACTGGATCTAGGGTCTTCTATATCGTTCACTCGATCGCTTAAGTACAAGTCTAACCATGCGAATACGTGATCTGAATTCGAACATGGGAAGACATTGTATGATTACTAGCTAATGATGTGAGCTATTAACATATGCGAGAGAAACCACCGTTGATGATAATGGCTCTCAAGGTACTACAGTACATTCTGTGTGGTGTGAATAGATGATTTGATGTCGAACACCATACAAAGTCTTTCGACCAAATTCGTGTGATGTCAACATCTTGTCGAAAGTGAGAAACCTGCCGTTGATGTAAGAAAGCTCCATAGTACTGAAAGGTTGTTTCTAAGTCAACTTCGTGGATGATGAGCTGTTGTCGATAAAAAGCGACTTGTCGCAGAAGGGAATTGATGTTTCCCCCATCAACGACACAAAACGGGAGTAATGATTTTAGAGACAGAATGTGATTGATGAAGCAATGTCAGGGATGGCGGTCATGAAATAAAGGTTTACGAGTATTGCAAAGGATGAGGAATAACTAAGTGAATTCTCTTGAACATATCGCCGACACTGAATGAATTGGAAAAATTTGACCAAAAACCAAAGTGATGGATGGTGTGATATACCATAGGTATGATGGACCGTCAAGCAGATTACCCAACCGAGAAATCATGGAGATGAAGAGAATAAGTGTCATGTTCAAGAGCGACTTGCTACGATAAAGTGTTTTATCCCTTTCCAATTTTCCCAGTCATTGTTGACCATTACCTCTTTATTTTTTTAAAAACTCGAGGAGGATAACATATTCTTGATGTATAATTCCACCCTTCGGGTAAATCCATCACTATTCAATGCTTTAACAAGTATATTGAAGCTGAAACTCGATCTTGTCATGATGGACAAGTTTATCACTAGTTGATGCTTTAATGAGTCTAACGACAATGAAAACTCGGTCCTTTTTCATGTTTAGAGAGTTTGAAAAAGGGACTAAAGAAAACTCCACAAGTTCTTTTTCGTATAATAGTCCCTCAGATCCAAAAAAGCATAAAATAATACCTCAGAGAACCTCCTAGCCATGTTCGACTAGGGTTTTCCTTTTTCGTAAACATAATCTATCTCAGTTCAGAAAATGGTTAAACTTATACTGATTATATTTCATTTCAATTCCTTTTACAAGCTCGAAAGGACAAGTGCTCGACGACAATATTTTCATGTTTTGGGAGTCTGAAAAGAGCTGAAAGAGAACTCCAGTGGGGTTCCTTTTTTGTGTTTAACAAAGCTCGAAAAAGAGATAAAAGTGTGCTTTGAGTTCCTTTTTTATGTTTAACAAATCTCTAAAAAGAAATAAAAGTGTTCTTTGTGGTCAAAATTGCATTTCACGATCATGTATGACGAATTCATTGTAATAAGCTGTAAACTTGCTTAAAGAACCATCAATTTGATTAAAAATACCTGTTTAAATAGTAAAAAAGGGTAAAAACCACAGACATTTCATTAAATATGCATAAATTAATAAAAAAGGATATTAAATTACGAAATTACCAGATCATTTTACCATTTCACATTTACCATTCAGATATCAGTGCTTTGAGCCAGTTTTACCCTCGAACTTTAATGGCTGATTGCGACAGATTCTATGGATCATTTCTCGTGCCGTCCGGACCAGGTAGAAGATCTTACCTTTCTCTTTCTATTGGTTGCATTCTTGTTCAGTTTCATGCAATATTTTTAGGGTTTTGGGGCTCCTAGGGTAAATATACAATGCCCTAGGAGAAATGCGCCGAAAAGTGCGTTGCAGAGAGGCTAGAAAGAGGTCCAATTTCATGCAATGCTCTGTCTTCCACTTCAGAGTGCGTTGGGCACATTTTAGAAACTTGCATCTTATTTTCTTCCCAAAATTTTTCCTATTTTTTCCTGGAATGGATCCGAACTAAGCCTATGGTGTGATTTTAGACTTTGATAAGATCAAAATGTCAATTACATGGAGAGAAATAGAACATGAAGAACAAGATATGGTTTCCCTAAATGATCCTCGCACTGTGAGATCGCTCAGAGACTGTGGGTTACTCAAGTACTTTAGATTGTCAGGGATGAGGCAACACATGGAAGTATTTCAGTTCTTGATCCATTCATGGGACCCAAAATTATAGGCATTTCATATTGGGACAAAGTGCTCCGAATATTGGTTGATGTAATTTACTTTCTGACAGGTTTTTTGAGACGTGGTGCGCCCCTTTCCCTTGTGGGCTCCATCCGTGGAGGTGAAAAATGAAGGACTACATTTGAAAGTTTTGTCGACCAGGAACTAAGCCTAGTAAATATGGAAAGATAAATATCAAATATGTACGTGATATGCCTTTGCGAACGTTCCTATTCACTATCACAAAGCTAGCTGGCAGCGTGACACTACATGTCATGAACAGATCATACATGCAATATGAATTTGAGTGTCTCGAGCCAACCATGTTCAACTGGGCTGAAGCAATACTCCTTCAGATGAAACAATAACTGGCGAAGGTAAAAAGTGGAAAGACCAAAAATTTCAGCTATGGGTCAATCTTGATCACTTTTTTTTTGGAGCGAGTTCCATTAATGGAGCCACAAGATGTGACACTAGGAATAGCTGGTGCTAGAGATCCAAGGATGCAGCGATGGGTCAAGTTGATGGCTAGACATGCTGATCAATTATCAATATTGTTTTCCACTGCATTCTTGAGTTGGCTCTGAAGACATAATATCTTCATAGAGGAGAATCAATATGTAGGGATGGATTTCCGCGGAGATTCAGATTTGATTTTACTAGTCGACGCTCAATGGGGTGATATAGGTAAAATTTTGACCATGTTTTTTATTTTTTGGGGTTTTTTTACATATTTTTGTGCTTTTTGATTTTTCCAAGACTAAACTAAAGACGTTTTATGTATGAAAATGTAGGTATTGTTCGACCAGTGGTTTGTCCACAGCAAGCGGGAGAACCAACGTAGAGGACTGTTGGGAGAGAAGTCCTTCCGGATTTGGATTTAGTCGAGACACTTGCTGAGTTGCAGCAACATGTTGAGGGATTGAATCTTGGGATACCAGATGCTCAGATCGAGGAGTTACCTATGAGGATGTTGCACCATACCATTGGTGCACCTAACTGTTGGATGAGGCTATTGCGAATGATAGCCCAAGTAGTGATCTGTTATCATGAGCATCACTAGGTCTACTTAGATTATGCTATGTTTGTATACATTTTGTGGTCAGATGACCAACGTGTCTTGGACAAATTTTTTGTAAAGAACTCAATATAAATCTATTTTACTTTCATTGTTTGTCTATGATTATGTGCAATCCTATTCAATTGTATGATGTGAATTGAAAATCTATCTTTACATATGTTGCAAATGTATATTTAACACATAATTCACCAATGAATCAATCAGAGTGTTAAAGTTTCTAGAAATGTGTTGATATTGGATGTAATAAAAATGTCTTTCCAAAAGACAAACTCTAAGGAACATGTGATGAATTGCTGAATTTCGGAGAATATAAATGCCAGTAAGCTGTAGTATGACAAGTTGTGAGTCTAGCCCGATGATGATGCGGCGAATTCCAAGTGAAATGGCATCATAGAGGAGTTAGATCAACCTTCTATACTCAGCGATATTTTTGGTCGATAGACCAATAAAAATTACTTGGAAACTGCCTAAATCGCCACTTGGAGCAAAGATGGCCCATGCTACAAAGGATAAATTCTGAGAACTATGACTAACACCATTAGCATATCCAACAAATTGTTCCGAAGATCCTAACATATGAAAAAAATGCAAAGCGGATTACTAACCACATGAAAAACTCTAAAAGACACACTGCTACAGACACACAATCAAAGCATATAATACAATGTTTAATACAGAAAATCAGGCATAGTAACGTTTACGATACAACCCATTTGGAGGCTGCGAAAATCGAATCCCATCATAATATGTAAACTCGTAGGCACCCTTAGCCAAAATATGCTTCACAATGTAGGGGCTGTGCCATAATGGTTCAAATTTCCCTGTTCCTATCTTATCAACTTCCTGATCATAAAGCAAGACTAGGTCTCCTTCTGAGAAGGTGCGAGGCTTGACATTGCGGTCATATTGTGCCTTAATTTGTCTCTTATGCACTTCATTGGCTAATGTGGATTCACAACGTGTTTCATCTAGATGGATGAGATCTTAAAGACGTGCCTCTTCTTTATAAGTGTCAGGTAGCAGGTCAATCACGAGTTTCAATGATGGTATTTCGCATTGTATCGGTAAGATAGCTTCCAAACCGTAAACCAGCTGAAAGGTAGTAAATCCAGTAGCATTTCTCACCGAGGTTTGATATGCTCACAAAGCGAAGTACAAGATCAAATTCCAGTTTCATTTATGAACCCCTATCATGAATTGAAGCATACGCTTAAGAATCTTGTTGATAGCTTCAACTTGTCCATTAGCTTGCGGGTAATAAGGGGTAGAAATATCAAGCGACAGTCCTAACCTGGAAATCAACTCATCCATTATCTGATTGCAAAATTTTTTTCCATGATATGTGACTATAGATTGTGGTACACCAAACTGTGTAACCACATGGTTAAAAAAGAATAATGCAACTATTTGTCCTGTGCTGTTGAATGTAGGCATTACCTCGGCCCATTTGGTAAAATAGTTGACATCGAGAATAATATACCCATGCCCCCTGACCGAGCGAGGTTACATGTCATGATGTCAATGCCCCATTTTGCAAATGGTCCAACAATGACGACATGATGAATTGGTGCTGGTGGCAAGCGGGTTTTACGATCAAATATATGGCAAGCATGACAACTCCTAACCGCGATAATGCAGTCACGAAATATGGTAGGCCGGAAGTAACCAACACGAAGAATATTCTGTGTGGTAGCATAACTAGACAAACGTCCACCACATGCACTAGAGTGGCAATCATTTAAAAACATTTCGGCCACCTCATGCGTGAGGTGCCTATGTAAAATCGTATCGACACCACGACGATAAAGTGTATCGCCGATGATCAGATAATATTTGGCTTGGTATTGAATACGTCTCTATTGTGAGAGAGAGCTATTAGGCTGAAAAGTTTGGGTATGGAGATAGATGACGAAATCTCCATACCATGGGTTATATGACTCGATAAGAAACAAAGACTCATCCAGAATTGATGGTTCCATAGTAGACTCAATGCTACTCGAAGGAAGGTCACAGATAAGCTCAACAAACACCAAAGGCTTCTTTGACTTGGATTTGATGAATTCCAAATCAAATTCCTGCAAAATGACGATCCATTTTGAATATGCCCCCCCCAGCAATTGACATGACTGGAATGTATGTCATAGGGTTGCAATCTGAAATGAAAATGGTCTTTCGGAGCAGGCTATAATGGCAAAATATTTGTACAGCTTGAACGACTGCTAAAGCGAGCTTCTCAACGTATGTGTACTTAACTTCTGTATCATTGATATTACGAATCAAATAATATATAGGATGTTCAATCCCATCTTCTTCTTGGACTAAAACCATAGTGATGGTTGTATCTGAAGTGGCGAGATACAAGAAATAATCACTCTGATAATTTGGGGGATAGATTAATGATGCTCAGATTAGGGTATCTTTAAGAACACCAAATTAATCTTGCACAAACTCATCCCAATGGAAGGGAACTCCCTTTTTCAAGAGTCCAGTAAATCCTTTAGCCATTTAGGCATAGTTAGGAATGAACCTCCTTAGAAATTTAGCCTTCCCTTGGAGTGTTTGTAACTGAAGCAGATTGGAAGGAGCAGGAAAATCAAGAATGGCCTAGACCTTCAATGGATCAAGCCGAATTACGTCTTTTGACACGACGAATCCAAGAAAATGAAAAAAAACAAAACCAAACACACATTTTTGCGGATTAAGGCATATTTTATAATGACAAAATCGTAAAAATATCGCTCTCAGATGTAGCAGGTGGTCATCCCGTTTCCGTGAATGTGCAGGTAAGTCATCCAGATACGATTGAACTATGTGCTTGATGTCATGAAAAGCATAACTCATTGCCCTCTGGAATGTTACACCAAAATTTTTTAAACCAAAATGGAGTTTTCAATAAGCGAGTGTGCCTCAGGGATAGATAAAAGTGTTTTTATATTGGTAATCTGGGCGAATATTGATCTGATTGTACCTGCAGAATCCATCCATGAAAGAAAATATTTCACATCCGGCACACTCATCAATAATTTGGTGGATAAAGGGAGTGGGATAGTTTCCTTTCGGACAAGCATGATTAACATTTCTATAATAGACACACACTCTAATTGTCTCTTGTTTCTTCATGACAGGAAGAATGTTAGAAACCCAATTGGTAAGTGGAACAGGGTAAATGAATCCAACACACAATAGTTTCTCAACCTATGATTTAATGGCAACAAATTTATTAGGGTGAATAGTATGAAGGCGCTGTCGCACTGACTTAACATCAGGATACATTTTAATTTCATGTTCAACAATGCTGGAGTCGATACCTGGCATCTCCTCATATGACCAAGCGAATACATCTTAGAATTCACGAAAAAGAGCACAGTAAGTGTCAAGTTCAGATGGAGAACAAGATGCACAGACATGGTATTTTTCTATAATTCTTGGTTTGGTAGAAATATTGATAGAAATTGTTTCTTCGATATTTGATGGGTTTCAATCAGAACCAACCACATGGATAGGGAAATAATTCATCAAGAAATTAATGACTGTAGGGTGATATAGTTCAGATGGATTGTCTTCAATGTAATCTAGAAGATGGGATCGTTGATATGATGCTTCTCATGGTTCTCCTTCCGACATTATGGGTTCCATAATGTTCTCATCAGTTGAGAATACACGTGAAAAAGGATTAGAAGAAGTACCATAATCCAAAGAACGATCAACCCAAACGGTCGACACCAAAGGATTTGGGTTGGCCGCATAAGCTAAGAAAATTTATTTCTATGCTATCTAAATTGGGCTTAGTGACATGATGTTGCCCAACCTATCTACTTCAAAATCATTGGGAATATTCCCTAAGTCAAATGAAGTGGAATATATCATATTGCAGGTCTCTATATTTGCGATTTCCGCCGATGTCGCAAGAAACGTTAACGAAAAGGTGCCCATTAGGGAAGGATCCTTAAAGAGTCCTACACCAATGTTCTGAAGAGAAGGTGGGGGTCCGTGAACAAACATAACGCTTACAGTTTCCTGGGAACCAGAGGCGAAGAAAGAGAGTTGATCAATGGCTGTGATACATCCTTTATGGGGGAAGATGATCATATGAAAGTAAGTAGATACTACCACAACCATAGTGTAAACCCATGGTCTTACAAGTAATATATTGTAGTCGAGGGGTCCGTCAATAACCTTAACTTCAATAGTAATTGATTTCCCCCTAGTTCAACTTTTAGGTTACTAAGAATTCCGCAAGGCTTATATGTACGACCATCAAAATATTTCAACATCGTAGGTTATTGTGACAAAGTCGGGGAGCCAAGTGAATTCTAGCAACTAATTGACATGATACAATTAGATGCGCCTTCATCAATGATAGTGCGATGAATGAGGCAATTCAGGACATGTACTTGAATCAATAATGCTAATTGTGCTGGTAATTGTGGCACATAGCCTACGTGATTAAAGACTATAAGATTTGAATTCATTGGATCAATTCCATAAATCATGGACAACAAAGCCTACTTTTGGGAGGGACAATTCAGAAGAACCTCAAGCGTTGACATAGTAGGAGGTGAATGAGCCAGATCTTCTACTATGTTATAATTTTGAGTTGCACAAGTTCGAGGGTTGAATGTCGATTTATGAACTATTCCCTTCAGCGGCTTTATTGTTAGCTCTAGAATGATAGGCGGTAGAGTCGAGTCAGATGAGGTCGAAGTCGAAGTGGTAGGTTGATTTTTAGCCTAAACATTTGATGAAAACAGTGGATTATTGTAATATTTAATTCGAGTCAAACCAAAACATCAATTTTGGGCTTAGCGGAAGATAGCATAAGCACTTGCGAACTAGAAGAAGGATCCGTAGCAACCATATGTGTTTCTAGGTTCGGAAAAGGATTTGTCAACACTGCAGATGCGACATAAGTCTTAAGAAGCTTTGGTAATTCTGAGCGGTGAGGACAATATCATGTAAAATGCTCCTCATTACATATCAAGCAAGGGTAATGAGGTTTCCGAAAAGAAACGGATGAATCAGATGATTTTTCCTACGAGGATGAATTTGACATCTTCTTATCTTTCCCCTTCTTCCTATTTATAGGTTTCTTGTCACTTTTGCCTTTGTCAGATGACACGACATGGATTTCAAAAGAAGATGCAGGATCATATGCAATACACTTTTGATTTGAAACATCAAGCGTAGAACCATGTGGTCGAATTTCTGTCAGAGCCCTAACAGAACCAATCACACCATCGCCGACATGAATGTCCTGACCAGATGGAGTAGGAGGAACAACAAAATTTGGTCACGATGCATTTGGAATATTTTCATAGAGTGTGCCATACTGAGTGTAAATCAAATCTAGATACTCAGAACGATCAGTTACTTGCTCTTCAATGACAACACTGCCTTTGGCCACATCCTCAGTGATAGATGGAAACAAGGACTTAATAAACCACTCAGCTAAAAGTTGATCATAAACAAATGTTTTAACTATTCGATGACAACGACGCCACTCATGTATATGATCCGATATATGAGTAGCAGTGGTCTATTAAAAGCTAGTAAAAATTTCTGTTCCAGTTTTATATCTGATGGGTAACTGGAAGTGGGTTAAAAAAGTAGTGGCTAAAGCTGTAAATTTATCGAACGAAGCTCGTGGTAATTCAATGTACCACTTTGCAACCAGACTAGTAAGCGTTCGCTAGAAAAGATGCAATCTAACATAATCATCATTTAAGGAATTAGATGAACACCATAAATGATAAGTCATTGTTGAGATTCAAAAAGATGATGATCCTCGTGAAAATTAAGCACCTTCACTAGGTGGGGCCCGCAGGCTATTTTTAGGTGTATGTCTATTTTTAGAATGGTGATCATATTCTAAAATTAGTAGGATGCTGATTCTAGATGGTTGAGAAAATTCTATCTTTAGAAGAGTTTCTATTTTTATAAGATGGGCGAAGTCTATTTATAGATCACAAATATAAAAATAGAATGCATGTCGATTATTATTAGCCCTTAATGATAATCAGACAATAGATAATAACTTATTCTCTTGGAGCACTTGATTTTAGTTAACTGATGTGGAAAACCAGTTAGCTGAAGGAATTACGCATTCCAAGGTTGGTTGGTGATTCATGCATGATGGACTTCGTTATAACTGATTGTGGCAGAGTTGTAACAGAGTTGGAAGAGTAGTTATGGGAGTTGTTATTTAGTTTAACTTAGTTAAGTGAGTTATAATCAGTTGTGCTAGTTGTAGCTAAATATACACTAGTGAAAGATGTGTGAATTAATTATTTAATTAATTCACAAGTAGTGTTTTAATTGCAACTAAATAAATACAACAGTTAATTACTTTCATGTCAGATCCAGTGGAGACCCAGTGGAGAGATAGGTGAAAGGGTGTGTTTGACTATCTGTTGTGACTATAGTGATGGATTCAATGCATCTACACAAACATTGGAGTTTCCAATGAGGATTGCGCAGCCAAGGCAAGGCAATATTGAATTCATTTAGTGATCTTCTTCAGCAGGGATTGCACAGTGGAGGCAAGAAATTGGTGCATAGAAATGAAAATTTCTGCATGACAACGTGAGACGATTGTATATTGTACTGAGAGCTCTATGAGCTAAGATTTGTATGAGATTGTTTCATGATTCCATGATATACATAATATATGATAGTTGGGGGTTTTAGCTTTAAGCTTTCCCGGTAAAACATCTTGTTATGTGCGCTTGTTTTTTCTTCATATGTTTTCAATTGGCGATTTAATTTCCGTAAAGAATTGAGTAGAAGGATTATGTATTTAACAATGGATTTAATCGTTAGATCAGGGGAGTCCGGTAATATACATGTTATTGTATTAAATTTATATATGGTATCGGAGCAATGTTAATCACTAGAGATTGCAATATTGAAGTGGTGCTGAGTTGTGCTGGTGGAACAATTCGAATTTGTTGCAAGAATTTCTTGGTGCGACAATTGAGTAAACATTGAAATGGTTTTCAATGGGTTGCGGTTAGAGTATGTACTCGAGGGAAGATCTAACTACATAGCCTGGAAGGACAGGATGGAGGTGGTGCTTGAAGATAATGGATTGAAGGAGTTCATTGATAGCGATGTTCCGAAGCCCACTTCGACGGATGCTGCATTACTTGACGCATGGAAAAGGAAAGTAGCGAAGACGAGAAGAATTCTGTTGGAAGGTGTGAAAGACCATATTGTGTCAAGAATTCACCGGAAAGCCACTCCATTTGCAATGTGGAAGGATTTGATAGATATTTTCCAAAGCAGCAGTGACCATAGGAAGTTCGCGCTAAAATATAAACTCAGAAAAATCAAAATGGATAAGGGAGATAGTATTCCAAAGTATCTCACGAAGTTTTTCCAATGTAGGGATGAGCTGGGGAGTGTGGGAATTATAGTTGCTAATGATGACTTGGTGAGCTTGGATCTCCTTGGACTTCTGAAGAGTTGGCACAGTTATCAAGACTGTCAATGGGCGGGAGAAACTGCCAGATTTGGAGCGATTTTGGTTGGATCTAGTGCAGGAGGAGATAAGGCGGAGTACCAGGGATGGCTCTTCATCAAAGAATGATGATGAAGATGATTATGTTTTGGCTGCCACAGCGAGGAAAGAGATGGGGAAGAAATCCCATTCAAAATCCGAGGCTAAAGGAAAGAAGCTAGATTTGTCCAAGGTGAAGTGTTTTCACTGTCACGAACATGGGCATCTCGCCACTAAATACCGACAGAAAAAGAAGAACAAGAAGGCTGCTGGAGATGTAGCTGGTGAGGCCCTTACCTCGCAATTTTAAATTTATTTCTCTTTGATTGCATGCTTGGTTTCAAGAGCAATGGGATCAGTGTGGCATCTTGATAGTGGTGCTTCCTTCCACATGACGGGAGACAAGGAGTTGTTCAACGACTTGGAGGAGAAAGATATCCAAATGCATATAGAGATGGGCGATGATGGAAGATACAATGTGACCGTCATTGGTACCATTACCTTTGAGAGGGATTTAGGTAAACCATTTTTCTGAAAGATGTTATGCATGTTCCAGGTCTAAAGAAGAACAATTTCTGTGTTTTGCTATTGAAGCAACCGATAACGGTCCAGACACGTCTGTGTGAATTCTCTCCAAGATCACCGAAGCACGATTCTCCTTTTCATGAAAGGTGGTCTTCACAAACTTACCCATAGTACATCCCTTGCAGTGATCTATCTGCGCAAGTGTACCCCTGGGAAGTACAGTAGAAATATGTTGTAAAATCTCCAGGGTGCCATGGTGAAGATGGCCCAAGCTTCTGTGCCATAATTCACCCTCATCCCGGCTCATCACTTCTTCTTCTTTGCCCACCATTACAGCGCAACCATCTACCTCCACCTTGTAGAGATTCTTGACTCGAATCCCTATCCTCTTCGTTTTACCCATTGTTTTACGTCGCGGGAAATATTTTCCATCGTTGAAAACAACATCAGAACCTCTGTCCTCCAACTTCGCAACTGAGACCAATGGGTGAAAATGTGAAGCTGGGTTACACTTTTTGCCCTTTTTTGAGAAAAAGTTTTCATTTATTTTCGGTTCTTCAACTTTCTGCAAACTATAACAATTTTTCTGTGTAGAATTTCATTTTGCGATAAAACTAAAAGTTGTGAGAAATTTTGTTAGCTTTCTATTACTTATTTTTTGAATTTTTTTTATGCAGATTTGATATGTCAACTTAGCATTTCTTTGAGTGTGTGTTTCTTAACAATCAAAGGATTCATAAGAAGTCATGTTATGACGCAATGTTGTATTCATTGAAAATTTGTGTTTTTGAAAAAACAAAATGTGTTACAACAATCTAGACATAGTCTACTTTGTTTTCGTCATATTTACAAAGCCAATGGATGCATATCATAATTACTAGAATTTTTTGAACTGGTTTAATACGAAAAACTACGTATTTTGGATATGTTTCGCGTCGAAAGAAATTTCTTAACATATAAGTTATAAACTAAAAATCTAAAAGCTACCGATTAGAGACGACGGACCAATGTAATGCCCCATAATTTTTTCAATTTTTTTACATTGTATTTTGGGAGATACAAAATTTTGATTTCACTGAAGCAAAATGACCCTCAGAAATTGTTTGCACCCATTTTATTAGAAAAATAATTAAAATTAATAAACGTTTATGAAATTCCATAAAAGTTATATTTCCTGAAAGTAGATTCAATTCTAAAAATTCTTGTCTTGGTTCCGATAGTTAATTAACAACCTTTCATGGAGTTTAATCAGTCCAAAGTTGCAGAACCGTATTCAGAGCCTGGTTTTTGCGTAATTGGTGACGCGTTAGTTCGGCCGAACTTTTAGTCAAAGTTCGGCCGAACTATGTTTTCCGCCAAAGGCTCGTTAAATCTAACATCTTAATAGTTCGGCCGAACTTTTTATCAACAGTTCGTCCAAACTCTTGTAGAACTCTCCATCGGCCAGAAATTTTTGCGGAGCCCCCTAATAAAACACATTTCGCGTCAATATAAATTTCCGCGAAATGATTCACAATTTCGCACATTTCGCACACTTCTTCTCATTTTACAAAGATCTTGGTTTGGGTTCAAAATTTTTTCTTCAAAGTTTGGGTTTAAGAGCATTTCTTGGTTGATTTTACAATTTTGGGTTTAAAGAATTTTTTTGGAAGACATTTCTTAGAGGCGGTGTGATTTTGGCAAAAATTGTAAAAAATTTCTTGGACGTACATTCAAAAGACATTTCTTGGAGGTATGTACGTGTTTTGAGTTGAAGTAAATATTTTGAGCTTCGTTTCATTTTTATAAGACATTTTTCTCTCGAATTTTTTAAAGTAAGTGTTTTGGATTGGAATATGTAATTTTTGCAAAAAATTTACACTGAATTTTTTTAAATTAAATCTTTTGTGATATTTTTTGTAATTGAGTTATTGTCTAATTTTTTGAAGGAAATTTTTTGAACTTCATACCATATTATCATGGGAAATCGAAGAACTTGTGCGAGAAAATATGATCGAAAAAGAGACCCTGAGACACGTAGAGAAGAAACGAGACAATCTCGCAAAAGAAAGTTAGAAGCCCTCTCAAATATTGAGGAGGAAAATCAACCTCAAGAGGAAAATCAACCTCAAGCAGAAATTGAAGCAGGTATGTAAATGTAAATATTATTATCTATTGATATATATTTAAAATTTTCCTAATGTAAAATGTGAAGCTTAATTTTTATTTGATGAACTAGTTTGAAAAATATTTTGTTTGATGTAAACAGACAGAGATATTTCTCAAAATATTGAAGAAGAAAATCAACCTCAAGCAGAAATTGAAGCAGGTATGTAAATGTAAATATTATGATCTATTGATATATTTAAAATTTTCCTAATGTAAAATGTGAAGCTTAATTTTTATTTGATGAACTAATTCAAAAAATATTTTGTTTAATGTAAACAGACAGAGATATTCCTGAAAATATTGAAGAAGAAAATCAACCTCAAGCAGAAATTGAAGCAGGTATGTAAATGTAAATATTATGATCTATTGATATATTTTTAAAATTTTCCCAATGTAAAATGTGAAGCTTAATTTTTATTTGATGAACTAGTTTGAAAAATATTTGTTTAATGTAAACAGACAGAGATACTCCTCAAAATATTGAAGAAGAAAATCAACCTCAAGCAGAAATTGAATCGGGTATGTAAATGTAAATATTATGATCTATTGATATATTTAAAATTTTCCTAATATTTATTGACATATTTATTAATTTAGTGATTTATTGAATATGTACTATTTTTTTGAATATGTACAGATGAAATCACTATCGATAATGAGATGTTAGAAAATGTTGACACTCACACATATGGAGATAAAAAACCTGACCATATTATACGATATCGTGTTAACTGCATTTTTGAAAAGTATTTCTTAAATGAGCGGGTGACAGTTGCTCAAATGTTGAAAGGTCTCCTATCATTAAAGAAATTAAAAGAAGCTACGACACTATTGGGTATTCGAAAATCAACCAAAGATAAAAAAAATGAAGGAAGAGGTGATAAAAAATATGAGTAGTGCTATAAAGTCAATTAAGAGATCTAGAGATAAAGATGTTTCAAATGTACGTAGAGGAATACAGATGGCAATGATTTCACCAAGTAATCAAGAGAATCGTTTGATAACATCTATGGCACGAGCACTGGGAACCTCGCGAAAAACTCTGCACAAACATCGAAAATTTCGACTGCAAATAGATGTAAATGATGAAATCGCTTGTTGGAGAGCTATTTGTAGGCAACCATACAGAGATAGACTTGGAGAAAATGTTAAAAAAATAATATATGAATATTGGAAGAACAATTCGCGTGTTTCACCAACTACAAGACATGTGATGCGAAGAAGAATAGCACGAAATCAGTACGAAGAACATGAAAAACATCTCTTGGAAACCACTCAGATAGATTTATTCAACAAGTTCAAAGAAGAGAATCGTCAAATTCATGTTTCACTCAGTGCTTTTGTTCAACAAAAACCATGGTATGTAAAACCTATCACCGTACATGACACTTGTTGTTGCCGTTATCATGTGGAATTTGAGTTATATTATGACACATTCCTTGATTTCGGTAGAACATTATGGAAGGATTCACCTCCTCCTTCCACTATCCGTGAATTCATATCTCAAATTATATGTGAAAGAGAAAGCGATGAACTATTTTACAAAAAGAAATGTGTTGGTGGTTAAAAATGCGATGATTGTGGAAATTTGACTAAATTTCAAAACAAATATCGTATTGATATAAATGATCAATCATTATCAAACATGAAAGTGAAATGAAAGAGATATGAATATACCGGTACATCGATTCAAGGTGAAAATAGTGTTAAAAGAATCGAATTACGAGAAGACGAAATTTTTCTAATAGACTTTTTGAGAAAGTTTGAGGCAGAAATTTACAAATACACCAAGCATTCCCATAGAGCTCGATGGCAAGACTTGCAATTCAAAAAATCTTGTGAATTTTTTCCACCAGGGACCATTTTGTCAATGATTGATTTTGCAGAAAACTACACATTTGTTTCACAAAAAGAAATTCAGAGTGAATACTATCACTCTGACCAAGTCTCCATGCTCGTCCATATTCTATATAGACATGCTGAACAAAATGTCGATCATATAGAAAGCACGAGTGAAAATCGACATATCATTAAAGAATATCACTTTTATATCAATGACGATCGTACACATGATACATGTTTTGTACAACATTTTTTTGGAAGAATTTATGATTCATTGAAAAATCGTGGAATAACATTCAATGAACATTGGATATGGTCAGACGGATGCGCAGGTCAATTCAAATCTGCACGATCATTCTTTTGGTTTTTTTGTCTTCATAAGAAAACCTACATTAAACATTGTTGGAATTTCTTTGAGACTGGCCATGGAAAAGGAGAACATGACGGTGCAAGAGCATGCATAAAACAAGTACTTCGAAGATATCAAATGAACCACTAAACCCATCAAGAGAAGTGCGAAGGTACATTCAATTCAATTTATATTGGAATTCTAATTTTAAACATTGTACATTTATCATGCAATGATTATTTTTAATTGTATTTTGATATCATATTTACAAATTCTTTTTCTAATTTTCCATATAAAGGTTTTTCTGGCATATTGGAATCAAAGACATAGATAGATCAATTGGAAATGACGTTGAAACAATAAAAGGGACTCAAAAATTGCATTCAATTCAAACAAATTTGTCCAGAAATGTGTTTGCATTAGATAAAAGAAAATATTCTTGTTTTTGTGATGTTTGCATAGACAACACTAAATCCAATGACGTTTGTGAAAAAAAAATGTATGTGAACGATTGGAAACATACAGAGCTAAATACAAAGGGCAAAATGTCTGTTGCAATGTTTGAAGAAATGCAATAAGAGGAAACTACAATATCATCCGATGGTGATCGAGTTTCTGATCTTGTTAGAGAAGGTAACATTTGAATTACTTTCTAATGATTTAAAGATCTAGAAATAAGTTTAAATATGCATAATTAAATGTTAAATTTATTTTATTGTGCAGGAGATGTTTTTGCTGTAATTGCACCTATTGACAACGATGAAAATGTGAAGTATTGTTTGATGCGTTGCACTGAACAAAAAATGAAATTATTACAAGACTATAATGATCACGGATTTCAGTATGACAAAGGGTCTATTATACTGAAAGGTTATTTTTTCAGACAAACTCATCAAAGTGGAGACTTTGTTTACTTTGAAGACTATGAACTTGATTCCATAAGTTGTCAATATAGTCACTTGGTGTGTGTAGCACGCATAAAGTTGATAGAAGTTCAATCAAAGAAAAAATCGAAAATTAAGAAATGGAAAATGTCAAAATCCGATCATGAACGGATTATTGAAGATGGAATTCCATTAGAATTTTTTTAAGTGAAGTGTCCAACAATTTATTATCTTTGGATTAAATATGTTTTAGAACTTCCGGTACTCAACTAAAAATTGAGCTGCTTATGTTATTTGTGGTTTGCACATGTTACAAATTGTTTGGGTACAAGCACGTGCTCTAGTATCAACTGAAAGTAGTTTTTCTATACATGTGCATTGATGAAAAATGTTATATGTATTGGATATATATATATATATATATATATATATATATTCTAGAATGAAATTATTTTTTCTTGTATATTAATTGTTCTTGTATATGTTTTCCAACCGTATGGTACAAATTATTTCACTTTATTTTGTAAGGTCAGATTCGGTCCCCATATGGCCTAGCCTCCAAGGGACGAGATAACAAGTGGTTGTCCCCACTTGCCCGAAACTCAGCTTTTAAGTACAATTTTACTGTTTATGGTAGGCATCTTACATGATGTCCTAGCCAAGGATAGATTCTCTTTGTTTCAAGTTTCCGGTAAAAGTTGTCACCGAATGACCTACTAGGATATTATAAATACTAGCTTTGTAAGATCATTTGGCATTCGGAAAAATTCGAAAGTCTTAGATGTCAATCAATTTAAAGTATCATTCACCCTAGGGAGTGTAAAATATTCAATGTAGGTTGGTGACGATGCTCACTCCTAGCTTGAAGCAGCTCCAATGACCAATTCTTTAATGAATTCCAATGCACTAGACCAACGTTGGTGACCTACTTGGTTTTTCACCCAAGAAATTCCAAGTTACTCTTCTTACCTTTGGCCCCCAAAGCTACAATGGAGTTATAGAAAGGTGAAGAAAATTTTTTTCACTGATAGGAATTTGGTCACATCCCTAATCTCCCCTTATCAAAAAGTTCCTATCTACTACATTATCCAACATGTACTCAAGATCACTATTTCGTAATTAGAATATCACAATATCATAAGTTCTCACAAAAATACATGGAATGCCATTACGACACTCATCTAACAATGGGGAGCTCAAAACCTAGAATGCTCCTCGTCCCCTTAATAATAATGTGTTTAATTTAGTCTTTTAGGTGAGGATTAGGTGTGAATCTTGTTTTCACAGACAAAAATAATTAATTGTTTAATTCCATAAATTTGATTATTCACCAAAATACATGTCATATCCACTATTTGTCTCTCCTACAAATTCCCATTATTTTATTAAAATATGATTTTATCTCACCCAACTATCACATGTTCCTAAATTTACTCCTAATTGTTCCCTATGCTGCTTTTCCCTTACTTATTTTTAGAAAGTTATTTTCCTAGATCCATCATAACTATGGATCTATCAAGCGCCGAGAGGGATCAAATATATATAGATTCAAACCTCTTTTTTGAGTGCAAACCTTGAGGAAAGGTTTGCACCTCGAGAGATTTGATCCCTCTCGGTGCTTGATAGATCCGTAGTTAAGATGGATCTAGGTTGGTTTCAGTCGCGTGCAACCAAGGAAAAACTATCGATAATATGAGTAACATATGATTAATTTTATCAATAATATGTAAATACATCTAATATTAATATAACCATTTTAAATATGCTAAATATGTTTGAGATTTATCAAGTCATTTTAATTTTAAATTTTCTTAGTTACCTCAATTTGTTGAGATGATAAACATTGTAGAATAACTTTAATAATGGAAAATGATCAAATAAAATTTTTGAATGCAAAGTGACAATGTAATAATATTGAATGATAGAATGTGAATAATTAGAATGTAATCACTTACAAATAGCATTTATTGTGATCAATCTTAAACTATTTTCTTCTTCTATTCTTATTGTCACCCTTATTAGTTTTGTCATCTTTCCGTATTGATTATATTAAAAAGAAATTAAAAATCATAAATCATAAACCATTTAAATATTTAGCTCGAACTCTTGTAGTAAACACCATACCTTGTCTCTCTTGCTCTCCAATATTATTAGGTTTAATTATTATAACACAAAAATCGTTCTACATTGTCAATAATTTTTTGTGCTTACACTGAAATCAATGAACACTATTAATCCAATGAATTTACAAGTAATGTACCATCATACATGCAATTATATCAAATTAGAAATCAACATATACAATGAAATCAATGGGGATTGTCTTGTTACAAGTAACATAATTTCAATTTACCATATGTGCAAATGTAGGTTGAAACCATCCAAAACTTTAAGTTTTAAAACACTTTTGATTATATATTGTGCAACATTAAAACATTAAACATTTAAAGTTCATTAAATATCACATGCAAAATGTAGATTGAAACCATCCAAAACTTGAGTTTTAAAAACTTCACATGCCATACCAATTATAATTCAACTATCCAACAAAAACATTTAACATTAAATATCACATGCCAAATGTAGTTCAGATGACAACATTACTTCACATTCACATGCCAAAAGTACTAAAACCATCCAAAAATTAAATAAAACAAATTATATAATAACAATGTAATAAAATATGTCCAAAAATTGTAAATCTCACAAGTATCAAACTATATCAAGTTTAACAAATTTTAAAACCATCTAAATTTTGAAATCAAATCTACTGTAAATCATGTCCATCAAATGGAGGATCTAGCGTCTTCCCTACTAGGGTCTCAGTCCGCGCCCTATCCTGTGAATAGGAAACCTACAAACATAATGCACATGTACTTGAACATTAAAATTTGAAGTTTTAAAAATGAATGAAAATATATATATCTAGAACTTCATGTAAAAAACAAAATATAACAAAAAAATCATGCAATACCTCGTAAGGTTCCCTCTCCATTTGATGAACAGGTTCTCCCATAGGAACATCTGCAGTGGTAAACTGTACAATATACATGTACAGTTATATATATATATATATATTAAAAACTTTCAAATGAAAATGCACGTGTACATATATAAACTTATTTTCAATAATATTAAAAAAAAGGAACTAAAGACAACTTGTTCAAATGCTGTGGATGTTCCTATCTCCGTCGCTAGAGTCCCCGGATTAAAGAAATCTTCTATAGGAACCTAAATTCAAAAAATTTTAAATAACTCAATATATATATATATATATATATATATATCTCAATTTTTAATGGAACTTTTTGAGGTAGAATATATATATATATATATATATATATATCTCAATTTTTAATGGAACTTTTTGAAGTAGAATATATATATATATATATATATATATAACTTTTAAACATAAATTTTAAACTTGTGAAAAATTGTCCATACTTGTGGCTCATCTCCCAATGAAGTAGAAGGTACATCTCCTAAGGAAGAAGAAGGTACCGCCATCCCAAAAACATCAGACGGAATCGGTACCTATTAAAACATTTTATCAAATTATATATATACATACATGTACATGTGTGGAAACAATTATTTATTTTAGAGTCACTTAAAAAACACTAACATACATGTGCCAACATATCATGATGGTCAGACCCATCTGCATCGTTTGAGCCAGAGGTCCCGAACGTAATATTAACATTTTCATCACGCATCATGCTTGAGAACTGCAAATGGTGTTTTAACATATAATCATACATTTTTATTAGATTAATGTACACATACAAATAAATGTATACATGTACATACACATGTATTTATTACAAATTGTACACATGTATATGTAAATATAATTTCAAACCCTAAGGTCACTAACACATACCGTTCCAGTGCCCTCTTCCTCATGAAAAATTGGGTCTTGTAGACCATTGCGACAATTTATTGCATATGTTCGGAGATCTTCAACATTCATGTTGTAAATCTCCTCATCTGTACGATAAAAAAAATTGGCACGTGCATTTTCACGTGCTCTTTGTCGATTTAAACAAAGATCGACTCCACTCAATCCGCTATGAACATTGTCGATCATAACATCTCTTGCTTCTCGACTTGTTTGAGAAGTCGCATCCATCTCTGATCGCAGAGTTTCGACTCGAAACGGTCGACTCACCAATGGCGGCTCAGGGCGAGGCAACTCCACATCTCGCTTAGCGCCCTTACGTTGATATAATCGACCTCTCCTCGGGCCAAAAAATTCTGAAGGAAGGTCATTGTAGTCGGGTTTCATACCCAAAAAAAATTATGCATAAAACATTTGTGCAAAATAAACAGGAACCTCATCGTTCCATGGAAGCCTTCCAAAGGCTGCAAGATGTCGATCATACAAATAAGCAGCTTTGTCTGGGTGCTTGAAATACTACACCTTCAACATTTTTCTTTTTGGCCCTTCCTTATAATTAAACATTGACTTGGCCTCTACTCTTGTAACTCTTTGTTTTATGTCCTGCCATTTATCGGGACCTATCACTGTTTCTTTTCTCTTTCTCATCAGTTCTACAAACGAATCAGTCGTTGGCCCCAAATTTCTGTACACATTTACCATTTCACCCAATGAATGTGTAACTATTTCAAGGCTTTGTCTACTCTTAGCAGGTAGAGACAAAGCCATGAGATCTCTTTGCAATTTTGCATGAAGGCTTTCACACCTTTGTAAGGTGCATTCCGCCATGTTGGTTTCCCATGGTATATTAGTAATCTCAGCCGGATAAGTTGTGCTGGGTTGACAGCCTTCTTCTTGAATGTAGCGAGCTGCCCTGCGTCTATTTTGACCACTAGCTCGAACATTTTCGGCCTCTGCATCAATATATATAAAATTTCGTATATTAGAAAAAACACGTGTAAAAAAAGTTGTACAAATTTAATGAAAAAATATTGAAATTGATGGCAACCTTGATATTGTTGGTTAACATCTTCTCCAACATGACGCTGCTGAGAACCAGCCCCAAATTTTTGTACACATTTACCATTTCACCCAATGAATGTGTAACTATTTCAAGGCTTTGTCTACTCTCAGCAGGTAGAGACAAAGCCATGAGATCTCTTTGCAATTTTGCATGAAGGCTTTCACACCTTTGTAAGGTGCATTCCGCCATGTTGGTTTCCCATGGTATATTAGTAATCTCAGCCGGATAAGTTGTGCTGGGTTGACAGCCTTCTTCTTGAATGTAGTGAGCTACCCTGCGTCTATTTTGACCACTAGCTCGAACATTTTCGGCCTCTGCATCAATATATATATAATTTCGTATATTAGAAAAAACACGTGTAAAAGAAGTTGTAAAAATTTAATGAAAAAATATTGAAATTGATGGAAACCTTGATGTTGTTGGTTAACATCTTCTCCAACATGACCCTCCTGAGAACCAGACCCAGAATGACGCTGCTAAGAACCAGACCCACAGTGACCCTGTTGAGAACCAGCAGTCGTTGATTGGCCTTCTGGGGAATAAATATCACCCCCTTCCCGCAACCTGCTACCACTCATACCTCGATCAGTTGAACCTTGGCCACGCTCCATGGATGGAGTAGAAACCATTCTCCTCTTACCTCCTAAAAATTAAAATATGAAACTTATTAAAAAATAATTTAACTCACAAAGTTAATAAAAAAATCAATTCCATATGTACACACATGTATGGAGATTTAAGATTATATTTAAATACCGTGAACATCCCCCGATCCTTGAACCTCCATATGGGATTCGGCTGATCTTCGTCGTTCATCCTCCATGATATATATCTATTGGTCGAAATTTACACAAAATAGATTTCAAAAAATCAATTTGTAATTTAGTGTACACAAATTATGTAGAACACAACTTTCAAAGCAATAATTGATCATGTGTGAAACTAAATTTAATCGAAAAAGATATTATAAAAATGATAAGTTCACCAAATTGCACTTTACATGGTGGGAGCACACTTGGTATAAAATTTACTACTTATACACTTTAGTTTGTGGAAGAAATGACACATGTACATAGTTTACCTTAAAGTTGTTGTGTTTTATGGATATTAAAATGAAGAACTTCTATTTAGATCCATTCCAGAGATTGACTGTAAGGGCATTTACTAGATATGTCACCTTTCATAAAAGATGAGATCCAGAGGCTACCTGGCCCTTTACAGACTCTGCCTATAGAACTTGTAGAAGTAAACACTAGAGGCATTAACAATATCAAAGAACGTTTTCATGCTCAGACATGGGAATGTGTCTCTTTCCCTACGCAAAAAAATAGTTCAAGGTGGTTAATCTTCATAGACATGTCATCAAGCAAGTCAATGTGATCATCCCCAACTTACTTTTTATGAAATTAGGCTTGGAATCCTCTACAACCTGGTGGATGGAGTTGAATGTGAACTAGGTTGAAAGGCCTTTACAAAATACATGCTAGTGAATAACACTTACTAGGTTATGCCAACAAATAAAGTGGGAGAAATGTTTTCTCCTCGAGGTTGTCCAATTAGGTGTGTAATACCAACTTCACCCATTTCCTCACATGTTTCTCTCTTAGGTTACAAATGTCTTCCACCTTATTAGTTATATATTTTTCAATTTCCCGTGGATTCCTTGATTTTTTTCTCCTACCATCTCCCTCTCTCACTCCCCAAATTATTGTCATCAAACATGCCCCATTGAGGATCTGGAGCAATGTTTGCACCATACTTAGAACTGTCATTGCAGCGAATTGAAATTGGAGTCATGTATACTAGATTTCTTGCTTAAGTGGCTCTTACTTGGACAATATCCTGAGATGAGTTTGACATGATGGTCATATGAGGTTGGAAGCTACTTGGTGTAATTTTCCTTAAATCTTCAAAAAAACAGAGCAAAAATGTCATTTTCGATCATTTTTATTAGCTTCTGCATACAGCAAATGTTATCACAATTGCAACACAATCATGTTCCATGAGCATGAATTATGAATGTCACAAGCCAAATGGCAAGGAAATTTGCATTCATTTAGGCAAAATAAGGCTATGACATTAAGGTCCATGCTAGAAAAAATTATGCAAATAAAGTTGCTAAGTCTTGATACTTACCATGTGTTTCAAAGCCATAATGAAGGTTGGCTTTGAGAGTGTCCTCTCAAAGCCCTGTCTTGAGATGAAATTTAATTCAATGTCTCTTAGAGTTGCAAGGTGGAATTGATAGAACTATTTGATTTCTTTACCATAAATGGATATCTCCTTTCATCTATAACTTTCTCTACCATATTATTTCCAAGTGAAATGGGAATTTTCACATTTTGAATGCCAGTACCATGTAATTTGGTAGCCTGCTAGCTAGACCTA
This sequence comes from Pinus albicaulis, assembly GCA_034641835.2. NCBI lineage: Eukaryota > Viridiplantae > Streptophyta > Pinopsida > Pinales > Pinaceae > Pinus > Pinus albicaulis. The sequence goes on along the minus strand of CM076584.1, from coordinate 1,231,787,096 downwards.
TCACAAATAATGTTGTCATACCAAACTATTTCTCTTGCTCAACTCAGTGACCATGAATCTCTTCTCACACTGCTTACCATATAATATCTTCAATTGTACATGTCACGCAAAGTTGGGGGTTGTAGGTCTACACCTATTAGGTAAAGTTACATATTTCATGTCATTGTGGTCCTTAAATTTGGAGGTGTTCCACTTGAAAAAGTAGGCATTAAATATGGATGAAAAGGATTTTTTTTAACTTTGATAGAATTTCCTCATGGAATTACTGAATTTCTCGATGACATCATGCTAGCTTTGCTTAGAGAAGAAGGTTTTGGAGGAGAAATTGAATTATTTCGACTTATTTTTGGCATTGAAGTTTGAAATAGTAGTTTTTATGACTCCATTGATGACCTTGCTGAGGAATTTGATGCACACAATATTGACTTTGAAGATGGTTTAGAAGATGTTGAAAAATTTGTAGATTTTGGTGTTGTCACTGAATGTTTCTTTGTTGTTGGACTTGATCAAGACATGCAATTTAACTTTACGAGCAGATTGAAGACCTTGAAGAGGTTTTAGATTTTGTTGTTCTCACTGAAGGTTTTTGTCTAGTTTTGTTTCTTACACCATCATTTCCATAGGACATTTTTGGTGAATAGATTCTTGACCTTGATGAGAGGATATGATACCTTGAAGAGGCTACATCTTTTGGTGACGTCACTAATTGTTTCTCTATTATTATGTTTGTTAAACATCTCACTTAGGGCGAGGAAACTCCACATATATTGTATAGTTTATGGGACATAAATCAATATGTAGAAATATTCACTTGGTTTTTATAATTGGATAGAAGAATGACTTAAAATGACCTTGTATGTATTATCATTTTAGAGCTCAAATTTTTAGGAAGGATTTAAGTATCCACCTTTCAAGAATCACTAGAAGAGGTTGATAAAGAATATAGGAAGGAAATTTGTACATGAGCTCTATTATTTGACTTGAGAGTCAGTTGTTTGAAGAGGCATGTTTTGTCAACTTGTGTTTGGTTGATGGTTTTGTACACCAATATGTAAGAGTACATGGATATATTCACATGATGTGAATTTTTTTCTTTGAAGGAGAAAAATGATATGTCAGCGAGCTATGTTTCTTGCATGATGTGTTTTTCAGTTTGATGGTTTTGTTTGTGACAAGATGTCACAAGATTTTGGGAAGGTCCACTCTTGAGCGAGAGCCTCATGATTACAACCTAATCATGAGAATCAAATGGGAGTGCATCCTTATTTTGAAAACAAATAGGATTATAAGCTACCTAGGACTCAAACCATCATTTTTAAATTTGAAATATCATGGTGTGTTGGTTCAATGCCTGAATCCACAACCCTAACATAAATTGTTTTATTCTTTTTTTGCAGGATTTAGTTGGTTATATTAAAAGTCAGTTTAATTTAAAATTCTTGGCTTAGTGGAATGAACCAAACATATTGTACATATTAAATGAGGAATTTCGCTCTCCCAATCATTTCTAAATCACCCATATCACCAAGAAAACATGTTTTAAAAGAACATACTTTGGTATGGGAAAGACATTAGGTTTCAAATATTATAAGATTGTATAATATTATAATATTGGATAATTATATTATTTGTCATATTATATTTTGATGCTTATAGAGTGAAAAAACTGAAAGAATCAACTTGTAGGGTCATTTTAATGGTGGGTGGAGAATTGGGGTCTAAAACCTTTTGGAGTCATTTTGAGGTATTAAATGACATTTATGGGGGTCAAACGATTATCCCTTGTGCCAAAATCTTGACCATTATTCTACACTTAAAGACATATCCAATGGTGCAAGAAAAACATCAAATGAAGTTCATTCAAAATTTATGCCTTTAGTAAGTTGACATATCATGTTGACCAGGTCATGGTATGAGAGAATGACATTTTAGCCCCATTACTCATGCATGGCAAGCTAGCTACATGTGGAATTTTAACAAGAATCTAAAAGGTCTAAAATCACAAACCTCGTTAATGGTTGACAGAGTCAAATCTTACACCTAATTGGCTATCACACTAGGTTAAATACTTGGCCACTAGGAGGAATAAGAGTTCCATTTTGTGTTATTGTATTTTGTTCCATAGTTGAAAATACAACTAGGAGTGTGAAGTTAGAGAGAAAATGTATGAAGTTAAGTTTTTATAGCAACCTTACACACTAAAAGTCTTAGCTAACTCTAGAGAGATTACCTCTTTCTTTGTACTCACATATTTTCCATACCAGAAAAGAGAGAGTAGAGCATGTTTACATTTTAGTGTTGTTTTTCTCCCATAAGGATTTCCTAGGGAAAAAGGAGTCTAGAGCATCATTACTTTTTAGGGTTGCTTGTCTCCCATAAGGATTCATAGGAAAATAATTGTATTGATTGTCTAGAGATATATGTATGTGTTTTTCATTATGTTCTCTATTTCTTACGTTGTGTTTCATTATGTTTTATATTTCTTACATTTCTGCCCTCCTATTTTTCTTTCCAATCAAGGTGTATAAAATAACATGAGAAGCAACATGAGACTTGGAACAATCATTTTCATTATCTATATGGAAGGCAAGAAGGATTATATACCCTTAAGCTTAAACTTATGTAGTTTGTCAATTTTTATCATATATTTTTTGGTAAGCGTAAATGTTTTTTTATCTATAGTACAAGTCATGAGTTCCCCAATTTTACCTTATATGTAAAGCATGATTCTAGGATTACTACAATTTGTACTTGGTTTTTTATTGTGATGATTCCCTGTCTCAATCTAGACATAAGTGATGATGGTCTTCTCCAAATCAACTCATGTATCCTCATTAAATTTATACAAACATTTCAAATTCATATTTTCTTTCATAAAATTCTAGGAATATTAGAAGAATCAGTAAAAAGTGAGATAACCATCTCAATATGCCCCCCATAATTCATTTTATAAAAGATAAATTTGTAAAATCCCTTTCGGTAATAATGGCCGTTATTAATTAATTAAAAAACATAATATATAATAAAAAATTGATAAATAAATTTTAAAAATTCAAACTAGCCAAACGACTAGTTTGACCATCTCTGTCCATCTATTTAAACTTATTGACTTGATCTGATCTCTCACCTAGTCCTAATGACAAACCACACTGGTTGGTTTGAAATGCGTTGACAATGTTCCATTGCATGTGAAAATTACCGAAAGAGATTTTACAATTTTATATGGATCACAGAAGCAGAGATTGTAAAAGATAAATTTTGAAACTTAATTCAATTAACTACTTCTACACTTATGGTTTTGTATTATGTTTAATAGTTATAAAGATTAATTTTGAGCCTTAACTCAACTATTGCAATGTTTATGGTTTTATAGTATGTTTAACAATGATAACTTCAAGTGATCCATCGTAAGTTGCATCCACAAGAAAGAATACATATATATTTAGAGGTGATTCAAGAGATATTTTCCTCACATAATTTGCAATCTCTTTATTTGTTGTTGGTTTAGTAGGTTTGGTATCACCATCATAAATGTTATACTAAAGATCACTGAAAATCAAGGTATGTTTGATATTCCTTGACCATTTTGGACAGCTCCTTTTTCTACCAAGCATCACAACAACCGTGGAAATGAGATAATATAGTTTCATTGCTAATTAATCCTAGCGATACAACTTCTTTTGTTACAATATTTGAGTGCTTGAGATCCGGTGTGCCAATATTATTTTTCCCTAAATGTTCTTTGCATGATGTTCAAACATATTTTGGAGCAACATGTGAGATTGATGATGAATATTATCCCATTGTAATTTTTCCTTTAATTACAATTGAATAATAACGAAATAGAAAAAAGTTCATTTTCTAACCTCAAATAAATTCCTCGACAATTGGAGGAATCTTAGATAAATTACATGTACTTTGTTCCATATAAATTAATGTAGATAGGAAACAATTAGTTTCCTTTCAAAAATGAATAGTGGCCCAAAACTATGGATGGTTGAAATGAATTTAATTTAATAAAACATACAAAGATTGGCTAATTAAATGCATATGTATGTATTATTAAAGCTATATTTATTTATGAATGATAAAAAAACATTGTTTCAACATTGATAAAAAATTATGGTAATCCAACAATTCTCACTTAGATGTGAAGGTGATGGTCACACCAAAAAATTGAGTAGAATTAAAGATGCAACATGTGGTGCTTCTCAAGGGATAATTGTATACAATGGAATGGAATGGTGCTTAATATGGGGAAGAGCATGAAATATATGGTTATGCTTCACCGCATAAAGACCCCACAATTGTATACAATGTAATATAATTGTTATTGGGTGGAACATACAAGGAGCTATATCATTTTTTTGATACCTAACCTTGATTCATTTCTATTTGATTAGAAAATGACAATAACCCACGAACATATTTGTGCAAAGATTTATAAGGACCAATAGTCAATCAATATTAGGAAGGAGTGGATGCATAGGCAAGGAATGACCAATGACTAATACATAAACACACAAACACACAAACACACACACACACAGATAGAGAGACGAATATTCTGATGGTCAAATTAAATTAGGATTTTATATATGTGGATGAATACGAATATGAGCATAGATGGAGATAGTCTAATTAAGAAAGTGTTTCTAATCCATTTTCATGCCATTTTAAGAACTTCCATTGAAACGGAAACATGTACAAACATATCCATGTGGTTTCTTGTATTCTTTAAGTTCACACCCTTTCCACCCATGTTATCTATTTTTAACTTCAGAATAAACCAAGTGTATGTATCCATGGGGTCTACACTTAATCAACCTATTTCATAGCACTTGTGTTCATGTGATATTAAAGAATACATTATTTTTTACTAGAGAAATCAATAATTGGGCCAATATCATACTCATGTGATGTGAGGTTGTTTTCCATCGCTACTATTATAACCCCTAGTTGAACCTTTCCACCCCTAGCATGTGGAAATTAGTACACTTAGGAGATTTGAACCTAGAAAGTCATGGTACATAACACTTAATTTCCATGATGATCTCCAATTTAGCTTCCCTAGGGGGATGATATTAGACAACACCTTTATTAACACTAAATATTAATGAAAACCTCCCAAAATCCTTTTGTTTAGCCTCCCTACCAAACATATTGTACATATTAAATGAGGAATTTCGCTCTCCCAATCATTTCTAAATCACCCATATCACCAAGAAAACATGTTTTAAAAGAACATACTTTGGTATGGGAAAGACCTTAGGTTTCAAATATTATAAGATTGGATAATTATATTATTTCTCATATATTTTGATGCTTATAGAGTGAAAAAACTGAAAGAATCAACTTGTAGGGTCATTTTAATGGTGGGTGGAGAATTGGGGTCTAAAACCTTTTGGAGTCATTTTGAGGTATTAAATGACATTTATCGGGGTCAAACGATTATCCCTTGTGCCGAAATCTTGACCATTATTCTACACTTAAAGACATATCCAATGGTGCAAGAAAAACATCAAATGAAGTTCATTCAAAATTTATGCCTTTAGTAAGTTGACCTATCATGTTGACCAGGTCATGGTACGAGAGAATGACATTTTAGCCCCATTACTCATGCATGGAAAGTTAGCTACATGTGGAATTTTAACAAGACTCTAAAAGGTCTAAAATCACAAACCTCATTAATGGTTGACAAAGTCATATCTTACACCTAATTGGCTATCACGCTATGTTAAATACTTGGCCACTAGGAGGAATAAGAGTTCCATTTTGTGTTATTGTATTTTGTTCCATAGTTGAAAATACAGCTAGGAGTGTGAATTTAGAGAGAAAAATGTATGAAGTTAAGTTTTTATAGCAACCTTACATGCTAAAAGTCTTAGCTAACTCTAGAGAGATTACCTCTTTCTTTGTACTCACATATTTTCCATACCAGAAAAGAGAGAGTAGAGCATGTTTACATTTTAGTGTTGTTTTTCTCCCATAAGGATTTCCTAGGGAAACAGGAGTCTATAGCATCATTACTTTTTAGGGTTGCTTGTCTCCCATAATGATTCATAGGAAAATAATTGTGTTGATTGTCTAGAGATATATGTATGTGCGTGTTTCATTATGTTCTCTATTTCTTACGTTGTGTTTCATTATGTTTTATATTTCTTACATTTCTGCCCTCCTATTTTTCTTTCCACTCAAGGTTTATAAAATAGCATGAGAAGCAACATGAGACTTGGAACAATCATTTTCATTATCTATATGGAAGGCAAGAAGGATTATATACCCTTAAGCTTAAACTTATGTAGTTTGTCAATTTTTATCATATATTTTTTGGTAAGGGTAAATTTTTTTTATCTATAGTACAAGTCACGAGTTCCCCAATTTTACCTTATGTAAAGAATGATTCTAGGATTACTACAATTTGTACTTGGTTTTTTATTGTGATGATGCCCTGTCTCAATCACTTGGCCATATCTCTATGGGTAGTTAAATCTTTATAAAAATACTTAAGTAATATTTATCTATTTGTATTATGTGAAATGTAAAAAATGGTATACTATTTTTCATAAAATTGGGTTGATTTTATCATATATTTCGATGAAAGTTGATTATATGACACATTTTCTTTAAAAGGATCTAACAATTTTGTTAAGGTATGAATTTTCAATTTTGTGTGGCTCTCTATCAAAATTATATGTCACATTTTATACTAAAGTTCTAAATATTTTTTTTTAAGTTTGGATTACTGTTATTCTTTTATATAATTTAACATTAGATATAAGTTTAAATTGAAAGCTACTTAGATGAAATATAGCTTAGATATGGCATTTTCAAATTATTATCTATTTATTAAACTAAAGGACATAATTATTACACATGTTTAATTTACATTCAAATGCTTCTTTGATTTATCTCCTATAGCTGAATGTAATGCTAGATATATAATTTAAGTTGAAGGCCCATGAGATAAATGACTTCTATGTGACATTTTATTGAATCATCTATTTGTTGTGTTATATGAACATAATTGGTACGGATATCTAATTTGCATTACTAATATGTCATGCTTCTTTAATTTATCTTTTATAGATGACCGGAGCGCATCCCTTTTTAATCTATCCCTTTTGACTTTGGATATGTGGGCAATATTCATCCACATATTTTTCTATCATAAAGCAATGAGTAAAATTGTAAATTCCATTTGTGTCAATGTTAAGGTTAAGCACATGGATTAAAGTTTTATATATTAGATGAGGAGGCTATGTATTACATATGGTCTTGAATGAGATTTTGGACTCTTTAGATATATATCTAAAGAGTCCAAATGCCCATTCAAGACCATATGTAATACATAGCCTCCTCATCTAACTTAGCTAGGGATTTGCAATACTATATTTGAGTTGGCTAGCTCCATTTCAAGATATTATAATTTGTTAGATTATTATTTCTATAGATTTTGATTATGGTAGTAAAATGTTACAAGAAACCAAAAACTGTACAAATAATATTATTCTAGATATATGTAAAAAGGACATGGTAGATAAGATCAAACAATATTAAACTTTTCATAAATAGTTTAGATAAAAATACATTTTCTAATTTTGATTGTAAATTCTAAGGCTTAAAGCAATAATTTTTCTAATAATTTTTTTTAATTAATAAAAAAAAAAAAAAAATTTCAATCAAAATCACATACAACACATAATAAAAATAATTTAAAAACAATTTAAAACTTCATACACTATATGACATTACTATGACAAACAACATAAAAATATACAAGCAAAAAATACATACAATGCATCCATTACATTGGAGTCTTCAGAACATACAACGCATACATTAAATTTGACAGAATTATTCACGACACAATTGGTGTCATTTGTTCATAAAAAATTGTTGAATATGAATGTGCAAATAAGGAGGTTGAAATAAGGAGGTTTCACATTGGCTTTGCAGAATTGAGAATTTAAAAACTGTTTTTGCAGGAATTATTTATCAACATATATATCATGAAAAGAATACTGTTGTACATGAATTGTCAAAGCAGGGGCTGAAGGCTGTTTTTGGAAAGAAATATGAAACCAATGCAAAGGCGAAGAATATGCTAAATACATATTCTCAGATGTGCAGTGAGAGAAGCAGATACATATCAATGTCATGGTCTTGGCATTAGTGATCTTCCTTTGTGTTTAATAAGCAAAGGAGCTAGATGTGAATTTGGGATTTTTCTCTGATTTCTAAGTGGATGTTGAAACATGTGCTTAGCATGAAATACTAATGACAGTTTAGCAGGAACAAATTTTGAGCATTGTGAACCGCTTGGGGAAGAAATTCTACTTGCCTCTCAGCCTGAAGGCAAGAGAGATTTTGCTGATACTAAGCCAATACTCGGTATAGACTCATTTAAGAGCATTTTTTTAATTGAAAAAAAAAATGGTTGACCTACTTGGGCGTACATTGAAAAGAACTATCTGCAACTAATGAAGAGATTTTGTAAATTTTGTAAAGTGCAGAGTTTAAGGGGCAGAAAAATCTAGTATGTATTACATCCAGGAATGCCACAATTATACAAAAAGTGTAACTCTTTGTTCGAACTGACGTGAATTATGTGATGTCATGGTCTTGGCATTAATTTTAGGAAGGCATTTAAACTTTGTTCTAAATAATCATTAGAACTCTACTCTCAGGAAAATAAAGATAGGTGTATCCTATGAAAATAAGCAAACGTTATTCTAGGAAAGATTGATTTGAAATTATAGTTACTTATGCAATCAAATTAAACTGAAGCTTTTGAAAGACTGCTGTGTGTACAAAGTTCAGAATTCATTCATGTCTATGCATAACTCATATCCTATCTATAAATCTAAGACTAAAACAATTGCAAACGTAAAAGAATAATAGAAAAAAGTGATTAACAAATGTTTTGTTTTTTAAAGGTTTATTCAAGTGTTTTTATATGCAGAAGAACAAGAAATAAATCAGTAAAATACAATGCAAAAATGAATAGATCAAAAAATAGCTTTAAACAAAATACTGAAATACAAATTTCTCTAATTCCCTTTTCATTCCTACTAAAAATTTCTGTGCAAAACGAGAATATTTCTGTTCAATAAACATACCCGATATCCGACGAAACGAGCAGCAAACAGTCTCGGCCGGGAGGTGCGACGCGTGAACGGAGCAGCACACAGTCGCAAACAACTCAAGAATAATCAAACCGGTAAACAGTCCTACATCGCGGGCGATTTATTTATAAACAATAGTTTAGCCGAACTTTTTTAAAAGTAAAAGTTCGGTCGAACTTTTGTTAGAAGTTCGGCCGAACTCTTGTCGCCGGTTTTCCCATTTCTGACGAAAATTCTGTTTTCCCACGCCGTCAGTGTGCCGTCAATCTAAATGGAATCAGGAGTTCAGCCGAACTTGATAACGAAGTTCGGCTGAACTATTAAATAGTTCGGCCGAACTTTATAAAATGTTCGGCCGAACTATTGCCGATAAAATTTTTCGGCCCCCGATTCTCACAAAAGTGTAACCCAGCTTCACGTTTCTGCCCAGGTATTATGTTATTTTTGTTGATGAATATTCTCATAGATGCTGGATCTTCTTCATGTAGAAGAAGGATCAAACATTCTCAAAGTTCTATGAGTTTAAAGCATTGGTGGAGAAGGAGTCGGGGAAGCAAGTGAAGGCTCTGCGAAGCGATAATGGTGGTTAATATATCTCGAATGAATTCGAAGAGAACTCATAGCGCCTCATAACCCATAGCAGAATGGGGTCGCGGAAAGGAAGAACAAAACGATCGTGGGTGTTGCACGAGTTATGCTTGAGAGGGAGCTAGACTTGCATGCAGAGGAGGAACTGCTTGTTCCTGAAGATGAGCCACAAGATGTGGATCAACCATAGGAGGAGGATCATGGAGTGGAGGGGTCCACTCATGCAGAGCCAAACATCAAAACTGGCAGAAGGCGTACCATAGAAGCTGAGAGGCTGAAGCTTGATGTGGCACAGAATGTAGGAGCCCCTACTTCACAGCGTAGACAGAGACAGCCTCCTTACCGATTCACTGGATACATGGCTCTCATGAGCAAGTGTATTGTGACAAAGATATATTCTTTTTAGGAAGCAGTGCAGGAGCCCACATGGGTAGATGCAATGGTGGAGAAGTATGAATCCATTGTCAGAAACAGTGCTTGGGAAATTGTTCCAAGGCCGGTTGATAGATCAATGGTAGGTTCAAGATGGATCTATAAGGTAAAGCAAGCTATTGATGGGAGTGTTGAGAAGTATAAGGTAATATTTGTTGCCTGGGCCTTCTCATAGATCGAGGGGATTGATTATGAAGAAACCTTTGCACCTGTCGCATGATATTATTCCATAAATACCATCCTTTCTCTCTCAGCGCAGATGGGTTGGCACATTCATCAGATGGATGTGAAGACTGCGTTCCTTAATGGGATCATTGAGGAAGAAGTGTACATTGAGCAGCCTGAAGGATTTGAGATCTTCAGCGGCGAGTCGCATGTGTGCAGAATCAAAAGAGCGTTGTATGGGCTAAAGCAAGCACCCCGTGCTTGGTACACTAGGATCAACATATATTTCACTGGACTTGGCTTCACCAGGAGTGAGGTGGATGAAAACCTATACCAGATTGTGGTGGAGGGTAATATTTTAATCATTGTTCTTTATGTTGATGATTTAATACTGATTGGTGATGAGCAGCTAATACAGTCATGCAAGGAGGACCTTGCAAAGGAGTTTGAGATGAAGGATATGGGTCTCCTTCATTATTTCCTTGGATTGGAAATATTACAACGAGAAGGTGAACTGTTTGTGTCTCAAGGAAAGTATGCTCAGGAGATACTCGGTAAGTTTCACATGGAGGACAAAAAACCCATGGATACTCCTCTTGCAGGAAATTTGAGGAAAGAGGATGCTACATCGACAGAGGTAGTGGATGCTACTGTCTATCGACAGTTGGTAGGTTTGATCATGTATTTAGTTAATACAAGACCGGACATATGCTATGCGGTGAACCAGCTTAGTCAAGCGATGGTTAAGCCTACCAAGCTCTTTTGGAAGGCGGGCAAGCATGTCCTGAGATATCTCAGAGGCACATATGAGTATGGCTTATGGTACATACAGACGGATGAGGTGAAGTTGCATGGCTTCACGAATGCAAATTGGGCAGGCAGCCCAACGAACAGAAAGAGCACATCAGGAGGGGTTTTCAATATCAGATCTACAACTGTTTCTTGGTACAGTAGGAAACATAGATCTGTGGGACTCAGTTCAGCGGAAGCGGAATACATGGCAGCAATTCAAGCTACATGTGAGGCTATCTGGATGAGGAAGATCCTGGTCGGTTTGTTCGGTTCTCATTTAGATCCTACAGTGATTCATTGTGATAATCAGAGTTGCATTAAACTCTCGATTAATCCTATGTTTCATGATAGATCTAAGCATATAGATATTCAGTATCATCATATCAAATATTGTGTGCAGCAGAAGATCATTTTGCTTCAGTACATTCCTACGGAAGATCAAGATGTAGATATTCTGACGAAGGCGCTCACCAGGAGAAAATTCAAATACCATAGAGACATGATCGGGGTGAAGGATAATCCCTTTCTTGTTGAGAGGGAGTGTTGAGATTCAACAAGATGATGATCCTAGTGAAAATTAAGCACCTTCACTAGGTGGGGCCCGCAAGATATTTTTAGGTGTATTTCTATTTTTAGAATGGTGAACATATTCTAAAATTAGCAGGATGCTGACTCTAGCTAGTTGATAAAATTCTATATTTAGATGAGTTTCTATTTTTAGAATAAGGGCGAAGCCTATTTATAGATCGCAAATCTAAAAGTAGAATGCATGTCGATTATTATTAGCCTTTAATGATAATCAGACAATAAATAATAACTTATTCTCTTGGAGCACTTGATTTCAATTAACTGATGTAGCAAACCAGTTAGCTGAAGAAATTATGTATTCTAAGGTTGGTTGGTGACTCATGCGTGATGGAATTCGTTATAACTGATTGTGGAAAAGTTGTAACAGATTTGGAAGAGTAATTATGGGAGTTGTTATTTAGTTTAACTCAGTTAAGTGAGTTAAAATGAGTTGTGCTAGTTGTAACTAAAGATACACTAGTGAAATATGAGTGAATTAATTATTTTAATTAATTCACAAGTAGTGTCTTACTTGCAATTGAAGAAATACAGCTGTTAACTACTTGCATGTGAGATCCAGTGGAGACCCAGTGGAGAGATAGGTGAAAGGGTGTGTTTGACTATCTGTTATGACTCTAGTGATGCATTCAATGCATCTACACACACATTGGAGTTTCCAATGAGGATTATGCAGTCAAGGCAAGGCAAGATTGAATTCATTCAGTGATCTTCTTTAGCAGGGATTCTGCAGTGGAGGCAGGCTGTCAAGAGGCAAGAAATTAGTGCATAGATATGCAAATTTCTGCATGACAATGTTAGACGATTGTATATTGTACTGAGAGCTCTATGAGTTGAGATTTTTATGAGATTGTTTCATGATTCCATGATATACCTAATATATGATAGTTTGGGTTTTTAGCTTTAAGCTTTCCCGGTAAAACATCTTGTTATGTGCGCTTGATTTTTATTCATATGTTTGCAATTGGCAATTTAATTTTTGCAAATAATTGAGTAGAAGGATTCTGTATTTAACAATGGATTTAATTATTAGACCAGGGGAGTCCGGTAATATACATGTTATTCTATTAAAATTATACAGTCATGACATGCGTAGATGGGTCTTCTCCAGAATTTCCATTGAATTTTGGAATGCTCGAGGGTAATTTATGAGGACTCACCGACCACCAAGATAAATAATGAATGTGATCATTGGTGAGCCGGTTTAAATATGGTAACTCTAACATTGCAACAAATGGAAACTGTCGATTAAGTTCAGGTTGAGAAAAACCAAGATAAGATGGAATTTCCTGGGCAATAGGCCTTTGCATACCAACAAATGGATTCTGTTGTTGGTAACCTAGATAGGGGTCACTACAAGGAAAAGACCCTCTAGCAGAGGTTATAAAGGAGGTTTCTAGTGTTACAAAATTGGCCAAAATTGTCAAAAAAACATTTTATACAACATCCGTTTATGGTTACGAAGGTTTTGGCAGAGCTTTTAACGGAAATTCAACACAACTAAAAAAACTAGGCGGCCGGAGGTTATTACGGATGTTTTTTTCATCAGTACGCTACTAAGGTTTCAACGCACCGGTGCGTGTCATCTAGACGGTGGCCCCGGGGCGGTAGAAGGTTCCTGCACCAAGGCGTCAAGGTATAAAACCGCACCGGGCGGAGTGTTGGTGATACAACGCACAGGGTCGTACCAATTGGTCTTGGGATTTGTGCAGTGCCCATAGGCCGTCTCAACGCACTGGTACGTAGACTTATAGAAATGCACTGGTGCGCTGTATCAGACAAACACACCGATAATTATAATTGGTATTGGCATTTTTGCGGTGCCCATACGTCGTATAAATGCACCGGTGCATAGTCTCACATAAAAGCACCGGTTCGTAATATCGCACAAACACACCAAGATTTTTAATTGGTTTTGGTATTTGTGCGGTGCCCATAGGTCGTAGAAACGCACCGGTGCGCTGCAACATACAAACGCATTGGTGTACAGTAACTGACACACATCGGTGTTCATTTGTATTTTTAGAAACATCGACCTGTGATAGTGCAATTATTGTGATTTTTCTAATTATTATTCATCAAAAGTTGACACATATTATAAAAATATTCCTATTAATTAAATTTTTATTAAAGCATTTGAATGTGATGTTTGGATTAATTTGTTATATTATATCACAATTATTGTGATTTTAAAAAAATCATTATTCATCAAAAGTCGACACATATATATTTTATAACAATATTCATATGAATTAAATTTTTATCAGTGCATTTAAGACCGACAATGGAGAATGCAATCGAATAAATTAAAACATATATATATATATATATATATATATATATATATATATATATATATATATATATATATATATATATATATATATATATATATATATATATATATATATATATATAAGACATTCTTTGTCATACAAAATGGGACAGTTATTGGTATCCCTTTATCTTTCAATTGGGACAATATGTCCATTACATTAAAGAAAATGTCTAATTTCACAGACATTTTTCAAAAAATACAATGCCTTGCTTTGATATCCCAACATAGTGATCATCATTCTTCGCTTGAATTGCTATCACTGCTAGAGCTACTTCGATGACTTGGGTTATTTTCAGGAATGTTTTTTTCACGGTGTTGATTGTTTTCTTCTTCTTCGCCTTCCATTTACAAACATAAAAATAAATTGTAATGAGTGTATATACATTGGTAAGAATAATGAAAATTGCAATATTAAATAATATACATCAATGTAAATCGAAAAGAAATGATGTACCAATGCAACAATTGATTCATAAACTATCGACATTCTTTCAAAACCATGTAACATGCCATCTTTCAAGATTTGATCTATTGGCGTAGTGCCATACTTTGTTTCCTGCAAGTTTTATACCCCATAATAAATCATATATTTAACATAAAAGATTTATTTTTTGTATTAATTATAGACGGAGCTAAGTAAAACAAGATCGATAGATGCTTACAAATTCCACAATTAAGTTCTGATCTTCCAACATATACTCACAACCCATATTTAACCCAATTTCAATCAATTCCTCTTATGGTTCTTCTTTGTATGTTAGCACCTGTTTGAAGACATTCAATGATGTTTTTTGTAAAACAACTTAAAATATTTAAAAATCAAATCTAGTTAAGTTGTTATAAGGAAGTAACAATTACTCACAAACTTAGATATAAATCCTTTTCCTCCTCGTCAGCCTGTTTTATGTGTTGAATGGGTTCCATTTTCTTTTCTTTTATGCAAGAAAATACTTGAAAGTTAATATTTAATGCTAAATTGTTTATTTATTGTACCTAATGATCGAAAAATTCAATGATTACATCATTTGAAGCACGTTGTTGTTGACTTGGCTCCTCTCGTGATTCAATTTTGTCCATTTCTTTGACCATCTTCTTGTACACCTTTTTGGACATTCCTACTGGCATATTTCTCATATCAGCTTGTTCATCTTTTGAGATTTTCATAATCTTCCTGAAAATGTAACATGACAATAAACTATTTAATTTTTATATTGATATATGAAAAGTAAGTATAACAAAAGTGACATTTATAAATAATTCTAGACAAACATCTAAAGGAATATTGCTTTTTCATTTCTTTTTTTTTGTTGTTGTACTTTTGCTATTAAGAAGTTAAAAGTCGACATGTCTCATTGACCAATTATCTGGAACCTTTTCCTGTAGTTTAGATAAAATTTGGTTCTTTGAATCATTGGAATTATTTTTTTATTGTAAGTGGAAATAACGTCTATATATTCGTTCCACTAGATCCCTCAAACTTTTGTAAAATATTTCCCCCCTTTTGTTAACCTCAGCACCACTCCAGATGAGCTAAGGAGCAATTCATTTTCATTTGCATGTTCTATTTTTTTTCTTTTCGTAGAACAAAATTCCTTTTCTAAGTTGTTGGTCTCTGTAGAACATTAAACATATGTGAATTAATAGATTGTTTGACACATGTTATCTAATAATTTTAAGTATATTATTAATGAAAATTAAAAAAAAACTCATATTGGATCGATAGTATTTTTTCATTCACATGATTCATCCTTTTGCAACTTTTCCATCAAGATTTTACACTCTTCTGGTCCTAGATTAGAAATAATCTTATCGAGCTTCGTCATTTTGTGGCTTTGCATGATACACAGTAAATAATACATATTAGTTAAACTTACATATAGTTCAAAAATAATATTTTTTGTAATGAATTTACAAAGAACTTATCTTTTTTTCTTTTCTTAATGTGTTATCAATATTTTTGTTACTTGATCTCTTGTCAGTCATTTCTTTATCAATCTGAAACCTGTACCATATCATTTATTAATACATTTATAAATAAATTGTCAACATTTCAGGTAAAAAAAAATCTCAAGAAACCAGTGCGCCATTCATTCTGTTTGCACCGACGTCGGTGCGTGGAGGTATTATAAACGTACTGCACAAATAGTATAATAGGGCATACGTTGCTATCCTCGTAACATAGCTCACTAGAGCCCTATTTTAGATATGGCGCATCGATTAAAAAAAAATTGTTTATAAAATTTTTATTACACAAGTATTGCACGGTGCACTATGTTACGCATGGCGCATCGATAAAAAAATCCACTCTTTTCAAAAATTCATGCAAGGGCCGACATGGATTGGGATTTGACTATGCAACTCGTCCCGTGGGTTGGAGGTCAATCTAAAATGAAAAGCCCTAATTCTGAAATCATAGAAACAAGGAGAAGAAAGGGCAAAAACAAAAAAAATGAAGGGTTTAGGGTAAAAATGGATAAAACTGTAGAAAAAGTAAAAAAAATAATCAATTTAATCATGAGATCGTTTGAAATTATATGCTACAGGGTTTGAATCACCAGAGGTTTTGATTCTGTTTGTTTGAATACTTCTGTTCAAACGTATTTCACTGCTCCACAGTGTTCTCATGCTCCAGGTATGTCTCCTGCAAATATTTGGCTGAAAATTTTAGCAAAAATAGTGAAATAATGAAAAATGTTTAGTATTTAAAGAATTGTTTTATGAAATTAGATTTTCGAAAATATTTTTCCGCCCATTTTTCAATTTGCTGCTTTTTTCACTTAAAGAAAATAGAGTTGTGCTATTTTTATTTGCGTTTATTTTTCACTGGTGCGTCCATTGGTAACACGACACCGGTGCATAGTAACTAAAACGCACCAGTGCACAGTAACTAGAACACACTGGTGTGTTTATCTGTACATTAGCACCGTTTTGTGGTTTAGGCACCGAAATTACTTTTACGTGTGTACACCAAAATTAAACATGTTGGAAATGTACATTTTGCTGTGAAAATCTTTGGGCCATTTCTTTTCAAAACTACACCTCTTCTTCTTTTAGAAAAAGAAACTTGAACCTTTCCATAACCTACAACAAGAAAAGGTGCCCCATGATCTACTTGCTGACCCATGATCTGCTTACTCATTTACATGTTCCTCCTCCATCTTGGCATCCAATTTCCTCTTTTCTCCTTTGTGCTTTCTATCTTGATCTTAACAAAATTTATACAATCTCTGTTTTATGAGAAACTAACCTTGAATTTTCTGGGAGAAATGAAAACGAGTCCTTCATTTTGCATTTGTTAGCAGAATAAGAATGATTTTCGACTAGACGATGTAGTTATTACATGTGGAGGTAATGGTTTCCCGTAGAAAATGGGTATAGGGTTGAGTAGAGGAAAGACATTGCAAAATGGGCTATTACATTAGCTTTTCCAATGGGAAACCAATTTGTAGGTGGAAATATGGTAGCTGTAGGTATCTATGCTTTTCTTCCCAAATAAATGGTCACTGGATTTCCATTTATAATACAAGTAGAATTTTTACTGGTTTCATCCAGAGAGAGCATCATTTTCAATAACAAATGGAACCAGGGAATCCTTAAGTGTATCCCATTTGCATTTTGTTTGGAATTTCGTTCTTTGATAAGTGCTAATTCACCAATACTTTCAAAAATTTGGATTTTTGGGTACCTTCCATGTGATATTCCTCGTTATCCACAGGACCACAACTCAGACAAGTTAGAGATGCCATTCAGGTTCAATTGAAAGCCGAAGATGTGATTTTATGCGACGCTAGCTTTGTCGGTAAAAGTTTATGTAAGCAAACCGAAGCTCAGAAAATAATCCTAGTTGCTTTTAAATGCATTTTGGAGAATCTTTCCCTTCATGGGACCTACCAGCCCAATCAACAACATCAGTTGATGTTTCTCTGCTGTCCTTAAGGGAATGAGAGTCCTTCCCTTCATGGTGCCCCTTGTCTTTATCGACTGCCTTGATTGATCTTGCTATACTGTCCAATCTTTCCCTGCCATCCTTGTAAGAATGAGAATCATTACCTTCATGTGATCTATTAGACCGTTCAAGGGACTCAATTGATATCTCTTTAACATCCCTTAGCGAATAGGACTCCTTGATTTCAAAGGACCGTTTCACCTTGATAGTTGCTAGAGCGTCGACAGGTATTTCTCTATCATCAACTCTGCTCTCCCTTTCTCCATCATGGGACCTCTTAACCCTATCACCGGCCTCAACCGAATGCTCTCTTTCGGTCTCAACCGAGCTTTCTCGATTGCCCTTTTCAGATTTTTCATAAACCTTTTCTCCTTTTGTACTCTGTTGAGTTCTGTAGCCGTCTGCATCCCTGTAAGCATCTTTGTCCGTATTTCTATTTGAATCACTCATTTTCTATTTTATAAACCTTCTCAGCCGAAATTCGAACTCTCGTCTTTTCAAACCCTCATCTCTTCAGAAAAATTCTTGCCCACGATTCGAACCCTCCGATACTCCAATACTGCACTTTACAGAATAAATTTTCCTTCTTAGAAAAGATATTTCAATGACATACATGGTTCATGTGAGGTTTTAGTTAACCCTGTTCCGGTGCGCGGGGTTTTATAGGCGCACAGGTGAAATTTCATAAGATCGCGGTTTATGTTTTGGCACGATGTTTTATGATGCACTGGTGCAGAAGAGTTGTGAGGCATCGGTGCGCTACACTACTAATATGCACTGGTGTGGGTTATGATGATAAGCGCACCAGACAAAAAACTAGGAATCTCTGCTAGAAATGGCGTACTGTATAAAGTTCTTTTTTTTTTGGTATGTAAGATCATAATAAAATAATGATAATTCTAAAGTACATGAATTTATTTGCATTATTTTCTAAACTTTATTATGTTACAAAAATTCATATTATTCTACATTTATTATTTTAAAATTATTTACAAATTTACAAATTTAAAATTTTAATAAAATCATTTCACATTAATACAATTAAAATTTTAACATTAATACAATTAAAATTTTACAAATATTCTAGATACAATTAGAATTAGAATTACAATAAAAATTACAATTACAATTTTACAATTTTACATACAATTACGATTAGAATTACAATTACAATTTTAGAATTTTACATAAAATTACAATTACGATTAAAATTTTACAATTAAAATCATTTCACAGTAATACAATTAAAAATTTTCAAATATTTTACATACAATTAGAATTAGAATTAGAATTAGAATTACAATTTTACAAATATTTTACATACAATTACAATTAAAATTACAATTACAAATACAATTACAATTTTATAATTTTACATACAATTAGAATTACAATTACAATTTTACAATTTGTCATATATACAATTACAATTAAAATTACAATTACAAATATAATTACAATTTTTGATTTTTATACAATTAGAATTAAATTCCTGATTTTACAATTTGTCATATATACGATTACAATTAAAATTACAATTACAATCATTCTAAATTAAATATTACAATTACAATTAAAATTTTACAAATATTTTACATACGAAATTCTGATTAAAATTACAATTACAAATACAAATACAATTTTACAATTTTACATACAATTAAAATTAAAATTTCAATTACAATCACGACATAATATTTAATAAATATCATGGTCATTTAATATTAAATTAATTAATAAACATCACGACATGATAACCATCGTAAAAACATCATATTTGACTAAAAAACACATTCAAATTCGCTAACATCATCATGATCATGATCATCTAACAAAACACAATTAGCATTGTATAACATCATCACAACACAAACATCAGATATACATCTCATGTCAAATAACTCATGCTATCACATACACATCTATCTGCAAGCTACATATTAAATGAACATATCTAACATGAGCTAAAAATATACACATCATGATGATCACCAACATGAAAATTAAGTACAACTGCAACATGAACATAACATACATGGACCACATATATATATAATGTTAAAAATATACAACTGTAATATAAATGTCATGGATCAGCTGGTGGTACAACGTCAATAACAGTACTAGTCGAGGCCTGCTCCGTCAATGGTGCAACCTCGACGGTCGATGGTCCAGCTTGCTCATGATAATGAGTACTGTTGGATGCTACAGGCTGCTGAATGGACGTGGCCGATGGTCCAGCTTGATCTCCATGATGGCTGCTGCTAGATGCTAGTGGAGGCTGCTCATATGGCGCAACACGAGGTGAACGATCATGAGATGATGAGTCGTTGCTCGCGGACTATCGATCACGTGCTGCATCTTGACCATGCCTATAATGTGCAACGGTCCTCCTCAACTGCGTAACTAAGGTCGTAGCTCCTACGACATGCTGCATTAGGCTGTACATGTCACGCGACATGCCTCTCCACATCTATAAAGACCTACCATTGGCCTGTATGTCTCTCATATGAGTGGCCTTGATGCCTGCATCAAAAATCAATGTAGTGAGTTGGTCGCCCAACTCCATCCTGTATCTAGTATCAATCCGACTGCACCTAGCAAAAGGTGGTACCGGCACACTAGCAGAAATAGGTCTCTCTGCACCAGCCTCCTGATGATCCTCGGCATCTAGCATGCCTTGATCATCATTAGGATCCACACCTAGATCATGTGGTGGTGCCGGCATATCCTCGCCATCAAAAGACGCAATGTCTGCAAAATATATACAAGTACACAACAATAATTAGACAATTTCGTTACACAATTTAATAAAAACAAGTTAAAGAACATGTTAGAATAAATTTAAATAAAATAGTAATATTACCTCTATCATCTGGTGGCTCATCATCTGTGAAGAGAATGTTTGCACACCCTCGCGGATCCAATCCAGCATAAGGACAGGGGACCATAATGAGGGGATGCAACTCGTCAACACTGGCTAGAAACTCCAGTGCATCATGTGATATCCTCACTGGAAACATAGTCTCACCCATCTTGGGCATCATTTGACCCCATATGTGCATCCGTGCCTCGAACATCGACCTATGAGGCTGCTAAAAAAAAGTAGGCCTCGTCTCTAGAAACCTCTCAAAAAATAAACAAAAAAGCTCTGAAGAAAAAGGGAAGTTGACCCTCCCTTGTGCATGAGCATGACATCTATCTAAGGCTGTACAGAACTGTAGTAAAAAAATGGCAGACCACCTGATAAATCGTGGCTCATGTACTAAAGAATCAACATAATATAGAAGTGAGCAACTAATGCGTTGCCCGTCACTGGTGTTGTGTGAAATGGTCGAAATCAGAAGTAAGAGACACCTCACCTCCTCACTACTAAATGCACCAATATGTAACTGACCTCCGGCGACCTAAAAATCTGAAGGAGATAGTACATCTGCTCCAATGTATCTCTGGGAGTACACTAACTGACTCCCTGCTATATAGCCAGCTAGAACCTCTAGGAACGAGGGAAATCCACCCCTCTCCTCGATATCCCTGTAATGAAATATATTTCCTCCTCAGTGGGCGTGTACCACTGCTTATGCACAAATTGGAAAGCCTGTCGGTGGACATTCCACCCGCGGATAAGATATCTCAAAATCACACCATGGCCCTTTAGGGAAGTAGCCTCCTCCTAGAACTTGAGGCCTACCTTCCTTAGGAGCCCTTGGGTAGCTGCTATAATAGGGCGAGGGTACGCATATTTTCCCCTCTCTTGTGCCTCCCACAGGCGAATCCTCTTCCTGTTGTTGCTGTTGTTCTCCCTCTTCTCTCTGAATTATTGACATATTAAACATTTTTTTTTTATTAAATGAGACATGTATTTAGGAATATAAATATATATTTTTTTTGGAAAAAAAAAAAAATAGTCGGTGCGCCACAAAAAGCAGTCATGCATCGGTTCCGGTGCGTCTTTTGTTTTTCGTGCACTGGTGGTGGTGCCCTAGATGACATTCAATGCACCGTAGGAGGTGCATCTAAAAATTTTCAGAGCACCGTTGACTATGTACGGTGTTAGGAGTGGTGTGCTGACTAAAATATACACCTCAACGTGTATAGTTGGGTCAGTGCATCGACCTCCTGACTTCATTACATAGTCAATGGTGTGGTCTTTTACCAGGCCGTACCGTTGACCCTGTCTAAATGTTGAATGTGGTGCGCTAACAAACATACTTTCCCCCGAGAGGATATGTCCATCAATGCACCGTGTTGCTGCTATTCCACATGTTCAATGGTGCAGCCTGAAAATTTTATAGGCAGCATCGCTTATCGGTGCGAGCCGAACGGCTCGAGCGCATCGCGCGACGATTTTTTTCTTCTTCTTTTAAATGGTTAATTTTAAGGTTATTTGAAATTATAATATGCTAAAAAGCTTAATTATGGAAAAATAAGAAAAATACCTATACATTTGGCCGTTGAGGAGGCATATTGGCTATAGAATTTGCAAAATAATTTTTTCCCACCATTTTGAAAAATGCAAGCTGGAGATTGGTGGGCAATGCACAACAGCAATGCATGCAATGGGTGCAATGGGAGCACCAATGCCAGGGCGACTCAGACAAGGATAAATTGCACTAGTGCTTGAGAGTTCTGGACCACTGAGAAAAGTGAAAAATGCAGTTTTTTGGTCGTAATTTTTTTTTACTTAACCCTCTTCTTCCAGTGCGCGTGGTTTTATAGGCGCGTCGGTGCGGTTTCTTAATACCACACTGAGCGGTTTCCATTTTGGCACGGTGTTTTATGACGCACCGGTGCGGAAGATTTGTAAAGCACTAGTTATTTATAGTAATACAACGCACCGGGCGGGTGTGTACGGAGCGCACGGTGTCTGGTGTGCCAATGTTTTGTGCACACCGTTGTTTTCTCTTGTTGAGTGCATCGGTGCGGTTTTGGATGATAAGCGCACCGAATGAAAAACATCTGCAAAAACCTCCGCCCGCCAACCTCCTCTAGTAACTCCGCTAGAAACGGATGTCTGGGGTATTTTTATAAGGGGTTCCTCAAAAAAATCTGCTAGAGGGTCTTTTCCTTGTAGTGGGTAGGCTTGTTGACTAGGACCTACATAAGCTTGATACTATGGAAATGGTTATTGTGGCTGCCATGGAATTCAATAAAACGGCTTCCGACCAGGATAATTTGGACCCGGTTGTGAATAGATAGGGCTAGTAGAAGCCTGTGACAAAGGTAAACTAGCCTGTGGTTGTGAAATTCCTGATACAGATGGTTGTTGAATACTAGCCTGAGAAGAAGAAGTATGTAGACCCAAAACTTGAGGGTTAGGGGTTGAAGGACCCGCTTGAGCAGACTGACCAATAGCCATAGAAGAAATAATAGGCGTAGTAGGCACAGATGCAACAGGTTGAACTGGTTGATATTGATACACAACCGTTTGCGGCTGAACATGAAAAGTAGGCTGCCATTGACAAACAAGCATTCCAACATATGATTGACCTAAAAATGACGGAGTATTGCCATATGGACCGAACATCTGTGGTCCCCTAGCATATGGAGTATAAGGATATTGCACATACTGACTTTCATATGATGGGTATCCAACATATACTGGATAAGATGGACGATAATTCAATGGAACAACCTGATATTGAGCTGATGATGTCAATAAAGGATCAGGCCGTTCAATACTCGTAAGAGATAAACAAAATAGAATTCTAGATGATGACATGAGCAAAGTCCATGGACTAGAGGATACACCAGAGTAGGTTCCATTTAAAGCCTAGTAACCTAGTGAGATGGACAAATCACCATAAAGATGAGACTCGGGTTTCGTCGAAAACATCGAAGATGAAGAAACAGTAGATGTTGTCACAGTTTTAATAGATGGTATAGTATGGGATGCTGTCTCTGCCATGGTTAAATAACCCAGCAAATACTCTAATGAATCTACGGGAACTTGAGAGTGAAAAGGATCAATAGGAGTAGAATAAGTCAAACGAGTAAAAGAGTGATACAAATGAAGCCCCGACCCAAAATGAGTGGGAGTTTAAGGGGTTGTATCTTCCTAAATTTATTCCTCTATTGAAATAAAATTAGGTGGAAGTACTTCACCATCAGGCTCGAGATAAATTTCAGGCGGTAAACTCTACGGTAAAGAGGAAGACTTGACAATTACGAATGATTGAGGATCAAACGGTTACACTGGAACAACTTCTTGTTGTTCAACTTCGGGATCAAGATGTTCTGGTAAAAGAACAATGAGTCTTGGATCGACTTCTATTTGAACAAGCTTGAGTTCTGGATTTACCGTTTCACTGGATTGAATTTTAGTGTCCTCTGGTAACTAAGAGGGTTTCGTCTCGACAGTAGCAGATAAACTGGGATCAGTCGAAACGACTTGAGACTTGGTACTCAAAGGATCAGATGTATCTGGTATATCAGATGATGTAGCACCAAGAGTTCCAGAGGTACCAGACTCGGTAGGTCGAGTGCGCCTTCTTCTACTAGGGGTAGCTTCTGGCGGTAATGGTGGTTTATTCACTGTCTTACGCGAACGCCGAGGAAAGGGTTAATCTTCTTCCACGATTGCCAATTGATTTTATGCAAAAAAAAAAACAAAAAGAGGGTAATGCTAGGCAAAAGGTTTACCAAGAAACTGTGAACTGCAATATACTGCTCCGTAAACCAAGGACTTATGTACATGTTAGAAATCTCCCAGAATGCTATTTTCGGTGTATCACAGGTACAAGACGACCGAATTTGTTACCTATGGATGGTAAGAAACCTAAATTTGTCCCCCCAAATATACGCAAAGGTACGTGGAGGCCCAATTCGTATTAGCGCTGTATAATGTGAAACCACACAGTGAGAGCATCCCCTTATACTTTTCATACTAGAACACCTTCTGATATACTCGAAAGTACGTGGACCAGCTCCGATATACTTACATACGTGGAATGAGGTATCACACTCAAAATGTATCGCAGACAATTAACGACAACTGCTATGTTTAACGACGTCAGAACACGTCTTCTAACCTAGACCTCTAAATGTTATCGTTAATGTTACAATGCTTCCTTAGATAAATTCAGATAAATTTTATTTTGATCTTGATTATCAGTTTGTCTTTCAGGTTCACTACGAGATGTATTGAACATTCTTGGAATGCAGTTAGAATGATAAGCATTCGTTTCGAATTGATTTTCGACAATGAAAAACTAGTTTCAAGGGATAGAGAAATCATATTATATGCAATCAACATTGAGCACATCTAAATGCAATTTCCCTAAACCATTCATATGCAACACTCACAATCTCTATATGAAAATGCAGGTTTTTCTTTTCAATTTCTTTTAAGTTTAGATGAACGAAAAAATAAAATAATGCACATACAATCACTCAAAAATTTCAAGAGAAATGAAGAATGAAATGAAAATTCCTCTTTTCGAAAATAATGAATTCATCAAGTGTAAAATTTAACTTTGGAACTATTCGACAATGAAAAAGAAAACAAAAAGAAACATTGATTAGATAAATCCAAAGTGAGGTAAGAAGAGTAGAAGCAATATGGTCTCTAGAGGGAATCAATCACTTGAAACTTCAGCAAGCAAGACACTAAAATGAATTTGAAAAAGAAAAAATATGATAGATTTTGGTTGGTCATAGGGCAACACACCCCTGATTGGGAGACAGTGCATTGCAGAGCATTGTCCCTAAGCCAGTAGTGCTATGCAGAGCAATGTGTCAAGACCAACAGTGCGTTGGTGCCAGAGGACTCTTTGAAAAATAAATCAAACACACTACTTTTGCTAAAACACATTCAAATGAATAAAATTAAGCATGTAAAGTCTACTAGATGTTGATGGACAAGGAAAAAACCACCAGGGACGATTTTTCGATCCCTAGTATGGTCGCCAATTTGTTTTACGGAAATCAGACCTATAGATAAGTATGCTTTCCCTAAGTTTGGTGGTGCACTTAGACCAACAAAAATAAAGATATCTAACCTTTTCCCATAAATTGAATAGATAAAGGGAAGAAAACCTACTTTTAATATGTTCACTTTTCCTCGCCTCCCTTCGTCTCTTTCGTCACTCTCAATCTAGCTAAACTCACTTGATTGATACCTGCAATGGCAAACAGAAGACATAAAACAACATAAAGGAAATATGATCTATTCAAGTTAAAAAAATTGAATCGATTAAATTCATAAATACACATATAACATCATTGACACATGCATTAGGAAAGGAAAAAATGTCTTTATTATGAAGTAGAAGGAAAAGTACAACGAGTTGATCGATTCGTTGTCACTATTTTAACTTTAGTCCCATCCTCATCACATCCAACATCAACAATCCAAAAACATCACAGTACATGCACAATACCTCTAAGAGTTGTGATCTCACCAACATAACTCTACTCAACAAAAAATCCTACTCTCTTGTGCACTATGATCAATTCTCTATTTATAAGTAGATGAAGGTAGTTTGACATAAATGAAACATTGAATGGATTTTCCAAAAATGGGTGAAGAGGTTTCCTTGTTCATGGGAATAGGAGGATAAGAGGTTTAATGGCTCCATGGTGTCCATATTCGAAGCTATCAGATGAGGTGAAAGCTGGAACAACTTCTAGAAGCCACTAGAGGTTCGGAAGATTCTCGAAATCCAATGAAAAATTCACTCCCAATTTACAAACACACTCTAAAGTGGGCCTATATCCTCTACAACACAACCTTGCATGGGAGTATATGCTCTACAAAGAAATTACTGTAGTCTAGGGATGTGTTGATGGCTGAATGGGGCACTTCATTTGGCATCTAAGCAGTGAAAATTTCATAAAGGAAAACCACCAATGGAATGACTTTTTTAGGGCATGTAGCAAATAATTTATAATATGATAGACCCTAATAGATACTGATCTGTGTTTTGGGATGATGCCCAAATTTACCTGTAACAATTCCCTAAGGACCTATGATTTTCTCCCTATGCTCTAAGTATGGCCTGTTGATATTTTATGACCATGAATTGATGGAATCCCTTGATTTTCCTCTTGCTCTCTCACAAAAAATCACCTCTCCTTTAAAACCCCCCCTTGCCTCTCCTTTCCTTGCATCTTCCCCTCCCTCATTTCCTAGCTACCAAGTCCCCCTCCCCCACTCTTCCTTATTCATGATCGCTTACATATGAATTTTACAGATCCACTTCAATTCCACCTTGTGCCTTTATGATGATAGTAATTATGCCCTTTATCCTTTCTATCCTTGATGTGGTTTCTCATGGGTTTCGTCGCCATGTAGTGAAGGTTCACACATGCTCGAATGCTCACATTATTGATAATCCGAGGCTAAATCCTTGGTATCTCCAACACTTCAAATTCCTGATGCTTTTTTCGAGTGGGTGTCTGAAAAAAATTATGGGTGATAAGAATTCAACCGCGCAACAAGACAAATGAATTGCTGATAAAATGGCTTGCTTCTTGGTTCAAACTCTGTTATGTTTCTCAGAAAATAAATTCTCTAGTCCATGGTCAAGTAATTGGGTAAATTCTAGGCTTGTGTATTCAATTGTGGCATCTAGATGGGCCTCCTCTGGCATCCCCTATGAAGATCCTATTTTGGCTCTATCTCTAGCACCAGGGAATTCCCAGTCTCATCACTTTTGTACATGGGTTATCTGGAGGAAAGGCCTTTCAGGCTCACAAGTTTCTTCTTCTGACCCTGGCTCTCTGACTTTATAGAACACTTGGGTACTTTATATTGGTAATCTCAGAGGTATCTACGAGTTTCCTTCACTGATCTTAGAATTTTTACAGCGCCTAGATAGAAATATCAACCTTTATATTTTGGATAATGGTATCATTGTTCATGAATTTTCTCTGGCTTGCTCAAGAAATTCTTTGGTTCATGGGAAAATCATAATCCAACTTAGGAATAGGGTTTGGTCTGCAAATTTGGTTGTTTGTGGAACTGCCATTTGACAGTATCAATCTGTCAACCTCTGGTTTAGTTTGGGGCATCTCTGTCTTCTCCAACACATGAATTATCTTTTCACGATGGACTCTATTTCATATTCGGGTGCTCCAATGACGGACAACCTGCGTGCTAATTACAATTTTGAAATTATCAAGAATTATATGAATTATGGATGAACTTATAAAATTTGTACCACTCACAGGTAGTGCAAGAGGAGTGCTCATCGGCTCTCAAGAAACAATTGGATAGAATGGAATATGAATTCGACACTCTCGGAGGAATGCTCACAGACATCATGCTCACCAAGACTATGCCAAATATTTAGGACCAACCTATGGAAATTCCTATCGAACCTGTAATCAACCTCAATGAGCCAACTTCAGAAAATCAGTCCCATGAACAATTTAAGAGCTACAACTTTCAATGTGACTAGAAATAATTTCAATTTTTGAGGATAAAGTAAGTAATCATAAGATCTACAAAGTACTTCAAATTCAAAAAGAAATATTTGTAGGTCTGCTGATCTCATACGATGGAATTTGGGAAGTATATATGGAGAGATGTTCTTCATATTAAAAATTGTATCAATATCCTGAATGGGAAATACATAAGGATATCCTTCATTGTCACCTTCACCATATCCATCTTCACCTATTCCTCTTCCTCCTCTACCACCTCTACCACCTCAAGGAGGCCTTCTCCCCCTCTTCCACCTCCAAGTGTTGGTATTTCACCTCCTACTCCTCCTAATAATTATTTATGTCCATTGGGAGGAAGGAATACTTCTTCACCTTCTGCCATTGACTCCTAACAAATGAGATAATAAGGTTCTTCAATTGGATTCACTTCTTTTTGTTCCCTTATCAATGGTCCTCCAAAGAAAGTTCCTTCTTCTTCTTCTTTAGTAGGTAGTTCGAGTTATTGTCCAATAAGTTGCTCTCCTGTTGAAGAAAGAAAAATAATAGCTCCAACTGAAGATTTTGGTTCATCTACAACTACCTTTGTTGAATAAGTTAGTTTTTCTTTCGTACTCATTATAGATCTTTGAACCTCAAGAATATTTCTTCTACCTACAAATGTAGGATTTCATGATATGGATGGTGATGTGGCTCTTACTACACCATGTGATATAGTGTGGCTGGTAGGTGATTGTGGAATTGAAGTTCATCCTCTAACAAATCTACCTCTAGTGTATCTTTCCATATACATGCATTCTCATGTAAATTAAATTAAGCATATGCAACTAAATGAGACGCGATTCATCAAATTATGGTTAGGAGGAATTTCAAAATGTGACACATAGGTGCTTACCTCTCAACTTACCATTCCTCCTACCCAAAGTTCCAGAAATTAAAAAACATCCTAAATTGAAAATTAAAACCTATGTATACTTCCCCAACAACAGTGCCTAAAATATGAGGAAAATTAATTTTTCTTTAAATTACATTACATTAAATTATCAATCCAGGTAAGTAACTTGAAAAGTACACTACACAATAGGTGCTAGGAATTTAGCTTTCAATCATGATGCTGAAAGAAAATTTATATTCTATGAATGAAAATAAATGAAAGATTAATTTATGAAAACATATTCTATGAAAGCATATGAAAGGAAAGGAAATATTAATCTATGAAAAGCAATGGAAAATATGATCTAGAAAACAATAGAATTTACGTTTATGAAGGCAGTTAAAAGCACATAAACTTTAATCTATGAAAACATGAAATTCTATTATGAGAAGGTAAAATCCATGTTATGAAAACAGGAGGCTTATTCCAGAAAAGCAATGAAATCTTATTCTATAAAAGTAGGAAAGTATATTCTATAAAAGAAGAAAAGTTTATCCTATAAAGTCTATTCTATGGAAGTGGGAAAGTTTATTCTTTGGAAGCAAGAAAGTTTATTCTATGAAAGAAGAAAATTAATTATAGGAAAGCATTGAAAATTAAAGTATAAAATTGAAAACACTTATTCATATTTATCAAAAGCATTGAAATTATACTTATTTAAAATGAGAAATTATATCTTGTGAAAAGCATTCAAAACTGATCTACTTAAGCAACTATAAAAATTAAATCTACGAGCAACATAAAATCTATTCCATCATTTGAGAAATATGACTTATGAAAAACATGAAAATTTTTCTACTAATAAATTTAATCTAAAAATGCCTTATGGATCCTATTATGGAAAATGTGACTCGAAAGAATAAAATTACAAATGTGAGACCTCTTTTCAAATGCGCATATGTGAATTCTAGTTACAGTGGAATATATATATATATATTCTCAAGCGCTTAATCTAAACCTAGAAAAGAAGAAAGATAGTAATCAAAATGGTGAGAATGACTGTAAAATAACAAATCATCTAACCATATAAAAATAGATCAAGAAAGAAAATGTTATGCTACAAGATTCTTTCACACCACTAGGAGGCCCTCTAGGTGATCACACAGGATTAAGAAAACACATAACATTGTACTATGACTTTCACAAATTACTCATCAATAATTAATGGTAGAAAGAGGGAAATATATGATATTAGATTGGAAATAATTGTGCATATTTACTGTTCAAAATTCTATAACATTTTATGTCTATCTCTCGCTTTTTAGCAAGTCAATTCATAATGTCTTTCAAAATAAGTAACTCAGAATGATGTTGCTATAAATAAGAAAATATGGACGATGATGAGGTGTCTAATTATAAGTCGAAAATTACTTTATATGGTTCGTTGGTGACTCAGGGCATCATATGAAGATGTGTATGGATGCATAATAACCCTTAGCTTAATGTGGGATCTCAAGAATGTAAACTTGTTTGCTTGAATTCAGTTCCACCGCTAGGAAGCAGTCCTAATGCAGTTTGACTATGTTCGTCACGCGATAGGTTGACTGGAGGTTTGAACGAGCTAATGTGGGAATCCAATGGCCTTTTTGTCATGCCGAATAGGTGGAACACTATATTAGATCTTTTTGTCACTTGTTCATATGCTCAATTCTACCTCATTTCTTCCGGAACCATATGAACCTTCGATTCAAATAAAAATTGTCATAAGTGCTGCTGAAATTCTTAGTTTTTGCAATGCTTACACATTAGCTCAATTTTATAAATAAAAATCTATACAACCATAGAAATATTAATATTGGATTTATTACCTTTTGATTCCTTCGTAGCTCAGATGCTCATGTTTATGCAAAATATGAGAAGATGATGCAAACATAGGTTAGTTATGAAGGCCTCTACAATACATAAGTTATGAAACTTAAGTAACAAACTGCCAAAAAGTTGTCGATTATTAGGCCCAACAATTAATGTAAATGGGACTAGCCATGTGTGAAATTTTGAGAAAACTCTAGAAGGTTCAAACTCATAACTCTAGTTGAGGGTTAAGGGAGTCAAACCTTACCCCTAGCTGGTCATCGATCTATCATAAATACAAAGCCACTAAAATGAGTAGGGGTTCCATTCTATGCTATTGTATTTTATTCCATAATTGAGTATAGAAACTATGAGTGAGAAGTTATAAAACATAATATAGGAAGTTAAGGTTTAGTAGTAGTCTTACATGCCATAGGTCTCAAATAACTTCAAGGATAGTATATTTTCCTTTGTACTTGAATATTTCCATACTAAAGAAAAGAGAGTGGAGTAGCCTCACCTTTTAGCTGAATTTTTTCTCATAAGGGTTTCATAGGGAAAAACTTGTGTCTATTGTGGATGGCGTGTGTGTGTATTTATTTTTGTTCTCTATTCTTTCATTTCAACTATTTTATTAATATAAGAATAAAATCAATTATTAAAAAATTGAGCTATAAAGGAACATTAACGTTTGTAGTGTAAATTCCAATTATTTTATAAAATATGTTGTGATGAAC
This sequence comes from Pinus albicaulis, assembly GCA_034641835.2. Classification (NCBI taxonomy): domain Eukaryota; kingdom Viridiplantae; phylum Streptophyta; class Pinopsida; order Pinales; family Pinaceae; genus Pinus; species Pinus albicaulis. The sequence goes on along the minus strand of CM076584.1, from coordinate 1,231,755,274 downwards.
TATTCCACTGGAATATCCATGGTAGTTTACATATACAGAATTTAGATAATTAGTGGAGAGATTTAGGGAGAGATTGTCAAAGATAAACATGGAGATGGTTGAACTAAATATTTTATTATAACATATTATTATGTATTGTCATGGTCACCTAAACACACAGAGAGAATGATGTATTAAATGAAAATTCACCTTCAGAGCTTTCTTAAGTGTTTATCTTTTAATTTCCCTTAGTATATTTTTCATATGTGTTTGCATATATTTATTATTGAGTTATAAACCCAACATTTGTTATGAGAGCCTCATTTATTGATTATATTAATTTCTTTAATTGCATGCCATTTTATTGTTGATATAAGCTTGTGAATGGTGGGATCACTATTGTAATGGTGATGTTGGTTGAGATTGATAGCTTTGTAAAATTATGTAGGAGGATCAAAATGTTGGTATTGTACTTGTAAAGTGCATGCACACAGAAAAATTGAATCAGAAATTTATTGTGCTTTAGTCTCGTGTTCCTTTTGTGACCAAGAGGGACAAGGTATTGGTCCAAAGTGATGCAATAGAGTATATCCCAATAATAAAATGATTTTAAGTAGATCGAGGAGTTTAGCGAACTCAAACAACTGCAAAGGCACATGTAGATTTGTCAAAGATTAGTTGAAATTTTGTGAAGTAAAACACTAATCAATGAGTATAAGAGAATCTAATTATAATTTCTTATGGATTTTTTTCATGAAAAATGATAGAAGGGATTTAGATGGACAATAATTGTGTGTGTTCTTCTGGATAGAGAAAGAGAAACACATGCACACCACCTAGCGAGAAATCGAGGGTAGTCACTTAAATTCATCCACCAAAAGGAGAGAGTCTATTAACAAATGAAAGTGTATGATGTTTTGTGTTTGAACCTAATGAATATATCATGCAATATTTCAACAACACCACTACTATAAAGATTTGTATGTATGCTTCCAATGACATGATACCATATTTGTGAGAAAAAAACTATTAGGGCCCTACATTGACCCCCTAATTGTGTAGATAGGTTGTTATGTATGGAGGCGATATCTAATAAATAAGGCCTATGTAGTAGTGTGAAAGAAATAATTGTAAGAAGGATTACTAGAAGGTTCCTTCTTTAGAATGTTCCTAGGAGGTAGATAAAATTATATTAAGAAGTGGAAGAAATTTATTGTGATACCTTATGAAGTTTATTGCAATAAGAGCTCTTCTCAATTTCAGATTTTCCCCTTGAAGAGGTAGCTGGAAATTGCTATCATTAAAAGGTGTATAACATTTTGGAGTATTATTGTTCTTTATTAGGTTATTATGGTTGTGATCTACCATATCTGTAAAAAATATGGGTAAAACCTATTATTTATGTGTTACATATATTTCAAATTTACTAATAAACATCACTAATAGTGGTATCAAAGCACATTCATGGGCCCAAATTTTAGAAAATTCTTTAAGGCTATAAATGTGTTGTGTGATCACATGGGCCTCACTCACTAAATATCTGACATATCACGTGTGTTTGTAGCATAGTAAAAAATACCATTAATTTGACTACATATTGGAAAATACCTCTAAAAATCACATTATTTAACCCTCTACCAATATGAACCCAATACACCTTCCCAATTTAAAAATCACCTACTTTCACTAAATATTGTAGATATCCATTTTTCATTAACATTTTTTATACCACTTTATATTTTCTCATTAAGTTTGAGCTCCATTTTTTATACTTGCCAATATAAAAACCCTTTACCTCCTATTATATGCTCAGTATAATATGTCATTTTTTCCTAAATATATATCCCCCAATATTAACGCATGTGGTATGGTATTTCTCGCCCAGTGAAGCCTCCATGGTTGTGATGTCTATAAATAACATGGTGATATGTCATTCAATGAGTAGATTTATGGTATGGGAAGAATACACACGGGAGATACAATAGGTTGAACATCAAGTTGGACACCCTTGTAACCCCTACTAGTAAGCATTTGAGTAACATCACCTTAGACAACACATGTATACTTCACTTCCACGCACCCTAGGGTTGGTCATAAATCCCCAAGGTTACCTGAAAAAAACTTTAGATAAGATAATAAATCATGTTACTACTTTAGTGGCATTAAGAATAGGACTTGGAAAGATTACTCTCAAGTACCCAAATAATTGGGTGGTATGGCTAATGGTACAATCAAGCCTTCTTAGTTAGTGCCCTGAAAAATTGGGTTGAGTATTACCATTGGAACCCACACATATTTTATAGAATTATAATCCCTAGAACTTCCTTTCCCTTAAGATCCTAAAAACACTACTCCTTGCTACCAATCCACAAAATTCCTACATAACATGTTGTATTGAGAATTTGTACATTTTTCCACTAGAAACATTACTTATAGCTGCTAGTCCAAAAATTTCATACATAAACTACACTATTGAGAATTTGTAAATTATGTCAATATAGTATTATTCATGCAAAAGCATAACATCAAAGGATTTAAACAAAAAAGAAAAAATTGAGTCCTAACCACACTCCTTGTTTCATGTTGATTGCCATGGCACCACTCTCTAGTAAGCCTTTTTTGTGGAGCCACTCTCCCCAATACCAAAAAATTATCTCAACATACCCATAATGTAGTTTTTATCACCTTTGTACCACTCTCCAGTAATGTAGAACCTATCTTTATGGATACTAGAGGCTATGCGATAGCTACACAAGCCTCCTCTTTGGAAACATAGTATGATTAGTTGTAACACAAAATATGCTATAATTAGTCCTGTACTAAACAAAAATTTACTTCCAACAATTAAAATCTCACCAAGATGGACTTACTCCTAGACCAACTATCCAAATCATGGTGATGACCAAAAGGAGTTTAACCACCCAACCCCAAGGGGCCTCACTCTAACCCATTTTCTCATAACCCTATGACTCAAATGTGCCATAGAATTCCTCAAGTGGATCTGAATAAATTTAATGGTTGTAACCCCATAGTATAGGTCACTCAAATGAAACATTATTTTTCTTTGTGTATCATCACCGATGACTTAATGAAACTTCAAGTGAGTAAAATATATTATGTTAAAAAATAATGAAAATGATAGTAATGACATAAGAACTCGCAACATGGTTATATTTCTTGGATGCAGGTTGTCTCAAACTTCTATAGAAAAAATTGAAATAAAAATTGATTATCTATGCCACCTAACCAAACTTAAACAATCTAGTATAGTTGACAATTTCATCTCAAGTTTTGAGCAACCTGCCATCCACACCAAAGGAATGTTAGATACCTTATTCAAGGAATGATTTATCAATTATTTGAAGGAAAAGGTCCAGGTCCAAGTCTTAATGGATCATCCTACTACTTGGTTGAAAGCTTCTCAAAGAGTTGGGGAAGCCCTGGTGAATACCCTCACCCCACTTCCACCCCCCTGCACAAAAAAGGAAAAAAAACCCTCATTTACTCATTATCCCAATCCCTCTATTTCTCCTCTTACCAATCCCTCTCTATCCTCCCCACCCCTTAAGATCCACAAGTTAGCCCTGTTAGGTCCCTATAATGCTAGTGTAGCCCCTTATTGTTATTGTTAGTGTAGCCAAATTATTGTTATTTTTGTACCCATGTAGTCCCCATATTGTTATTATTGTGCCTCATTGAAGCCCATTGTTGTTATTGTCGTGCCATTACATTATTATTGTTATGTAGGCTTTGATTATATTGTGAACTCGTAGACTCCTATATATAGAAAGTAGGTTTTGTCATTTGAATCATCCAATAATTTTTCATTTATGTATTGTAAAGGAGGTTCCCCCCTCAAAGTGGATAATTTTTAAGTCATTGATCTATATTTTCTTCTATTTTGTGAGCTGGTTGCATAACATTTGGTATCAAAGCTTTCGATTCTAGGGTTTCTCTTCTTAAAATATTCCTTCTTGGAATTTTCACTATAAATTTTTTTCTACAAAGCTTCAAAAGTTGAAATTGAAACAACGTGGAGTATAAATCTGGGTGAAATTCATGCCAGAATTTAAGAGCTTGGTTTGCTATTATTTTGGAGATATGATCTGATGAAGTTAGGGTTTTTGCAGGCTCCAAAATTTAGTCTCAAACAAGTGACTGAGAAAAAATCATCATAATTTTCATTTCAGGGAACATATTTGAATTTTGTAAAATGTGACCAAAAGTGCACGGAATTTAGTTTCTTTTGTATCAATTTTAGGGGTGAATGTCGAAGCAAATTTCGAAATAGTGACATGTAGCATTGTGGGAGATCAGGGATAACTTTATCTTAAAGAATAAAAATTAGGTATGACCTATGGAATTGTGAAGAAGACACCGAGGGATAATATAGGACCTAAGTTCAAATTTATGGGATCCAAAATAACAGAGATACATTAGGTTCAATATCGAGCTCATAAAAAGCAAGAAAAATGTGTGTATGTTTTTTAAAAAATTCATAAATTTTGTTTCAAAAATCAGTTTGAAGTGATTCCAAGGGCATATTGAAGCATTGATATTAGTACTGGGTTCTAAAATGCCTCCCAAAAATAATTCCACACCAATTAAGCCCTCATAAATCTCTACTATTACACATGAAGAGGAATAATTACAAAATGATATATCAAAATTACGAGACCAAATGCAACAAATATCACTCTAACAGAGTAAACAAAAATGAAATGGAAGCTATGATAGATGGTATGGTAGCTAAGATAGATGGTAAGGAAGCTAATATGGAAGAAAAAATGGAAGGTTGAAAGGATGGTTTAAAAGTATACATGCAAGGTTTGAAGGAAGGTCTTAAAAGGTTGCTACAATAAATGATTACTAATGGCGAAAAGGTATTAGATGAAACTCATGATGAGAAAAAAAAAGAAATTTCTAATCATGATTCCATAGCCTCTAATGTTGGATTGAAGACCCACCATATTCCAAATATCGATATGAGGAAGTTTGATGGCAAGGATCCGGTAACATGGATACTACGAATGGAGCAATACTTTGATCTCCATAATGTGCAACACACACAAAAGGTACACATTGCAATTTTATATTTAGAACCCAATCAATTTGTATGGTATCGATGGATTATTTCTCGTAAACCACTTTTCACTTGGTCATTTTTTACGGAGGAAATGACAACACATTATGAGGATACAAAGAGCAACACCTTCTTTAGCCAATTGATAAATCTCAAACAAAAGGGTTCAATGGTGGAGCACATTGAGGACTTCCAAAAATTGAACATAAGAGTAAATTATATTACAGAGGAACATATGATTGATTTCTTCATAGGGAATTTAAAGGATAACATCCAACAAGAGGTTCACCTTTGGGAACCCGATTCATTGGAGAAGGCATTTAGGTTAGCAAGAAAAATTGAAAGAAAATTATGGTGACAAGGAAGCATACCACTCAAGGCTATAAATATGGAAGTGTTGCTACTCCTGGCCTTCCACAACCTACAAGGTTGAAACAACAATAGTTGGAAGAAAAAGTAGCAAAAGGGCTTTGTTACAGTTGTGATATCAAATACACTAAAGGTCATAAATATGTTGAGAAGAAATTATTTTACATAGATTGTGAAAAGGTGGAAGAAAAGGAATAATAAACTTCAAAAGAAGAGGGTATACACCAGGAACCCACCTTAGAGAAAGAAGAAATGAATTTGACCATATCTTGTAATGAATTGGTAGGAATTACCACTCCTCAAAATATCAAGATAGAAGGACATTCAAGAAGAAAAAGGTAATAGTGTTGATTGATTCGGGTAGTACCCATAATTTTATTCATTGTAAGATAGCCAAGGAATTGAATTTCTTCCTATATCCAACACCATAGTGTCAAGTGATGGTTGAAAATGGAGGAACTATAAATTACTCTAGAAATTGTCATAATATGTTGTGAAACCAGCTCTAAAAAGAGAAGAAAAGAGATATCAACACCTTAGAAATAAACCACTTCAAGGGGGAAAACTCCAATACATTGCATGAAGGAAAAATTCTTGGATGATACAAATGACAAAACTGTTAGGACCTCACTATGTATCATTTTAATATATATTTTGACACCACCTTACCTTTATAACCATGTTTAAAAAGGATTCCATCATCATTTTCATTCACTTTATCCAAAGGTATATAAAATCCTCTTCTTTATTATATATTTAATCTGTTTACATATAATTCCATATTACTCTTATATTTCATCATTAATCGAAGTAGATTGTTGCTAACATAAGTCTAAACGATCACAGATAAGTTATATGCTGTGCTGGAACAATCGGCCGTTGCTGAAACAGTCAAACTTCGTTGCTGAAACAGTCGACTTCGTTGCTGAAACAGTCGACTCCATTGCTGAAACAGCCAGCAGGCACGCAAATTCCGTTACCATTCGTAATTTGCGATTCTGGAAGAGTATTTCTTGGAACAATGGCAACAACATGAAGACGTGGTTACACGGATTATTCTGAAGATAGTACTCTTTTTCTATCTGTTGTAACGATATATTTTTATGGAAGAACAAAATAGCCCTGTTTTAAGAAAGAAGAACAGATTTAGGGATAAAAATAGATTTGCTCTACTGTAATTGTAAGAGATGTCTCCTCTTTAAAAAGAGGAGACATCATCATTAGAGGGAGCTTGAAAACTACAGGAGAACATTGTGTTTGAGAGGACAGGAGCTAGACTCCATTTGTAATGTATCATTTCTTTTGACAGATGAATAAAATTTCCTTTTGAGCGCTTCAATTTAATCCTTTTCCTGGGGAATCTTGTGAGAAGGAAAGGGCCCGCCTTCCTCACAAGATTCGCCTGACTGTTCCTGTAGTTTTTTAGATTTCTTATTGACATTCGCACTTTAATTTGATTCTATTTGCTGAAACACTAGTTACACAGTTCTGTAGTTTATTGAACATTATGTTTCCTTTAACGCTGCATGTGTTTAGTACATTCATTCTTAAGAAGATAAGAGATCTATTTCTGTTAATTTCCTGAATGTATGATTGATGCTGGGAAGCAGGTGCTGAAGATTCCTGTACAAAGGAATAGGGTCCTGTTTCCATTGATTGCCTTTCTTTTCCTGCAGTGTGATTAGAAACAGGAGACAGGTGTTGAAGGTTCCTGTTCATGGGAATAGGGTCCTGCTCTCTTGAGTTTATCTTTTCTACAGAGTAATTAGTGTCAGGCAGCAGGTGCTGAAGTTCCTATATAAAGGAATAGGGTCCTGTTCCCTGTTATGGTTGATTGGTTTCCTTCCTGCAGATTGATTTCCCTTTATTTGGATTCTTAACTGCAATATAGGAATTACTTCTGCTATAACATAAGTAACTTCAGCTTTGATTAAACAGGGTGTGAATAATTAGATTTGTATGATTAATAATTATGTGGCTTTTTACTACAACATTGTTTTTTCTTTTGAAATTGAGCATATCCAGTGCGTGGTTGTCTTTGGAATAAACAGACTTCCTCGGGTTGACAATTTATGTGGAGCTTGAATTGTAAAAAAAATTAAAGCGACCAACATTTTGGCGCCATTGCCGGGGAGGGAAATTATAGATTTCAAAAGCATCAATATTTTCCTTCTAGATGTGCAGATTGTATGAGAGGACGCGGAAACCAGAAGAAAACTAACCCCACAGGTGGCAAAGGCAAAGGAAGGGGAGGAAGAAAGACTTTCATTGACGAGATTGTATCAAAGGCTGAATCATCACAGAGATTAAGTTCTTGAAGACCAAAACTTCAGCACTCCCCTCAATCAGATTACAAAATAGAGGAAGTTGTGGGTCCTGAAAACATAGAGGAGCCAGTGATTAAAGAACCAGCAGTCAGTGCTGGAGAGTCAGAAGAAAGTGCTAGCAAATCAGCAGAGCACGTTGAGGAAATAATAGAGAGTATTGGACGACCAATGGAAAACATTGAGGAGCTAGTAGAAGATCTTGACGATCGAGCAAGTGCAGTAGGAGAACAGACAATGGAAGGAAACAATGAAGACTTCTTTGGTGGAGGACATGTAGATCCTGAAGGAGAAGGAAAGGATAAAAATTCTCTCTCTACCTTGGGATTTCCTATCAGTGATCTCCCTATAGGAACAAGTCCTATGAAAAACATTCCATTGTCAGCTTTACCTAACTTCCATGGTTTATCCTCTGAAGATCCAGATGAATTTCTTTTTGAATTTGATATATTATGCAGAAGTTATGATTATGTTACTAATGCTCAAAAGTTGAAACTGTTTCCAGCAACATTAAAAGGAAATGCTTTAAGATGGTTCATGAGCCTTGGGAGTCAGGTAATCACAACATGGGAGTAGATGAAACAGAAATTTCTGCTTAAATATCAAGACTACTGTCGGACGAGAGAAAAGAAGGATGAACTATTCAATATGGCACAAAAGCCGGACGAGAATCTGGAGGACTACGTAGAAAGGCTGCAGTATAATATACAGAGATCTGATCATCCAAATATAAGTAAGGAAATTCGCAAAACAATATTACTTAGAGGATTAAGGGATGATTGTTTAGACATGTTAAACATGCTTGGCAAGGGAGATATATCTAAAGAATCATATGATGAGATTGTTGAACTTTATAAGAGGTGTTCAAGGGGAGCTGCAAGGAACAGAGTAAGTAATAGAGATCCCACCTATTCAGGAGTGCAGAAATCAGCCAGTGGGGGAGAAACAAGAGCTGAAATAGGTAATTTACTTGAAGAATTTAAAACTGAGATGTTAAGTTCTTTTGCTTCACAAATTGACACTTTGCAGGTTAAGAAGAAGCAGGCTGAAGCAGAAGCAACTCTGGCTGTCTTTTGCCTGAAGTGCAGAGACAAACATCCACTAAGGGAATGCCCATTGGACAAAATACCAATCTGCACCCTTTTTGAGAAATATCATGAAACAAAACAATGTCCATCTCTACCAAAAATAAAGGCAGCATTGCAGCCAACGGAAGAAGAAGCTGAAGCAGTTTACTTGCTAACTCAAAGAAGACAATGGAAACCAAAAGGACAAGGTATGAACTCTAGTATGCCATTTAATCGTTGGAATAATTATTTTGCTTTCGGTCAAACAAATTACCCTCCCTTTAATCAAATGCAATACCCACCCTTTAATCAAATTAATTTCCCACCCATGCAACAATCAAACCCTCCCTTTGTTGATCCTACAATGTGGACTCCTTGGCCTCCACAACAACCATCTTCTTTTAACCCTTGGAATTCAAATTGGAGAAGCCAACAACTCCCGTATCCAAATCAATTGCCTCAATTCCAACAACCACTTCCTCTGCCATCAAATGCTCCGCCAAATAACCAAATGAGACCCGAGCTACCTGTGCAACCAAATCCTAACCCCAATAATAAAGTTGTGCAAGTCATTGATATTCAGAATCAGTCTATATTTCCTACTATGCAATGTAATGATATTCATTTAAGATCCGGGAAAATAGTAGAGCCTATTATTGATGATATAACTTCTTCTGATTCTGATAAAGAGGAAACTGAGAAACATAAGAAAGCACAACCACCCTCTAACAAGGGTATTGAAATAATAGAACCACCATTCCCCGAGCGTTTGGTTTTAACTAGAATGCCTGAAACACCTGCTTTTAATCTTTTAGGGGAATTGCAAAACTTGTATGTTAAAATTCCACTTTAACAGGCATTAAGAGATGTACCAATTTATGCCAGAACAATAAGGGATATTTGTGTTAAGAAACCTGGTAGGAAAACTAAATATCCCCTTACAGTACATGTGATGGGTGATTTATCTGCATTAATGTCTAGAAAAACCCCTCCTGTGAAATATGGTGACCCCGACCATCCTACCGTGACAGTTCAAATTGGTAAAACAATGATTCTTCAAGTTCTGGTAGATTTAGGTGCTGCAATAAACATAATGACCCTTGAAACTTCACAATTTTTACAGCTAAATAACACAATCAGAGATACACCTACCATTCTAGAGTTGGCTGACCGTTCTACAATTAAACCTGAAGGAGTTGTTGAAGATCTACTTATCTCAGTTGAATCTTGGAATTACCCAGCTGATTTTGTTGTATTGAAGACTAAAACGAAGCTGGGGGGACATCCTTTAATTTTGGGGAGGACATGGCTGGCCACAGCTGATGCCTTTATCAGTTGCAGATCTGGTTCAATGACAATTTCTAATGGTTATGAAACCAAACAACTTACTCTTTATCCTCATGCTACACCCATAATTAATAATGAAGATTCTATGTGGATGGATTATGATGATAATGCTGTTCAGCCCATTCTAACTATTGGACAAGCTTGAACTCTTAAAGACAATACAGAGGATGAAATAATTAATAATTTTATTTGTGAACCTTCTTCTGTAATTACTGAAACACACAATCAATTGACTGAAATTTTTGAAACAGATACCCAAGAAAAGATTGAATCTGAAGACTTATCTCAGACATTAACCACCATCTCATCTAAAAGTATAATAGTTGAAATTGAACCTGGCAAGACATTAAACATAAATCCTGATCTAACAGTTGTTGAAACACAACAGTTAATGAAGTTATTGCATGAAAATAAGGAAGCATTTGCATGGGATTACACAGATATGAAAGGGATCTCTTCTGAACTATGTACTCACCGAATTTATATTAAAGAGGGATGCCGACCAGTCTGTCAACCCCAAAGACGAATGAACCTTAATTTACGAGAAATTGTTAAATAAGAACTTCAGAAATTGCTTAATGCAGGATTTATATACCCCATATCTGATAGTGAATGGGTTTCCCCATTGGTAATTGTCCCTAAGAAAAACGGGAAATGGAGAGTATGTGTTGACTACAGATCCTTGAACAAAGCTACTCAAAAGGATCACTTTCCTTTACCTTTCATTGATCAGGTGTTGGATAGTCTGGCAGGGAAGAAATTATTTTCTTTTCTAGATGGATTCAGTGGGTATAATCAGATTATAATTGCACCCCAAGACCAAGACAAGACCACTTTCACTAGCCCTTGGGGAACTTTTGCTTATAGAGTTCTTCCATTTGGGCTATGTAATGCACCAGCAACTTTTCAGAGGGCTGTTATAGGAATTTTTTCTGATATGCTGAATGACTCTATGGAAATATTTATGGATGATTTTACTCCTTATGGTGTGTCTTTTGAAGATGCATTACAAATCTTGAGAAGGTACTTAAACGATGTATACAAGCTCACCTCTCCCTAAGTACTGAAAAATGTCATATGATGATGAGTGAAGGAGTAGTGCTTGGAAATTTTATTTCATCTCAAGGTATTCAGGTAGACCCATCTAAAATATTGGTCATTCAGAATCTTCCTGTTCCTAAAACACAAACCGATGTGAGAAGTTTTCTAGGACATGCTGGATACTACAGAAGATTTATTAAAGATTTTTCTAAGATAGCTTCTCCATTATTTGTGTTTCTTATGAAAAATGTTGAATTTAAGTGGACTAATTCTTGTCAGAAAGCCTTTGAAGAACTCAAGCATCAGTTATCTACTGCTCCTATTTTGAGGGGACCTGATTGGGCCCTCCCTTTTCATATATCTTATGATGCTTCAGACACTGCAATTGGAGCTGTCTTGGGACAAGAGGAGAATCATCTTCCTTATGCTATCTACTTTATCAGTAAGAATATGACCCCTGCTGAGCTTAATTATACAGTTACCGAAAAGGAGTTTCTTGCAGTAATTTATGCCATTAATAAATTTCGACACTATATCACTGGTTATTCTACTTTTGTGCACACTGACCACTCGGCTATTAAGTATTTAATGAACAATTCTGTTACAAATGCTAGAGTTACCAGATGGCTATTATTACTGCAGGAATTTGATATCACAATTGTAGATCGGCCTGGTAAAGAAAATGTGGTGGCTGATTTCCTTTCACGGTTAAAAACTGATAATAATATTCCAGTAGATGATTCTTTTCCTGATGAGTATTTGTTTGCAATTTCTGCTCACTCTCCATGGTATGCAGATATTGCCAATTATTTGGTTGCAGGAAAATTACCATCACACCTGTCATACAGAGAAAAGAGAAGAATTGTTCAACAAAGTGCTAGGTATAGTTGGATAAGTGGGTGTCTTTTCTACATAGTGCTTGATCAGGAAATCCAAAGATGCATTAGGGAAGATGAAGTGTATGACATACTGAAAGCTTATCATGATGGCCCTTGTGGAGGGCATTTTGCTGATAAAAGAACAACACACAAAATTTTGAGGATGGGTTACTATTGGCCCTCATTATTTAAGGATGCAAAGAAATATGTGAGGGCTTGTGATAGCTGCCAGAGAATGGGTCAACCCAATCATAGAGATCAAATTCCATTAAACCCCCAGGTAGTTTCTGAACCATTTGAAAGATGGGCCTTGGATTTCATAGGACCCATTAATCCTCCATCCAATCAAAGAACTTATATATTAGTCTCCACAGACTATATGACTAAATGGGTGGAGGCCAAAGCACTTATCAGAGCCAATGAAGAGGTTGTCCTAGCTTTCTTATTTGAAGAAATCTTCACTAGATTTGGAATTCCAAGAGAGCTAGTTACAGATGGAGGACCTCCATTCAATTCTCATGGTTTTAAGTCTACCCTTCAGAAATATCATATTCATCATAGAATGACTACACCATACCACCCCCAGGCCAATGGGTAGGTGGAAAGCACAAATAAAGTATTATAAGCCATTCTAACTAAAACAGTGAAGGACAACCGGAAGGATTGGTCTCAAAGGCTCCCTGAAGCACTATGGGCTTACAGAACTACTTGGAGAAACACTACAGGTTTTTCTCCCTATGAATTGGTTTATGGTAAAAATGTTGTTTTCCTGTGGAATTTGAAATCAAAACTCTAAGAACTGCTTTAGCTGTTAATCTTGATTTGACTGATGTGAAGATAGCTAGGTTGCAGTAGCTTTTTGAATTGGATGAAAAGAGATTAGATGCCATTCATCAAACAACCATGATTCAACAACAGAGAATGAAGTGGCATGATAAAATTATCAAACACAAGCAGTTCCAAAAAGGTAATTGGGCCTTGTTGTATGACTCTCGGTTTGAAAATTTTCAGGGTAAGCTACGTACACGTTGGCTTGGACCATATGAAGTAGATGCTGTTTTTTCTAATGGAACAATAAGACTTCTAACAATTGATGATTCTAAAACACCTCTACTAGTCAATGGTCATAGGCTTCGTTTATACCAGTGCCCTGTTTCTAAAGAGGATTTCAAGACTGCTTGCATGACTAATATACATTATCTTTTTCTAGGGGAGTCTTCTGCTCCTCACAACATTTAATTTTCTTCACTGTTTTTTAGTATTAGATTAGATTAGATTTAAAACTAATAATCCCTGTCAAGGGTTGGCATATTACAATTGAATTTTGCAGATTATAGAAAAGCTTATTAAGGAGGACAGATTCACCATAAGAAGATCTGAAGCTTCAATCACAGAAGCTTGTTCCCTTCATTTCAACCCATTTCCTAGCAATATCCCTTTATCCCATTTCTACATTATTTACCTTTTCCCATTTTTCCCACTTCTACCATTCCTGAAATATCATCCTTCGGCTAGTATTTCCCATTCCTTAATGCTGAAATTATCCCTCATCAAATATTTCCCCCACTTGTCTTAAACCCAAATCATTATATCCCATTTTCCTGATTTTCCCCTTTGCTGAAACACCAGTTTCAGCAACATGTCATTCATTTTTCCGTTGCTGAAACACCAGTTTCAGCAACCTGTCATTTATCCTTTCATCATTAAAACATCATTTCTTTCCTCTGCTATACAAGCTTTTCAGTTCTCCACTTTTACTCTTCAGATCCTTTGGGTGAAAATTACTCAGTACTGAGCAGCTCCTGATATGCTCCTGTTTTACATTTCAGAGAAACCTACAGATTCTTCCATTAATACCAAGCCTTTATGAAGCACTCTATACTTTGAATTTTAAAGACAAAGGTAAAAATATAAGGTATGCGGTTTTTATGTAATGCAGTTAAATCATATTTTAAAGAGAGGATCTTGCTCATAATGACTACAATCTCCACACACTTAAATATCATTGCACCATACGTAGGGGGGGGGGGGGAATTTCGAAAACTGAATAATCATTTCACATCATCCAATCCTCCGTCATTCTTCATAGCCATTTCTGCCGTCATTGAGACTCCATAACCTCTGTTGCAACAATTAGCTTGACCAAAGCCTGTGTTTCTATTCTCTGCGCCTCTGCATGTGACTCAAGCTAGTAGCCATGGGAGGGTTGGCTATCAGACACGAGCCTGGTTCGATAACTCTTCTTCAATTGTTCCCGGAGGTCTATCAAATCTTTCAACAAGCAGGATGGACAACATACTTCGAAAGGTTAGGAGAATTTGATCAACAACAAGTTTTAGAGTTCGCACAGAATCTTCAGGGGAATTATTCAGTGGTTCAAGGGGTCTGAATTTCAGTCACAGAGGAGGACATAGCACAAGTTTCAGGTTTTCCGGTTATAGGGGCTCGCTGGTTCAGTAGGAAGCAAGTTATTTTAAATGCACAACAAGATTTTCTTCTTCCAGAAGAACCGGTTGAACTTAAAGGCCGCGGTATAAGTCTGCATTCACTTCCTCGACCATGGCCAACAGTCGCTGAATTCATCAAGCACTACTTGACATGCGAAGGGCGTTACCAGGTAGTCTATCAACACGACTTCGTTTTGATGAATCATTTGAGGCATGGTCGATTAGTTAATATTCCCTATTATCTGCTTGGTTGTATCAAAAACATGTCATATTATTGCAGACGGGTTAAATTCCCATTGTTATCCCTTACCCATCATCGTTTATGCCAATTATTAATTCAGAAGGGTTTTGCTCAGCAAAAACCCCCTCTGAATAATCCACTCCTCATTCCCCAGCAGGCCGAAATTCCCCAGCAAGCCGAAATTCCCCAACAAGACGGAAGTTCCCAAGAAACTCCTGAGAGTCCTTATGAAGGGCAACTGGACGATATCCCAGACTCCCCAGTAATTCCGTCCTCAGAACCAGTTGACCTACCCCCAAGTTTGTCCCACTTAGTAGAGTCACCCCTTCCCACTATTCCTATCCCTAGCGATGACTCTCCAACACCCCCACCTACTCATAAAAGAAAGAGACAAACCCCAACAGTCTCTGTCTCAAAACTACGAACAAGGGCCAGATTCAAAATTTTCACTTCTTCCGAAAGCCCTTCCCCCAGCAAAGAATCTTCCCCTACAAAGAAAAGGAAAGACAATGACTTCTTTGCTTTTCTACCAAAAAGGAAAATGAAAATGACTGTTGAAACAGGAGTTACTCCCATTTCCCCTGAACCCGCCACTATCCTGTTAAAACTTCAATCCTCGCCTCCATTCCAAATCCCCCAACCCGTCTCATCCAGTGGCACTTTCACACAAGAACCAGTGCCCTGGGATAACATGACATCGTTTATGGCTCAAACAGTGACTGTCACACAAGAACCAGTCACTTACCCAGAGGCTGAAACACAAGATCCAGCCACTGTGGTACAAGAATCATACACCAAGAATGATAATACAGGGAAACCAGCTGTAGTTGCTCCACAAGAACCAGCTACAGCTGCGGATCAGCAGGCAACCCCAGCAGAATCAACCAGCACACAGGGTTCACACACTATGGCATCTTTATTGGGGGAAAATGAGTTTTTGAAATCAGAACTAGAGGCCTATAAGAATGAATTAATCATGGCATGAGAAGCCTTTGATAGAGAATTGAATCTCTACATGCTAGCACACACAGCATCAGCACAAAATAAGGATCCATGCAGAGAATACATGTGCCATGAGTGTGGTAATATTTACCAACAGGCAGGATATAAAGTAGTCAAAATTTAGGTATCTGAGGCATCTACATCAGCTGCAATTAAAGAAGAACGCCCTACTGCTCCACAAGAACTAGTAGGGCTCTCAAAAAGTCTGGAAAAAGAATCTAAACCACAGATATCTCGCCCTGTGCTAGTCAGCTCAGCCACTCAGACAATGCCCCAACCACAGAAATCTAGCCCTGAGCTAGTCAGCTCAGCCACTCAAACAATGCCCCAACCATAGATATCTAGCCCTGAGTTAGTCAGTTCAGCCACTCAGACAATACCCCAACCCAGTACTTCTAATGCCGGGACACAGACTCTGCCATGGAACCAATTAGAACTTATGAACAACTGGAAGAAACAATATGCTGTAGAACAAGATAAAATATTGCAGCAGCATAAGTTGGGATGGCAGAATCACATGTATGCCAACTGGGATATTTGGGAACAAACATTGCAACAACTCAGGGATTCCAAGAAAGAAGTCAAGGAATCAAAGGAAAAGTTGGTTTTGATGTTTTCATTAGTGCAAAAGTTGATGGCTACCCGAAAACCCTCTGTGAATTATTCTCTCTTCCTCTCTGAACGTTTGGTTTATATTCAATTGAAGGCAATAAAGGATGGAAGACCTCATGAATTGCTTACTGCGGAACAATTTGTTAAGACTTTTGTTGAGGCCCCTGAAAGTGACCAACATTTGTTGTGTGAACTTTATCTCCACAACGAGGCCATGCCTGAGAATAGAAGAGTCAATCTCACTCCAATTGTAGGTGATGTACAAATAAGGGCATTTGTTTCATTCCTGGCCAATCAGCTCACCTGGCAAACTGCGTTTATTGCAAGTAGTCATAATGAGGAGAATAGGCTCCTTTGGATTAGACCGGAACCTTTAAGTCCGGCCATGTTTGTAGCACAATATCACCAATTCTTGCGGAAGCCAGGAATGCATAGGTACATACAACAACTACAGGCTTCAACACTTTTAAAGTGTCTACAGCAAATCAGAGTAAAGGAGGCTGCTGCATTGAATGCCAACACTATGTTTTGGAAGCAGTCATGTAAGAAAAGACAAGAATATCACCCTTTCAGCCCTGATAATCTTCAAGCTGCACTTTCCAGGGTACCTAATTATATCAGATGTATTCGGCATTGTGGAGAAAACTGGATTGGTTACCATTTTCATTTTCCAATTCTATGGATGCCTTCAGAAAAATACCAGTGTCACTATCAATTGGCTGACAGAGATGAAGCTGTAGCATGGCAGCAATTGCAGAACAATCGAGGATTCTGAGCTCCGACAGAAGCCACCTTCTCCAGCTACTGCTTGAGCAACTATCATGCACAGAGTCAGTACTCAGACTCTGACTCAGACTAGGAGTTGCCTGAGGACATGCAACACTTTCAGCTGGGGGGGATGTTAGGACCTCACTATGTATCATTTCTACTATATATTTTGACACCACCTTACCTTTATAACCATGTTTAAAAAGGATTCCATCATCATTTTCATTCACTTTATCCAAAGGTATATAAAATCCTCTTCTTTATTATATATTTAATCTGTTTACATATAATTCCATATTACTCTTATATTTCATCATTAATCGAAGTAGATTGTTGCTAACATAAGTCTAAAAGATCGTAGATAAATTATGTGATGTGCTGAAACAGTCGACTCCGTTGCTGAAACAGCCAGCAGGCACGCAAATTCTGTCACTATTCGTAACTTGCGATTCTGGAAGAGTATTTCTTGGAACAATGGCAACAACATGAAGACGTGGTTACACGGATTATTCTGAAGATAGCACTCTTTTTGTATCTGTTGTAACGATATCTTTTTATGGAAGAACAGAATAGCCTTGTTTTAAGAAAGAAGAACAGATTTAGGGATAAATATAGATTTGCTCTACTGTAATTGTAAGAGATGTCTCCTCTTTAAAAAGAGGAGACATCATCATTAGAAGGGAGTTCGAAAACTACAGGAGAACATTGTGTTTGAGAGGACAGGAGCTAGACTCCATTTGTAATGTACCATTTCTTTTGACGGATGAATAAAAGTTCCTGTTGAGCGCTTCAATTTAATCCTTTCCCTGGGGAATCTTGTGAGAAGGAAAGGGCCCGCCTTCCTCACAAGATTCGCCCGACTGTTCCTGTAGTTTGTTAGATTTCTTTATGAAATTCGCACTTTACTTTGATTCTGTTTGCTGAAACACCAGTTACACAGTTCTGTAGTTTATTGAACATTATGTTTCCTTTAACGCTGCATGTGTTTAGTACATTCATTCTTAAGAAGTTAAGAGATCTATTTCTGTTAATTGCTTGAATGTATGATTGATGCTGGGAAGCAGGTGCTGAAGATTCCTGTACAAAGGAATAGGGTCATGTTTCCATTGATTGCCTTTCTTTTCCTGCAGTGTGATTAGAAACATGAGACAGGTGCTGAAGGTTCCTGTTCATGGGAATAGGGTCCTGTTCTCTTGAGTTTATCTTTTCTACAGAGTAATTAGTGTCAGGCAGCAGGTGCTGAAGTTCCTATATAAAGGAATAGGGTCCTGTTCCCTGTTATGGTTGATTGGTTTCCTTTCCTGCAGATTGATTTCCCTTTATTTGGATTCTTAACTGCAATATAGGAATTACTTCTACTATAACATAAGTAACTTCAGCTTTGATTAAACAGGGTGTGAATAATTAGATTTATATGATTAATAATTGTGTGGCTTTTTACTACAACATTGTTTTTGCTTTTGAAATTGAGCATATCGAGTGCGTGGTTGTCTTTGGAATAAACAGAATTCCTCGGGTTAACAATTTATGTGGAGCTTGAATTGTAAAAACAATTAAAGCGACCAACAAAAACCTCCTTTCTATATATAGGAGTCCATGGGGCCACAATGTAATCCTAGTGGGGCCACAATGTAATCCAAGCCGACCTAACAATAATAATGTAAGGGCACAATAATAACAATATGGGGTTTACAAGGGTACAACAATAACAATAAGGGGGGCTACACTAACATAATAAGGGACTACACTATTAATATAGGGACTTAACATGCCCCTCTCCTTCAAACAAGTGTTGTCCTCAGCGCTTGATTATTTCTTGATGCTTCTGTATAAAATTATCATCCTCCCATGTGAATCTTCCTGGGGGAAAGTTCTTCCTTGTTGAGATACTACCGAAATTGATCGTACTTGTCGAGTTCTTGTTTAATGGCCCCAGCATTTCTTTTAGTGTGATATTAGATCTTTGTTGTTTCATTGGATTCTGCACCAAAATTAGGTTATCCTTTGAGAGTTGGAGAACTTGTTGTTGATGCTCGATGTGATCTTCCACTAATTTATCATCCATATTAGCTATTATTTGATCCTTCAAACCATCCAACTTAGCCTCCATTTATGCTTTTAAACCATCTATGTCATCTTCGGTTGCTCTTCGTAAGATCGAAATTTGTTGCACTTGGTACTGTAATTTTGATATCTCATACTGCAATTCTTCCTCTTCATGCATCATAGTATAGATTTTTGAGGGCTTAATGGGTATGGAATTATTTTTTGGAGGCATTATAGAACCAAATACTAATAAAAATTCTAAAATATGCCCTTGGAATAATTTCAAACTAAATTTTTTCAAACGAGACTTACGTAATTCGAAAAAAATACACACCTTTTTCTTTCTTTTGAGGAGCTCGATATTGAAACTGAATTATCTCTGTGATTTCAGATCTTCAATAGCTGAAATTTGGCCCTGAAGTAGCTCTCTGAATCTTCTTTTGAATGCCATAGGTCTAACCTGATTTGGATTCTTCAAGAAAAGTTATGCCCAATATCCCACAATGACCTCATTATGGATTGGTTCAGTAGAGCGAAATTTTACGACTTGCCACGTGTCACTGTTTCCTCCTTTGGGTTTGAAATTGACATACCAAAAACTACATTCTATGTAATTCCAACCACTTTTTATAGAATTCCAATCCGATGCTTAGAGAGAGAGTTATGAATATTTTCCCACGATCACCTCTTTGAGATGAAATTCTGGAGCCTAAAAAAGACCTAACTGCCACATATCATATCTCTGATAATATTGTGAACCAAGCTCTGAAATGTTTCCAGGAGGTTCCTCAATATTTCAGCTTCTCTCTGTGAAAATTTCAGCTTTTGAACCTTCGTAGAAAAAACATTATTGCGAAAATGCTACGATGACCTGTTTAGGTTAAATTCAAGAGACTGCAAAAATCCCTAACTTCCAGAGATCATATCTCCGAAAATATTACGAACCAAGCTCTGAAATTTTGCGATGATGTTCATCCTGATTTTAGCTTCACATTCTAAAAATTTCAGCTTCTGAAGCTTCGTATAAAACAAGTTATAGTGAAAATGCCACGATGACCTGTTTGGAGCAGCGAAACCCTAGAATCCAAAGTTTTGATACCAAATGTTGTGAAACCAGCTCCAAAAAGAGAAGAAAAGAGATGTCAATGCCTTATAAATAAGCCACTTCGAGGGGGAAACCTCTAATACATTACATGAATGAACAATTCCTGGATGATACAAATGACAAAACCTCCTTTCTATATATAGGAGTGCATGGGGCCACAATGTAATCCTAGCCGACCTAACAATAATAATGTAAGGGCACAATAATAACAATATGGGGTTTACAGGGGTACAAAAATAATAATAAGGGGGGCTACACTAACATAATAAGAGACTACACTACTAATATAGGGACTTAATATGCCCCTCTCCTTCAAATAAGTGTTTTCCTCAACGCTTGATTATTTATTAATGCTTTTGTATAAAATTCTCATCCTCCCATGTGGAATATTTACAGGAAAGTTCTTCCACTTGCTGAGATACTCTAAAATTGATCATACTTGTCGAGTTCTTATTTCTGTGATTGCTTCAGAACTTCTTTCGATGTGATGTTGATCTTCCTGTTGTTTCATTAGATTCTGCACCAAAGTTAGGTTATCCTTTGAGAGTTGGAGAAATTGTTGCTGATGCTCGATGTGATATTCCACTAATTTATCTTCCATATTAGCTATTATTTGATCCTTAAAACCATCCAACTTAGCCTCCATTTCTGATTTTAAAACATCTATGTCATCTTCGGTTTCTCTTCGTAAGATCGAAATTTTTTGCACTTGGTACTGTAATTTTGATATCTCATACTGCAATTCTTCCTCTTCATGCATCATAGTATAGATTTTTGAGGGCTTAATGGATTTGGAATTATTTTTTGGAGGCATTATAGAACCCAATACTGATAAAAATTCTAAAATATTCCCTTGGAATAGATTCAAACTAATTTTTTTCAAATGAGACTTATGTAATTCGAAAAAAATACACACCTTTTTCTTGATTTTGAGGAGCTCGATATTGAAACTGAATTATCTCTGTGATTTCAGATCTTCAATAGCTAAAATTTGGCCTTGAAGTAGCTCTCTAAATCTTCTTTTGAATGCCACAAGTCTGACCCGATTTGGATTCTTCAAGGCAAAGTTATGCCCAATATCCCACGATGACCTAATTATGGATTGGTTCAGTAGAGCAAACTTTTATGACTTTCCACGTGTCACTTTTTCCTCCTTTGGGTCTAAAATTGATATACCAAAAACTACAGTCCGTGTAATTCCATCCAATTTTTACAGAATTCCAATTCGATGCTCAGAGAGAGAGTTATGAATATTTTCCCACGATCACCCCTATTTGATGAAATTCGGGAGCCTGAAAAAGACCTAACTTCCACAGATCATATCTTTGAAAATATTGTGAACCAAGCTCTGAAATGTTTCCAGGAGGTTCCTCAATATTTTAGCTTCTCTCTGTGAAAATTTAAGCTTCTGAACCTTCATAGAAAAAAGAATTATAGTGAAAATGCCACAATGACCTGTTTAGGTTAAATTCAAGAGTCTGCAAAGAGCCCTAACTTCCAGAGATCATATCTCCGAAAATATTGCGAACCAAGATCTAAAATTTTGCAACAATGTTCATCCGGATTTTAGCTTCACGCTCTAAAATTTTTAGCTTCTGAAGCTTCGTAAAACAAGTTATATCGAAAATGCCACGATGACCTGTTTGGAGTAGCGAAACCCTAGAATCCAAAGCTCTGATACCAAATGTTGTGAAACCAGCTCCAAAAAGAGAAGAAAAGAGATATCAACGCCTTAGAAATAAGCCACTTCGAGGGGAAACCTCCAATACATTACATGAATGAAAAATTCTTGGATGATACAAATGACAAAACCTTCTTTCTATATATAGGAGTCCATGGGGCCACAATGTAATCCTAGTGGGGCCACAATGTAATCCTAGCCGACCTAACAATAATAATGTAAGGGAACAATAATAAAAATATGGGGTTTACAGGGGTAAAAAAATAACAGTAAGGGGGGCTACACTAACATAATAAGGGACTAAAGTATTAATATAGGGACTTAACATGCCCCTCTTCTTCAAACAAGTATTTTCCTCAACGCTTGATTATTTCTTGATGCTTTTGTATAAAATTCTCATCCTCCCATATGGAATATTCTACAGGAAAGTTCTTCCACTTGTTGAGATACTCTGAAATTGATCATACTCATCGAGTTCTTGTTTCTGTGACTTCTTCAGAACTTCTTTTGATGTGATGTTGATCTTCCTGCTGTTTCATTAGATTCTGCACCAAAGTTAGGCTGTCCTTTGAGAGTTGGAGAACTTGTTATTGATGTTTGATGTGATCTTCCACTAATTTATCATCCATATTAGCTATTATTTGATCCTTCAAACCATCCAAATTAGCCTCCATTTCTTCTTTTAAACCATCTATGTCATCTTCGGTTGCTCTTCGTAAGATCAAAATTTGTTGCACTTGGTACCGTAATTTTGATACCTCATACTGCAATTATTCCTCTTCATGTGTCATAGTATAGCTTTTTGAGGGCTTAATGGGTATGGAATTATTTTTTGGAGGCATTATAGAACCCAATACTGATAAAAATTCTAAAATATGCCCTTGGAATAAATTCAAACTAATTTTTTTCAAACGAGACTTATGTAATTCGAAAAAAATACACACCTTTTTCTTGATTTTGAGGAGATCGATATTGAAACTGACTTATCTCTATGATTTCGGATCTTCAAAAAATAAAATTTTTCCCTGAAGTAGCTCTTTGAATCTTATTTTGAATGCCATAGGTCTGACCTGATTTGGATTCTTCAAGACAAAGTTATGCCCAATATCCCACGATGACCTAATTATGTACTGGTTTAGTAGAGCGAACTTTTATGACTTGCCACGTGTCACTATTTCCTCCTTTGGGTCTAAAATTGATATACCAAAAACTACATTCCGTGTACTTCCAGCCACTTTTTACAAAATTCCAATCCGATGCTCAGAGAGAGAGTTATGAAGATTTTCCCTCGATCACCTCTTTGAGATGAAATTCGGGAGCCTGAAAAAGACCTAACTTCCACAGATCATATCTTTGAAAATATTGCGAACCAAGCTCTGAAATGTTTCCAAGAGGTTCGTCAGGATTTCTGATTCTCTCTGTGAAAATTTCTGCTTCTGAACCTTCGTAGAAAAAAATTATAGCGAAAATGCCACGATGACTTGTTTAGGATAAATTCAAGAGTCTGCAAAAATCCCTAACTTCCAGAGATCATATATCCGAAAATCTTGCGAACAAAGCCCTAAAATTTTGCGATGATGTTCCTCAGGATTTTAGCTTCGCGCTCTAAAAATTTTAGCTTCTGAAGTTTCGTAGAAAAAACTTTATAGCGAAAATGCCACGATGACCTATTTGGAGCAGTGAAACCCTAGAATCCAAAGCTCTGATACCAAATGTTGTGAAACCAGCTCCAAAAAGAGAAGAAAAGAGATATCAACACCTTATAAATAAGCCACTTCGAGGGGGCAACCTCCAATACATTACATGAATGAACGATTCTTGGATGATATAAATGACAAAACCTCCTTTCTATATATAGGGGTCCATGGGGCCACAATGTAATCCTAGCCAACCTAACAATAATAAAGTAAGGACATGATAATAACAATATGGGGTTTACAGGGGTACAACAATAAAAATAAGGGGAGATACACTAACATAATAAGGGACTACACTATTAATATAGTGACTTAACATAATATCAAGCTAACCATGGGGGAATATGTATTGAATAGACAAATTCTTTCCATTCCAGTGGGTGGTGATGATGTTGTACTTTGAGTTTAATGCTTACAATCTTTGGATACGATAACTTTTCTTGAATTTTTTTTGGGAAGGAAAGGAAGTGGAATTAAGGGGTATCACATGGATACCAGGAAATATAATCAACTTTAATGGCATGAAAAAGCTTATAAAGAAATAAAAATGAGGCGTACTTGCACAATTATGATCACAAGAGTTTGAAACATTGAAATCATCTATTTCTCCAGATCTCCAAAAAGTCTTGGACAATCATTTCAAGGTATTTGAGACTCCCAAATTCCTCCCACCTATTCGTGATCATGATCATGCTTTTTATTTGATTCCATGAATTGTTCCTCAAAACATCAAGCCTTACAGATATCCCTATGCCCAAAAGTGCGAAATTGAAGGTATGATTGCAAAAATGTTAGAGGCTGGTATAATTCAACCTAGTCAAAGTTCTCTCTCTGCTCTAGCAGTATTGGTGCACAAGAATGATGGATCATGGCGCATGTGTTCGGATTATAGGGAGCTCAACAAGCTCACTATTAAAGATAAATGTCTCATTCCTTCCATTGATGAATTATTGGATGAATTACATGGAGCATTTTACTTCACCAAGTTGGATCTCCATTCAAGATATCATCAAATTAGAATGAAGACTGAAGACATTATGAAAATAACATTTAGAACTCATGAGGGTCATTATGAATTTTTTGGTCAAGCCTTTTGGTCTTACCAATGCACATTCTAAATTTCAAGGGATGATGAATTCCATTTTAAAACCCTTCCTTAGAAAATTTGTGTTATTATCTTTTGTTGCTATACTAATCTACAACAAGTCTTTGAATGATCATGTTCAACATGTTGACAAGGTGCTCAAACTATTAGAGGAGAAACAATTATATGCAAAAACCTCCAAATGTTTCTTTGGAGTACAAGAGGTGGAATATCAGGGTCATATTTCATCTCATGAGGGTGTTAAGGTATACCCTAACAAAATTAAAGCCATTATGGAATGGAAAATCCCCATAACCATAAAGCATTTGTGAGGATCTCTTGGGTTAACAAGGTATTATCACAAGTTTGTTAAGAATTATGGGAGAATAACATCATCTCTAGCAACATTACTAAAAGAAGATGCATTTTCTTGGACTTCAGAAGAAACTAAAGCCTTTGAACATCTTAAAGAGGCAATGTGCCAAGCACTGGTCTTAGCTACAATAGACTTCACAAAAACCTTTATTGTGGAATGTGATGCCTCAGGAAATTGAATTGGTGTTATTTTAATACAAGAAGGAAGACCCATTACTTTTGAAAGTCATCCAATCAAAGGAAAATATTTACAGAAACCTATTTATGAGAAGGAAATGTTGACAATACTACATGCACTAAAGAAATGGAAACCTTAAAATCCACAACTTAACCCATGTTGAAATTGGAGATCACCAACTTAAATGTCTCCATGACAATAGTAATGAGAAGTATTTTTTGTAGGCATAAACGTAAGAAGAAATAATTATGTATGGTCATTTCAAAGGAAATTTTGGATGATGAAATTAAAGTAATACCTAATGAAAATTTTATTCCACCCACTGAAGGCATTCCTCTATATACTTGGTAGGACACGGGACCCTAGATCTCCCTACATGCCTTGACTGGTATTTCATCTACCTAAACCTTTAAATCGATTGGCTATATCAAACATCAAAAATTTATTATATTAATTGAAAATGATAACACCTATAAATTTATTCATCAATGGGTAATCCAAGAAATATTCTACTATATCCATGCCATTAATAACTTCCAAATAATAATTGCTACTAGAGGTTTCATGAAATGCGAGGATCTTTGTAAAAATGTGTGGCTTCAAATGGGTGATTATTCCTTTAAAACCCACATGTTTGAAGAGGAATGGTCCTACCCTAACCCACTAAGTGGGCATATAGGTTTATATGCATGTATTCCACCTCTATTAAATAAGGCCCATAAAGTAGTGTGAAAACAATAATTGTAACAAGACTTACTAGAAGGTTTCACCTACTAGAAAGTTCCATCTTTAAATTGGTCCTATGAGGTAGATAGAACTATATAAATAAGTAGAAGCAATGTAATGTGATGCCTAGTAAATTTTATCATTAATTGGACCTATAATCATTTAAACTTTGTCACCTTCAAATGGAAAGTGAGCATTGTTTTCATCAATAAAGGTGTAACATTTTCTGGTATTCTCATACTTTATTTGGCTATTGTGGTTGCAATATTCCATTTCCATAGTAAATTTAGGAAAAATCTATTATTTTTGCTTTGCATCTTTTAATTACTAATAAATAACACTATAAAAGCCTATACCTTTTGACCTCTAATTGGGAATGGCGTTCAAGTAATCTACAATATTCATGTTATAGAAGCACTCAAGGATATGCAAAGATTTTATAGTAAGCATTTAAGATGAAGAGCAACCAAAGGTTGGACTATATTGAGTGGTATATCATGTAGTCTAGGAGATTTCTTGTGGATATTAGATATAGAGAGGCAATGAGAAAGACTTTGGTAACTTGATGTTGTTATTGGAATGTTAAATGATTTACAATTATACATGATCATTGGGAGTCCTCTGGTGAATTCACTGTGACGGTGAGAGAAATATTTGTGATGGATGTAAAATTTGTATTACTCATCTCAAGTAAATTATGGTAACAGAAAACAAAAAAACCAAATCTAAGAATAGTGGTATAGCACATGTCATAAACAACCAACACTTAAAGTCATCATTGTTTGAATGAATTAATGGGTTAGTGGAAAGAGGTGTAACATTCACTAAATGTCTTAGTGGTCATCAAATAAGGTTACTTCTTTGAATTTTATTATCCCTCCACATAATGTTAAGTGAAGCATGAAACATTGGTTGAACATGATTGTGTAATTGATTACAAGAGGTATAGGGAGAGAGACTACAAAGTTAGATAAGATTGTTGCAATTGATATTATACAAGAGCTCACTATGATAACATTCAGTCCACTTGCAATTTCAATTGAAAAAGAGATAATTTTATTTATTTTAGAAATTAGAGTGAATATGTTATTTTCAAAACACCAAAAGAACACCCTTTAATATTGGCTTGGGAAAAAAGTATCAAGGGAAAATAGTTTGATTAAGGTGAAAAATTGATGTAAAAAGCATTATGATGAAATTGTTAATGTGAAAATTAGAGTGCAAGTAAGAAAACACGATAATGTAATTAGGAAAATGAGATAAAATTAAACAAAGAGATCAATAGTGCATTGGACATCTTGCAATAAGTAAATGGTCTATAGAATGTTATTGAAGTTAAGGTGTGAAAAATTTTGTAGTTATTTTCCATGGAAAAAAATGTGTTTTAATAGTCACATGGATCATAGTAATATTAGTGAAGATATGTTCAGATGGGTCAAAATGTTTAAATAGTTGTAAATTGTTATTAATTCATCAAAATAGAAAATTTAGTGGTGCATGATTTTTGTAACACAACACCCCAAGTGTAAATTCATGATCAAGTCAAGCCAAACAATTTCAATTTAAAATCAAGAGTCAAAAGTGAAGTCAAAGCTAAGTTTGTAGTGTTAAGATTATTCAAAAGTAGTGATAGACTGGGTAAAATATTGAATTAATTAAAGTTATGTCAAATCATGAAATGGGTGTGTAAATTAAGTTTTCTTGACTAAGGTCAAAAGTGTCTTGTTAGGCCTTGAGTAGTCTAGTAAGAAACATATTTTTATGAAAGTATTTTAGTGGAAGAATCAGATGAAGAATTATGCAAGATATAAGAATATGGTAGAAGAGAAAAATAAGATAGATAATAAAGAATTTGGAATCATGGGCATGAACAAAGGAAACAAGAGGTGAAAGAATATTGAATAGGAAAGAGACAAGGAAAAAGAAGAATGGAGTAGCAAAAGGGAATTGTATAGAAAAAAGGAAATGAATCCAGAAAGCAAAGGGAAAGAAGCACAAAAAAAAGGAAGTAAAGAAGTGTCAATAAATAAGGTAAATAACCAGTGAAATAATATAATGTGTTAAATAATTTAAATGTAAAATAAATTGAAGCAAATTCCTAAGAAGTTTGATGGTCCTTCTTGATAGATTTGTTTTTATGATTAAAAACATGGTCTTGATCTTATGTTGAAGGGCTATATTAGATTAAAATGAATATGTGATTGAAATTGACATACCTGAGACAAATGATAATGTAATCAATGTAAGACATGATAAGGCAAGCATACCCCTATAACTTGATTGTTGATGGTTCATGGTAAAAAAAATATCATTTTTCATGATAAATGAAGGTTAATGGTCAGTAAAAACCACTTGATGTAATGAATGGTTCTCAGTAAGCCAAAAATATATGAGAATTGCAATATTTAAGGGTAAACCAATATAAAACCTAGAAAATGTGGTTATTGGTAAGTCAAAGAAAACCTAGAATTATGATTGATGATGATGTAGGGGGAGTAAAAGGTGTAAGTATGAAGTTTTGAGATTCAAGGAATTGTTGCTAAATCATGTACGAGAAAAAAATTCCTAAAGGAACAACCATTACGAGTGGCTAATGACCCATGTATCATGGTGGATGGTGACTTATACGAACTTCAATAAACATGATGTTTATAGTTTATAAGTATAAGATCAAATTAAAATAAGAGTGAAGGCTACCAAATATGTGCAAGAGACAGAAGATGAAGACAAAATGAAAAATATGAAGATTGCAAAAGACAAAAGATGAAAACAAAGAGCATAGTTTGAATATTAAAGGCAAAGACTAGAGAAGAAGAAGAAGAAGATGAAGATCATAATGGTACAAAGGACTAGTGAAAGAGAGAGGATTACTAAATCACAAGTATTCATTAATGGGGAGTATGAAGGATTAGCTCCTACTTTCAATGTTAAGTAAATACATTGTGATATGACAATGAGGAAGACTATTAATAAAGCTCTATGTATGAATCAGTGACGAGGACAAGGAAAAATGTTATGAATGAAGATCTCATAGAAATAGTTGAGAGATTAAGGGAGGCATTCTTGGAGATAGTTATGAATATGGTTGAACTGAATATCTTATTATGACATATTGTTGTGATATTGTTATGGTCACTTAAACTTATCTAAAGGGACATAATTTCACAATAGAAACACACATGGTATGATTGATTGAATGAAATTTCCCTTTTAGGGGTTCCTTGAGTGTTAACTCCTAGTGACCTATACTTAGTATGTCCTTGATATGTGTTTGTATATATTTTTTGTTGAACTATAACCTGATATCATTGAAATTGGAGATGGTGCAAGGAACCCCATTTTGGGGAAAACCACAAGTTTGGAGGGAAAACAATTAATGTGCCATTCCTATATAAAAAGGATGAAAACATATTGCAAGGAAATTATGGTGGTGATCCCGAATCAACTGATCAAGAAATAATCATTCAAATTCCACGAGTCAAAAAGGTGTTTTGAGGTACTACGTCTAGGTTTTGGCATAGTGAATGAATTGGATGTTGTTGAAGATCTTATGTAGAGTGAAAGGAGGACTTAGATGACATAGAAAATTTCTAATGCATGTAAAGTCTATACTGAGATCGTTTGTAGTTGAAGAATGAGATATATAAGAGGAATACTTGCAGGTACTTCAAAGGTTGGTAAGACAAGTAAGGTGGGACTAACATGGGTGTGCCTTAACTTAATTGTACTTTTACAAAAAAGAGTTTTTGATAGTAGCCAAACTCCTCTATGTTCTACTTGTATTGTTGTAGCATACTTCATAATAAAAGTTAAGGAATCCACCTTGGATGTTACCCATACATCTACATTGTGGTCTCTTTACTTGATGGAAGTCATTGTTTCTCGCTATGTTCCATTTGGATGTGGTGATGTATTTTGGATAAGTGTTAAAATAAGTATTGTTGGGATGTTTTAGGGCCACAGTTGGATGTGAGTCCAAATATTAGAGATATTTTTTTCATATCTAACTGTTGGACACCTAATCCTCTATGGGTAGGTGTGGAAGGCGAACAGTCACAAAGGAGTCCAAGTGACCTTGGAAGATGAATCCAAGGGTCACACCAATGTAACATAAATAGACATCTATGGTGAATAATATGAATAACTAATGATTATCTTCCTTTGTGTGTGTTTTCTTTCTCATTCACCATGTGTGTTTTTAACATGGTATCAAAGCCATTCGTTTAGTGGCCTCTCTGTACATGTCAGTTATGTCATTTCTGTCATTTCTGGTCACTGTCCATAACCCTGCATTAATTTACTAACCGAAAGAAATTCTGTTGCTCTCTTCTGCCATTCAATCATGTCCTTGCTAATTTTGAAAGGCTGTAAGAGTAATGCTTCTTCTTGGATCTGGCATTAATACACTACCTCCATGCGCATTGATACACTACCTCATCGGCATCGTGGCATAACATCGTGGCGATGTTGTTGGTGGTACCACCACCTTCTGTTACACTGAAAACTGTCACCTTGACATTTTACCATGAGTATGAGCTTATCATTACTCATACTTCCTCCTTTTGCAAGTCCAATATACCAGCTCCTCATGTCAAGCTTCAAAATCAGAGAAAAATCCCTAAAATCCCCTAAGAATTGGTATCGCACTTTCTCTATGCATTCCCTGCGGTCCCGCACCTAAATCTCAGCCTGACTGCGGAACCATACCACACGTTCTTTGTGTAATAGGTGCGGACCTTTGTAAAACATAAAAAGGCGAGAAAATGAAGATAAAAAGTGAATTCCAGGTGAATTCTAGAAGATTCTAGACGGGAATTTTCGGGAATGGATACGCCTTGAAGAGGTTCATGCATCCCTCACTTGATGGAGCTAACCCCTTGATGTAAGGAGCTTATCCCTTTGAAGGAGGATTCTATCCCTTCATATTTGGAACTAGAAACCTCCTCTTTTCCACTATAAAAAGAGGCCTTGGGTAGCCTCAAGGGGAGTTCAAGCTTATGAGATTTGAAGTTAAATGCTGTTGAGATTTAGACTTAGTTAACTAAGACTTTCTGTGAGGTTAAATCACTCATCTCCATTTGTCTTAGTTCAAAGAGTGCAATGCTTGTCAAAGTAGAGGAGATTCCTACTTCGGACCCTGGGAGGACCTGCACAACATCAAGGCACAGGTTGTAAAGGTTTTCTATCTTTGAAGTTAATACAAATATACTCATTTCTCTCATTAAACTGTCAATTCATGGTTTATTTCATAAATTCCTTGATCATTATGATAAGTATGATTTGTAATAATGCCTATACAGGTGCTGCTTAATCTTTTTGCTTGTTTGTGATTGCAGATATACGAGGAACGTTCTTTCAGTGCACGGGAAGGACTTCAAAAAAATCAAGCAAGCGTTGGACATAAGGTAGGCTTTACACCCGTATAGTGTTTTTATAAATCTTATATGCTTAGAGAGAGATTAGTATAATTGGCTGTTTGTTGCTAGTTACCTTTTTTACTAGAGAGATCGGTCTTGTCCGCAAGACGGATTAATCTACACAACAAAATGGCGACTCCACTGGGGATGAACTTGTTTGTTCTTGGTTATCTTTGATTTTTGACTTGAGAAAACATTTTTTCTGGTTTTTGATTAATTCACATCTGTCTGGGTACTTTAGACTTTTTCTGTTTTTGAAAATTTAGAAGTGTTTTGAGTTTTTCTATAATTTTTGCTAGGACCGCACTCTGCATAACTTTGACAGTGCGGGCAGTTTCACACGTTCTTTACAGAACACAGTGCGGGACCGCACCTGTCAACACTGCTTACATGCGGACCCTGTAAAATTTTTTGAAAATTTCTAGGTTTCTTTTTCTGGTTAATTTTTAGATCTTTGGTTTCTGCCCAGACTGGTTATTGTGTCTATCAAGAACTCATTGTGTATGAACTCCAACAGTGTTAGTGTTTTGAATGATTTTCTAGGAGATTTTGCTGATTGGATTATTTTTCCTGCTTGGTCTTTGTAGTGATTCAAACTTTTGACAATTTGCAGTATCTCAGATTACATTGATCTCTTTTTGTCTTTTGAATCCGACCTGATTTTGGAAATATCCTATGTTGAGAAATTAAGCCTTTTGATTTCTTTGCAAATCTTCGAAAGAACTTGCTTCAAAGTTTTGAATTTCATTTATTCTTTGAGTGTTTTGAAAAAACATATTTTGAGTGTTTTTTGATCTGTTTGATAGATTCTTAGTTTGCTGAACAACTAAGGGAAACATTCATAAAAAACTCTAAAAAGCTTTTACTCAATTTAGATTAGTTCTCAAAATTAGTTTTTGTAGTTTTGAATAGTTTTAATTTTTGTAGATTTCTTTCGAAAAAGAATTTTTTTGTAGCTTCTTGTTTGGAAAAGAAAAGAGTTTTTCTTGTGAGCTTTGATAGTTTATTGAAAAGACAAAATAGTTTCTTTCAATTAGTTTTCATGTTTGAAGAAGGAATTTAAAGGTTGCATTCCCTAACTCTTCTTTAGATAGAAATTTCATTGAAATAAAAAAGAATTGAATATCATCATAGGTGCACTTTAGTGTTTTTGGAAGTCGAGTCTTCACATCATACAAAGTTTCATTTCCGCACCCATTGACTTAAGAAACAACTCTTAAAAGTAACGCTTAAATAAAATTCATCTAGTAATATTTTTATTTCTAGGGCTCTCATCACCAACATAGCTTAGGCTAGTATCTTGGAGTAGGGAGTAATTAACTCTCCAAGATAGATAAAACAAACAAGTAGATATATCTTGCGGTAGGAAGAATTCCAGTTGTTGCATGTATGCTCTGGGAAGCTCCTCTTAAAGGAGTTAAGCACGAGATCATATCTGAACCAGTGGGGTAATCAATCCTTCCTCATTGGGAACGATAGAAGATATAGACGAATTAAAAACGGTAAACCTCGGATAGACCATTGTCGAGGAGCCACGGGTCACTTTTCGGTAAACCTTGGATTCTGTTCAAGGAGCCTTCAAGGGGATTGAGCTTTGTTACTCTGCCCTTGCGTGTGTGTCGGATCGTAGACTGTTCCCCCAGGTATATTTGTTTTAGTTGGTAACCTTAGAGGCCATAATCTTTAGGATTCTTTCCTAAGGTGACGGTGGAGGGAAGATCCCACTGTACCTGGAACAGACGTCGACTAGACTCACTTGGACTCTCTAGGGGGTTCTCTTCACTCGAGATGGTTATGTGAAGAAACTTGTGCCAGTCTATTTCATTAAGCAGGTTGTCGGGGTAACTGTTCCAACCGCCCTTTTCGTGTTAAAACTCTACTAAGTTGGATTTCATCACCAACTAGTGATTTTAGTACGGAAAGTTACTTGTTTGTGTGTGGTTTTAACTCTTAGATTTTTTAAGCGAGTGATTCAATTGTTTGTTTCTTAGAGACTTTAGGTGTTTTCATTGAAATTTTTCTTTGTTTGCGTGTGATTAGATAATTTTCATCGTGGCGGAATTGCCGAGACAATCCCGGAGAATACAAGGGAAACCCCCTAAATTTACACCAGGTCATCTTGAAGGGCTTCGAGCTCTGGTACCACACAGTAGCCGTAGACTTAGATCAACAGAAGCTGAAAGCTCTGCTATTGTGATACATCCTGATCATCAAATTCCTACAACAGAATATATTCAAGAACCGATTTCAGTTTTTGAAGTCACTGAAAATATTTCTCCTACTGGAGAATTATCTGACGAACCTGAAATCTCTGAGCCTGAAACTGAATCTTCTGTGTTAGAAACGTCCTCAGGATTTATCTCACCAACTTCTAGCGATCCAGGTTCACCTAGGGTAAGAAATATCATTACTGAAAATCTTCCCTCTGGACTAATTTCTATAGAAGAACTTACTAATCCAGACGAAGACATATCTCTCCCCAACTCCCCTCAATCGTTAAATCTTAGGGAGCGTGAATCTATTTTCTACAGCCCTATTCGAACTAATCCCTGGTATCTTTATTTAACTGATTTTTTAGAGAATCCGGGTCTTGCTTTTTATCCACCTCGAGTTCCTTTTCATCCTACACCCAGAGGTTATTATCCGTCATCTATTATGGCTGGAGAGTCATCCATGTTTTCGCAAACGCCTGAATCTTTTTTACATGGTGGTCCTTCTATTCCTGCGGGATATTAGTCTTTGTCTGGTACTTTCTCAGGAGCAACTCCTCAACCTATCGAAAATGTGTTATCATCTGGTCTTGGTGGACTTAAAATTGAAACGTCGAACGCAGAGCAAGTTTATATGATTTCTGGTAACATTCCTAATCCTCAAGCTCAAGGCAGTCAGTTTCCTTCTGGGGGTCAACCTCAGGGAACTCAGTTACCGCCTGGGGGGCAACCTCAGGGTAGTCAATTACCGCCTGGGGAGCAACCTCAAGGTAGTCAGTTACCACCCGGGGCACAACCTCAAGGTAATTTTTTCCCAGGACAACCTGTGGATCCATATTATTTTGGGGGGCAACCCCAAGGACAGTACATACCTCAGGGTTACCAACCTCAAGGACAGTACATTCCTCAAGGTCAACCCCAAACTCAATATGCTCCTCAGGGTCCTCAAAAACCCCAACTTCAGTACGTGCCTCAAGGTTATCAACCTCAAGGGCAGTACCCAATGCAAGGTTACCAACAGCCTTCTGGTCAACCATCTGTTCAAGGAGCCGGAACTTTACCTTATTATCAACCCTACGTTCAACCGGGTTTTGGTCCTTACGTTCAACCTTCTACGGGATAGTACCCCGGAATGATGGTATGGGATCCGTCCCAATATCAACAGCCTTTGCAGCCTAATGTGCAGTTACCTTATCAACCTGGTCAGCCATTGGTTTCTGGTTCAACTCAGCAACCTGGTCAGCCAGCTATTCAAACTCCTGCACCTAGTTCAGTTCAGCAGGCTGGGCCTAGTACACCTCAGACTCCGCCCCAAACTGCTGCAACTGCTGCAATGTCTGTTCAACCTGTTACACCTGTTTCTGGAGTGTCTTTAGCCCCGAGTTCGACTATCCCTGTATCTGTGCAAATCCCTCAAGTCTCTGTACCTCAGTCAGGACCCTCAGTTCAGACTACAGTTCAGATGCCTGCAGGACAAGCCGGTACAAGTACAGTTGTTACAAGTCAACCTCAATTTACTTATCAACCGTACCAAGGACAGCCGCAATTCGGTCCCTATGTGCAGAATCCAATCTATCAACCATACCCTGGTTATACTTATCAACAACCTCAGTATGGTTCGATTCATCCTGGTTATCCAGGAGGTTATACGATACCTAATGCTAATCCGATTCCTAGTTATCCTGGGTATCCACCTCCTGGATCTGCTTTGGCTTCTCAAGGTTTTCGTGACCCTAACCGTCAATTGCCGTTTATCGCAACTTTGGACTTACCTGATTTGATGCGCCTTACAAATGATCCTATTTTTTATTATCAGAACTGGCCGTCAATGCCTCATAAGTTGCCCAGTGATATACCAAAGTTTGAAGGTAAGTCAGGAGAAGATCCATCCAATCATGTTATGACTTATCACCTTTGGTGTGCATCTAATTCGATTATTGATGATTCGATTCGCTTACGTCTTTTTCAAAGGAAACTCATAGGTCTTGCAGCCAAATGGTACATTGAGTTGCCACGAGGCTCGTTTCATAATTTCAGTCAGTTAGCAACATCTTTCTTAACTCATTTCCAGTTGCCTGTCAGATATGACAATGGCACAGAATTATTAAATTCACTAAAACAATCTACGTCCACGTATATTTCTGATCATATTCATGAGTGGCGACGTAGACGACGTCTGGTGAAGGTTTATATTCCGGATCAAATTTTGGCAGAATGGTTTGTGAAATCATTACTGCCCAAGATCACTGAAGATGTAGCTAAGGCTGGTGTTGTTACTGAAGAGCAAGTAATTGCTCAGGCTCAGTACCTTGACCTCATTTATACTCAGTGAGGTACTCTACATGAAAAAATTCCCGATTTACCCAAACAAGGTCAAATAGCTGCTGCTCCTTCAGGGTCTCATACCGCTGACGGTATGATTGGTACAGTTAGTTCTAAAAGTAAGAATAAATCCTCAAAGAATTCTTCTCCAATTATAACTCTACCTGATTCCCCGAAAGGAGAATCCTCTCAAGAAGTTTCTGCCGATATTCATGTCGTTGAAACATCTACGGCAAAATCAAAATCCGGTGGTAAAAAGAAGGGGAGGAACAAAAACAAGAAAAATTCGAAAGAGAAAATAGATAGAGAAGAATCCAATGACGAGAAACGTAAACCTCGCTATCCTTGCTTCATTTGTGAACAAGATCACTTCACGAAGGAATGTCCATATCGAGAGGAGGTTACGAAACTCGTTAAAGGATCGCAACAACCTGCTGTCTTGAAGGATCCTTTTCCAGTTCAAGATAGTAAGATGATTGGTTCTTCCTCGACTAATTTAGAAGAGCCTATTATGATGATGTCTCATGTAAGGATTGCGACGCGATCGCAAGATTACAGTTCCAAGAATCCCGTTGATGGCAAAGAAGGAGATTCTTCTAATGCCAACGCATCAAATACAACTCCTCCTGTTTCCGGTCCGCTACAGATCGAGAAACAAAATCCAGACTTGATAATCAAACCGCCTGCTAAAGGTGTTCTTCGTAAATCAGCTTTCAATCCACATGCGAGAGCTGCTCAGAATTATAACATTGTTGAAGATTTAGCTATTTCTCCTTCAGCAATGTCGGCTTTGGAAGTGCTGCAGTCGTGTCCAGCACAGCGTAAATTGTTATTGTCCGCCATAGGAGCTGTTGATGTTAATGATTCTAACCTTATAATCTTCGATTTAGAAACTAGTACACCACGTCTTCCTCATCAAATGGCTTTCCAGATTCCAGTATTAGTCAAAAACAGCCCTATTTTTCGGACTGTGATTGATGAGGGAGCTTCAACGTGTATTATGTCGCTTCAGTGTTGGAAATCTCTTGGTTCTCCTACACTTAACCAATCTCAGACGATTCTAAAAGCTTTTGATGGTCGAGGTTTTCAACCTTATGGTATTTTGCAGGATTTACCCATAGGGGTTGAAGGGAAAATCGTTAATCTAGATGTGGAAGTGGTTGATGCCCCTCTAGATTACAACCTTCTTCTGGGTCGTAGTTGGTCTTATGCTATGACTGTTGTTGTCTCTTCGGTCTTTCGACTTATAAAATTTCCATATCAAGGAAGGATCGTGACAATAGATCAGTTAACTTATTTTTCATCAGACCCAGCCTCTAAAGAAACAATCCAGCATGTTGGTAAAACGGCTATCCCTTATAAGGATGTTGGAGTAGGTTTGGTTAAAGATTTTGGTTTACTAGGAACTTTTTCCTTTCCTCCTCCTAACGTATCGTCTTCTACTGCAACTATTCATATGATTTCGTCAGACACAGTTATGTTTGATGATCCTTGGATTATTCGTTCAGAACCCGAGATAGATTCATTTGATGGCGCGATGCCTTTGAGTCCATTTGAAATTGCGTACCAGACTGTACAGTCTTTTTCCAACCCCTCTTCAACCGAAACCGATCCAATGAATGGGATCCAAGAGGAATCGCTTTCTATTTCTAGTTCAGATGCAACGACATTTCCTGAAATTGTTCATACAGATGAGCAAATTCGTGAGTTTTTGTCTGTTGATGATTTACCATGGGAAGATCTCCATCACCGGTCTTCATTTTTACCTGAATTAGATCATTTTGAAAATGATTTCGCTTCAATTTTTACTGCTGAATATGCCAAGGAACCTCAGAATCCATTGCAAAATCCTGATTTTGAGTTAAATTTGGAAAATATATCTAGAACAGTTCCAATTGACATTTCAGTAAAACCAGGAATAATTGAAAACATTCATATAGGTGCTTGTTGTTCAGACGAAGAAATTCAGACTTATAAAGCCCTATTTCAAGAATTCCGTGACGTGTTTGCCTGGTCTTATGAAGAAATGCCAGGAATCGATCCATCGATTGTGGTTCATGAAATTAAGACTTACCCGGATGCTAAACCTGTTCGTCAACGATTACGTCAAATACATCCTAGAAAAGCTGCTGCTATAAAAACTGAAGTTGAAAAATTACTTCGAGCAGGATTCATTTATCCAATTCCCTTAACGGATTGGGTATCGAATATTGTTCCCGTGACTAAAAAACAAGGAACAATCAGAGTATGTATCGATTATAGGGATATTAATCGAGCGTGTCCAAAAGACAATTATCCAACCCCCTATATCGATCAGATAATCGACGATTGTGCTGGTAGTGAACTATTCTCCTTTATGGATGGTTTTTCCGGCTACAATCGAATAAACATACTCCCTGCAGATCAACCTAAAACAACTTTCATTTGTCCATGGGGAACGTTTGCCTATTGTAAACTACCTTTTGGACTAAAGAACGCTGGAGAAACTTTTCAACGGGCAATGTCTTATGCATTTCATGACATTAAGCACATTGTTCAGCCATATCTCGATGATCTACCTGCTCATTCATTGCGTAGGGCCGATCATCCCACTCATTTACGAGCAATTTTTATGAGATGTCGGCATTATCGGATAAGGTTGAATCCGCATAAATGTGTTTTCTGCGTAGAATCGGGTCGTTTACTGGGATTTGTTGTTTCTAAATCAGGCATTCGCGTCGATCCTTCGAAGGTTGAAGCTATCGTTAAATTGCCTCCTCCTTCGACATTGCGCCAACTCCAAAGTTTGCAGGGGAAAGCAAACTTTTTACGTAGGTTTATTCCGAACTATGCTGAGCTTGCAAAGGGTTTTACCCGGTTGTTGAAACAGGACATTCAGTTCTTTTGGGACGAGGTCGCTGATCGATCTTTTGATGCACTTAAACACGCGTTGACCCATGCACCGTTATTGCATCCTCCCAACTACAACCAAGATTACATTTTGTATCTCACTGCTTCTCATTCCACCATTGGAATGGTACTAGTTCAGGAAGATGAATCTCACAATGAACATGTGATTTATTATCTTAGTCGAAATTTGAATCCGACTGAAATCAAATACACACATGTGGAGAAATTGGCCTTGGCAGCTGTTCAAGTTGTCCAACGTTTTAGACATTACATCTTGTTACGTAAAACCACGGTAATTTCTGATTGCAACCCTATGATGTATATTTTGACCAGACAATTGCTAGGGGGCAAGTATTCTAAATGGATAGTTATCCTGCAAGAATTTGACTTGGAATTTGAAAAATCCAAGGCAAAGAAATCTTTGGTTTTTGCAGAACTGATGTGTGATTTCCCCTCTACTGATATTGAAACAGTGGCAGAAGAGTCCATTGTGGACGAATCTTTGTTTCTTATTAGTACGCTTGATCCATGGTATGGAGATATTATTGTGTATCTCCAAACCCAATCTTTTCGGCCTGAAATTTCACGAACACAGCGACGCAAAATACGCTTCCAATCCCAACAATATAATATCATTGGTGATACTCTTTATCGACGAGGAGCGGATTCTGTTTTCCGACGTTGTCTAACTCATGAAGAAGCTGAAAAGGTGCTAAATGACTGTCATTCTGGAGCATGTGGCGTTCATATGTCTGGGTATGCCACAGCCCAAAAGATATTGCGTGCAGGTTATTTCTGGCCAACGTTATTTAAAGATTGCATTTATGCGGTTCGGAAATGCCACAACTGTCAAATTTTTGATAGAAAAATGCGCGTGCCACCCGCTCCTCTTCACCCTATAATTGCTGTTGGTCCTTTCGCAAAATGGGGTATCGATTTTATCACATGTAACCCTCACTCGGCCGGGGGGCATGCCTATATTATTCTCGCAGTAGATTATTTTACAAAATGGGCCGAGGCGATGCCTACATATTCAGCTGACGGCAAGACTGCTGCAACATTCGTATTTAATCATATAATTGCTAGGTTTGGTGTTCCTCAAGCTATTATTACGGATCATGGAAGTCATTTTCGAAACATCATGATGACTGAACTAACAGAACAACTTGGCCTACGCCACGATAGTTCCACTCCGTACTATCCACAAGCAAATGGTCTGGTTGAAGCCATTAATAAAGTTTTAGTCACCATGATTAAACGAATCATTGGTATTCACAAGACGAATTGGCATTCCATGTTATTTTCAGCGCTTTGGGCATATCGAACCTCGGTCAAAACATCAACAGGTTTCACTCCTTTTCAACTGGTCTACGGTTTAGAAGCTGTGCTGCCGATTGAATGCGAAATACCGTCACTAAAATTAGCCGTAGAATTACTTCCAGCTACGTCTGAAGAGGAAAAACGTTTCTTGTACTTGGCCCAATTAGATGAGAATCGACGAAGTGCTGCAATAGAAAACGAGGCTCATGTTAAAAGGATAAAAGCTCAGCATGATAGAAATGTGACCCCTTGAAATTTTTCAGAAGGAGACCTAGTTTTACTTTATGATCAAGCTAATGACAAGCTAGGAGCTGGAAAGTTCGTGCCCATGTGGCATGGTCCTTATATTGTGAAACGAAAGTTAGCAAAAGGGGCCTATGAGTTGATAGATTTTGACGGTGTCCCTTTGGATAAACCCAGAAATGGACTTTATCTAAAGCGATATTATGCTTAAACGAGGTGTGGAGATTTTTTATTAGTTTAGATTTCTTTACTATTGGTGTGTTTTAGATTAGAAAAGTGTGCCTAGTTTAGAAGTGTGTTTTTATCACTGTGACTGCTTATCTGAGTTTTACTCTTGATATTGCAGATGTCGACGTCTCTTCAAACCTACATTGGTTTTGCTGATGGTGCTTGTCGTAGTACACGGAACATTTCTTCCGCAGCTTGGGTTATCTATTCACCCTTTGACGAGTTAGTATCCATGCATGGGGTAAGCCTTGGTCAAACAAC
Organism: Pinus albicaulis; assembly: GCA_034641835.2. Lineage (NCBI taxonomy): Eukaryota > Viridiplantae > Streptophyta > Pinopsida > Pinales > Pinaceae > Pinus > Pinus albicaulis. The sequence continues at coordinate 1,231,714,334 of CM076584.1, read as the reverse complement.
AAATAACGTTGCCGAGTATAGTGCAGTGATTGAGTTATTATCTGAGTCCATATCATTTGGAATTCGGAGTTTGATTGTAAGGTTGGATTCTAAACTTGTTGTATTACAGCTTAACAGGGTTTATACCATTAGAAATCCAGTATTATTACGATTATTTTTGAGAGTTCGTCTCTTGGAACGTGAATTTGATTACATTGAATATCAGCATATTCCAAGACATTTAAATACATTAGTAGATTCAATTGCTTCTAGTATGATAAATAGACATTTGCAATAATTAAAAGCAGTAAAACAAACAACATTCATATATGTATACAGATAGCCGTCAAAATAGTGATATATATCATAGGAGTGTGTTCAAAAATATACATCGTCTTCGATCATAGGTTGAAAACACCTTATGATCGGCAAAAATGATAATACAAAAGTACAAAAATGAGTCTATATGATCATCCCATCACTGATGATGATCTCGATAGGAAACAACTGCTCGGGCCACCCTGCATAGGAACCTCCTGAAAGGTCCTGGGACTCCAATCACATATCTTTGTAGCCTGAGAGGGATGTCATCTATGCTGGTCTCTGGTATATCTAGAGTCAAACGCTCTAGATGATGCTCCAAATCAGTCAAAATCTCTACTGATTGGCCTGCTGGGGCTGGTGCGGGTGCAACTGGTTGTCTCCTCTCGAAAGGTTGGAGATGAGCTGGTCGTTGTGGACCCACATCTGTATTCAAAAAACTTTTGGTTATTAGTTTTCTAAGACGATAAAAAATTTAAAAAAAAAAATTAGAACTTAGCAAACGTTGAAAAATGTTTTACCTGAATCATCCCATTGTTCCCCTGCAGGGAGAGACATCTCTCTGTCGCCGCGGAAATCCATCCCGGCATACGGAAAATCCTCTATCATAAAAATTTGGCGATCCAGCCAACGAAAATATGAAGCAGGGAATCGTACAATCTCAGTGCCCTCAATAGCATGACGGGCCATCAGCGCGGACCAGCGAACCATTCTCGGTTCTCGAGGTCGACCGGCATCAACTGAAATACTCTGTGGAGCTAATTGAGGAATCCTCTCCAAAGCAAAAGAAACGACGATGGATCCGTATCCAAAGTTTTTAAGTTTCCCAGTTTTTGCTCTGGTAAGTTGGCCTTTTATATTGGCCAACACGGCTTCGCACCAGTTGAAGATGGTGCCGCGAAAACAGTCCACTGCAACACGCATTTGGGAACCAGTAGCTACATGAAGCGCGGCGCTCCCACACAGTTTGGTAACAGTGAATGCTATAACTTTCAGTTCAGGACGGATGATATGTTTTATGTCAATCCGTTTGTCCCGAGGATTTGCCTGATCTTTGCAAAATTCGAGTTGAAGACTAGCGACAGTCTGGCCACCTGGCCTAGTCCCAAACAAGGATACATGTTCGCCCCTCTTGGACAAACCAGTCAAAAAATATATATCCTCCAGCTCAATTTCGAGCCGGTGGCCACCAATGAAGAAGCACTGGTCCTCCACATGCCATCTGTCTACCAACCATGTTAAGAGTTCCACTTGTGCCCTTATGCCAGAGATGGCCCAGAATTTGTATAAGCAGCATGCTTTTAATGCCCTTTGTGTGGGAAAATGAAGTATTACAGCTTCATCCACTTCCTCATGCTCCCTTTCTCGCCAAATAAGCATCTTGTTAATCCTGCAACACAAAATAAGGCAAATTAGAATGATTTCATTTGAGAAATTTTGGCAGAAATTTGAGAAAACCGTGCTTTAAATTTAACCGCGCGGGTACCGCACCCGCTCTTTGTAAACAGAGCGTAGCTCCGCACGCGAGATGTGTGCCGGGTGCGGTACCCTCGATTTTTTCCCGTTCGGAAAAAATCGAGGTCCGCAGGTTACCTGTGTCCCGCCTGCGGACCCCACGGGCGCATTTTTGAACCAATTTTTGCCCTAAAAAATCAAACTAAAGCCTAAAAACGAATTCTAAACGGATGAAAAACAAGATAAGGAGGTCGTGGATTACCTGGGGCTGACGATTTTCGATTCCAACGGTTGAATTTTCCAGAATCTTCACGGGGACTTTTTTATCCAAAAGCTTTTTACTTTTCACTCTGCAACTGAACGGTAAAAATGAAATAGAAAAAGTCCTTTTTATAAGTTTTTTCGAATGAATGAATTTTTAATTTGTTTATTTTTCACTTTAAAAGGGTATTTTTTTTTAAAAGCATTTTTAGTTATCTTAAACAGGTATGTGTAATGTTTTGAGTTTTTGTGCAGAAACAGGATTTTTTCAGGTGAAATGATCGTTTTTCAACAAAGAGCATACTTTTATCACTTTTTCGGACTCTTTCAAAAATTTTACGAAAAAGCGAAACCTTGGAGTCCTCTTTTAAGCCCTTTTCAGACTCTTTAAATATGAAAAGATTGCCGAGTACTTGACTATTCGAACTCGTTAAAGTAAATGAACAGTCGTCCCTTCAGTATAAGTTTACCCCTTTTACGGACTGAAATGGACTATTTACGAAAAAGGTATACGTTGACTAATTACGGTCAATAGAGTTCTCTCCAGCATTATTTTATCCTTTTTCGGGCTCGAGAGACTAAATTTACGAAAAAGTACACCCACGGAGTTTTCTTAAGTTTTTCTTCTGACTCCCTAAAACTGAAAAACACCGAGTTTCTCCTATACTGGACTCGTTAAAACTTAACGGTAAAGGACCTGTTTAATTTTCAACAGGAACGGACCACTCCTTCTTAGGGTTCGAATTTTAAACTAAGTTGGACTCATCCGAAGGATGAGCTTATAACCAAGCAAATGTTATCCTCCTCAAGCTTGTCAAAAATAAAGAGGTACTTGCCAGAAATGGTGGGGGAAAAGAGAGAAAAATGGGCGTGTTTGTTGTATTTTAATCTTTGAAAACTCAGTCGACCACTCTTGGACACGACACTTATATTCACCTGGGTTGGGAAATCTTTTGCCTAACAGTTAATCAAACCACATTGAAATTTTTCAGCCGGTTTCTGGGTATTAGCTTTGGGTCAATTGTCACCAAGCCATCTGCAGTGTCGTTATGTGTTCAAGAGAACAGTTCAAATAAAACCATTCATCTGCAAAATATCTGTCATCCATCTTTGACCATCCCTGAGTCAGTCCTTGCCAATATATTTTCAAAACTTGATCTATGATTTCGTGTTGTGGGCTTGCCTACGACAGATCGCTTTCTATCAACATCAACACACTATCTAGGAAGTTGATCCAGAAATCGTCAGTACCTTGAAATCTGCATGCCTCAATGGCAGGTTTCTCGCTTTCGACGACAGGTTGCATCAATGACCTTCGATCGAATGACTCCGTGACATGTTCGACTTCAGCTCATTCATTCACATTTCATGGACTGTACTGAGTACTTTGAGAGCCATTGACATTACTGGTGGTTTCTCTCACACTTGTTAATATTTCACATCATTGACTGGTAATCAAGTGGTTTCTACCATGTTCGACTGCAACACATTTATTCACATGGATAGAATCGTACTAGTTCGAGATGCGGAAATCAAGACCCTGGATCTAGTTTCCACCATCCAGGCTGCGAGGAATTTTGTTGTCATCTATACAGTAGACTATTGATAAACATATGGCTGTGTCCATACTGTGTCTACATATATCTGTACTATGATGTATTCAAAATCATTCCTGTATCAGAACGATTTCAATTAGTTCATAGTTAGTTTTTATCTGAGTATGGGAATGCCTATCTCAGTGATGACATATACATGTATATATTTTGCATTGAATGTTTTTACAGGTACCGACTGGGGTGTCCACAGGATTATCTTTGAAATGATAAAGTACTGCACTCTTCATATATGACAGACTACATCTTCATCTATTCCAGACTTTGCACTTTAGGGGGCAATTTGTTACACGGAAAACTGTCACCTTGACATTTTACCATGAGTATGAGCTTATCATTACTCATACTTCCTCCTTTTGCAAGTCCAATATACCAGCTCCTCATGTCAAGCTTCAAAATTAGAGAAAAATCCCTAAAATCCCCTAAGAATTGGTATCACACTTTCTCTATGCATTCCCTGCGGTCCCGCACCTAAATCTCAGCCTGCCTGCGGAACCATACCGCACGTTCTTTGTGTAATGGGTGCGGACCTCTGTAAAACATAAAAAGGCGAGAAAATGAAGATAAAAAATGAATTCCAGGTGAATTCTAGAAGATTCTAGACGGGAATTTTCGGGAATGGATACGCTTTGAAGAGGTTCATGCATCCCTCACTTGATGGAGCTAACCCCTTGATGTAAGGAGCTTATCCCTTTGAAGGAGGATTCTATCCCTTCATATTTGGAACTAGAAACCTCCTCTTTTCTACTATAAAAAGAGGCCTTGGGTAGCCTCAAAGGGAGTTCAAGCTTATGAGATTTGAAGTTAAATGCTATTGAGATTTAGACTTAGTTAACTAAGACTTTCTGTGAGGTTAAATCACTCATCTCCATTTGTCTTAGTTCAAGAGTGCAATGCTTGTCAAAGTAAAGGAGATTCCTGCTTCGGACCCCGGGAGGACCTGCACAACATCAAGGCACAGGTTGTAAATGTTTTCTATCTTTAAAGTTAATACAAATATACTCATTTCTCTCATTAAACTGTCAATTCATGGTTTATTTCATAAATTCCTTGATCATTATGATAAGTATGATTTGTAATAATGTCTATACAGGTGCTGCTTAATCTTTTTGCTTGTTTGTGATTGCAGATATGCGAGGAACGCTCTTTCAGTGCACGGGAAGGACTTCAACAAAATCAAGCAAGCGTTGGACATAAGGTAGGCTTTACACACGTATAGTGTTTTTATAAATCTTATATGCTTAGAGAGAGATTAGTATAATTGGCTGTTTGTTGCTAGTTACCTTTTGTACTAGAGAGATCGGTCTTGTCCGCAAGACGGATTAATCTACACAACACCTTCCACCCAAATTGTTAAGACACAACAAACACCTTTCCCTCCACCCTCCACACCCAATGTGCAAAAAAAAACACCTGTTTCTCTCGCGGGTTGTTGAAATCACAACAAATATTTCCTGACAGTCATATGTTGAATGGAAACCATCATTTGTGGCTCTCCAAACCGCCGTCCACTGTAATATCACATGTTTTGCACAATCGACCTCACTATTCCCCTCATATAACGCCTTCAAACTCGACTCTCCATTGGTTGAATCCATTTCTCTTACATCGGTTGTTGAGCTAATTTATGTACCTAAACTAACACAATATTTATTATCAATCCGGGTTGTTTATGCTTTGAGGCAAGATCACTATATGTGAAGATCAGATATAATCAACCTTGAAAGATATGCTGAAAGTAATATATTCTACAACTCCAACTCAATTAGTTTTAAAAAGATGATTAATATGGAAATGGTTCTTGACTCAAGAAATTCATTTTCACCTCAATTATTACTTAATGAATCAGAGATTAAAACCAAGAACTTAAGATGGATAAATTATGAATGAAAGAATCTCTTAACTTAAGAGACATGTAAAGTGTTCCATTATAATTCATTCATCTTAATATCAAAAATCTCAACAAGAAACTGCTTGCACACAAACAAAAGAAACCTACTTTAATTCATCATTTTCATAGAAGGGATGCTCAACTTGATACATCTGTTTTTCCAACTTGATAAAGTGATGAATAAGTTATAAACTAATGACATCAATCACTATGCATGAATCATTAAACAATCTGAAATGAAGCTTTGAAAACCAGTTCTACAATCATCAAATTACAAGGAAATAAAACTAGTTAACAAGAAAGTGTACTTAGCTTGGAATGGGGGCCCTTCCACCCTTGCCTTGCACACTTGATAAATGATCTCAGAAGCTTAACTTCAGTCACACATCCATAACATTGAACAGCAAATTGATAACAGCACAAGTCTTCAAATTAACTACTCAATCCAAAATTGTCACAATATAAAAGTATATAAGTCAATAATAATCCTAATACATAAGCCATCAAAGCTTTGGCTTTAAATAAGAAGTCTCATGAACAAACTGATCTATTTTTACTCAAACAAGCCCATCTACTTCTCATCCACCTATCTAAGTCAAATTCATTGTTCTTATCCCAAGAAATATGGTCAATCCCATAGAATCTCAAAACTTCCCTATTTCTATGGGATTTCTGAATGACTAGTCATGATTGACTAGAACTAAATGGGCCTAATAAAGCTTGTTCTGTTCGAACTAAGCATAGGTGGCTTAGTCCTAGTTGCCAAGCTGTCCATCCATGCATTCAACTTGTGCCCAAGTGTCCTGCAACCATATCAACCATATAACTATTACGGGAATTTCTGAATTAGCCAATTTTGCACTAAAAATCAAACTTTCATAAAAACTTTAGAATTTGAAAAATTAAAATTAAATACCTGAATAGATATCAAATATATGTCAAAATGGAATAAATGAATGGAAAATGGATGGAAAATAGATGGATAAATAAGTTTCTTTGAGCAAAATAAGACCAAAACTAAGGCCCAACATCTCTCCCTTGCTTATCATCAAGCATGTCCCCATGCTTGCCTGTTCCTCTTTGACCTTCTTCTTTCTGAAGTAGATGTTTTACCTGTTGATGCTTCCTGTTGTGCTGCCCTTGCCAAACAATCTAAACCTGTGTCATGTCGTTCTTTAAACAAAGTTGCTTTAACCTTCTGCTTCTCATACTTGGCCTGCCACATGTTCTTTTCCTTCAACCATTTAAATGCTTGTTTAGAAATTAGATCATTCTTCCTTTTCAATCTCCCCAAGTCTTCTTTCAATTTTTCATTTGTTTTGATCAATTTAGCATTTTCTTTCTTGTTTGCTTTGTTCTCCTCTTCTAACTGTTTTTCCACAATTTTACTAATTTCTAATTGATCAGTTAAATCCTTGATTTTCCCATCTTTTTCAAAATCCTGAGTTTTTTTCATTAATGATGCAGCTGCTTCATCATCATAGGCAGAATCCCTATCAAATTCTTCTTGTGGAATGTTATTTTCTTCTTGTGGTCTTGGAAAATATGTTTCTTCTTCCCTGTCTAAATTGATGGGACTTTTGTTTGTAAATCTTTTGGGAATAGACATCACAGATATTTCATAATCCATAGCCATGTTATTTTGCTGTTTGGCTCTTGTTCTAGGATACAAGGGTGAATTCATCACTCCCTTACTTTCCTGCTCTGTTTTCTCTTGCACCTCTGTAATCTGTTCAGTAAAATGATTTTTAACCATGAATTCTCTCCACACTATGCCCTGCAATCTTACTTGATACTCAACTAGGATTTTAATCAATCCTTGATGATACATTTGTCCTGCCTTAAGCCTGTTTTCATGTCTTGCTGTTTCAATCATTCTTAAGAGGCTTTTATATAGGAAATAAGGTAAATTAATCCTATCTTCCCCCTTAATGTGTTGTAGAAGTTTAACATGATATAAATGGGCAACACTATATCCTCGGTCACAAGTTAAAAACTTTTGAATAATCAAGACCAATTCTCTCCATGGCTCATTAAACCATTCCCTGGGTATACCTTTTGTCCTATCAAATGTTCCCTTCCGGTTTTTCTCAAGGAAGAAAGTCCATGCTTTCTCCTTGAAGCGTAGCCCTTTGTAATACTTCTCTCCTAACATTGGCAAATCTAAGGCTTTGGACAAGTATTCTTGGGTTACTGGAACAATGATTTCTCCTATTCGAGTTTGGTCTTGATTGAAATTCTTTATAAAATCTTTGGTTATCTCCTCAGAATGGCCATTAAATTTCTGTAGAAAGCCTATCATTCCTGCCTGATAGAGTTTTTCTATGGTCTCTTTTCCCCAGCTTTCTATTTGAAATTTTGGCTCTACCCTGTTTGCCATTGTTTCTGTAAACCAATCAATGTAGGCTTCTGCTGTTACTAACTTCATTTTAATAAAAATTATGACTATATTTTTTTTTTAAATGAAATTCAGTAAGCAAAGAAGCTTACCTTCCTCTTCGGACTCAACTCAACTCTGCACTTTTAACCTCTGATATATTCCCTTGCAATAACACTCTTCTGAATTCCCTGTTGAATACAAGCAACACCTGTATATCTCTGTTAATACACTGGTCTCTGTTTTTTTATTAAATACACACAGTATCACAAACCACACAATCATGATTTACTTGTGTATATATATAAAAAATTAAGAAAAATCAAAGAGTGCTCTCGGCCTAATCGAAATTTTTCGCACTGTTTGGACTTAAGCAAAGGTGTTTGCAAACAAAAATTTCGTGCAGACTCATCATAAAAAAAAAAATGCAACTATGCAACAAGCTCTCGGCCTCAACATAGCTTCAACGAACCCGACTCTCTTTTTCAACCATAATTCAATGACCATTAGGCATCCGATCCCTGTCAAAACAAAACGCATTGGCAGCAAAATGTTTTATGGCGTTTTTTCATTTACACACTAACTGTTTGTGAAAATATTGGTGCGCATACTTCAGAGGAACACGGCTTAGTGCGCAATTCAACAACCCTCCGCCATACTACTTCAATTAAAACGTGTTATTCATGCAACGGATTTTCCTCAAAATGCTGCGCTATTAGCAATCCTTAAGTGCTGTCGATCTGGAGATAATCACGGGTTTGAAGTTACCTGACTGTCAACGAACGCGTGGAGTGTAACCGGCGCTCCAAATCCCTACTGTTTCGGTTAACTAAGCTGGTGTCAAAACATAGGATCCAAAAATTAATGTCAAACAATATTCCATAATCGCTGAGTGTTAATGAACTTCACTGTTACCTGACTCAATCCTGGAAATCTGTGATCTCTGATCGTCGAATCCGGAGCAATTTCTTACCTTAAATCCGCCTTCTTGCTTTCCCCGGAGCGATTTTCACTATTCCGCTGCTTCAACCGCCTTCTCTTCTATCCAGATTAATCAACCGCCTTCTCTTCTCTTCAGATCAATGTTTTGTTTCAAAACGCCTTCCTTCTGAGCTCTGGCAATGAGGAATGAGGTTGAAAGTCATGAATGGACCGAGTTCATGGTTGTACCGTGTCTGATGGCGTTATTATGTGAGGTTGGTATGGCTGTCCTCTTTGACCAGTCGACCGACTATGTCATGAGGATACCACCGCCTTGTTTTATGTTCAAACTATATACACGTACACCATCACCTGTGCACGCTATGTTTGAATGACATGGCTGTGTTATCGCACCACTGTGCACGCTATGTTTGAATTATCACGCTGTATTGTCACCACCGTGCACGTTGATTTCCCATCGTCGTGTGCTATGATATGCACCAACGCATTTCACTTTGAATGATACACCCGTATCATCACTACCTTCTGCATGAACTGATTACTTCCGCCGTGCCCTTTCGTGCAATGATACTCCTGCGTTGTATATGCCATTATCATTATACCTTACTCTGTCAAGTCTGTCAACCAAATCATAACCATTATACTCATCCTTCATTTTATATGTGCCATATACCTTTGCCTATGTTTATACCATATGCGCATTAATTATATGCCATTGACCTTATCTCTTATGCGTATTAACCTTATATCCTTTGCGTTCAATTCGCATTCCTTATTTACACTTATGGTATATAATTTTCATATAGCGCATTATTTGTTTTGGTTTTTATGCACATTTTTATGATTTTAAAATGACCATCTTAGGTCATGTTTAAAATCATCACCATATTAATGCTTGATTTATGTATGCAGGTGGAAAGAGTTGTCCTAGCTTGGTCTTTTGCTCAAGAAAAATATTTAGGATTATAGGGAATATGTATGAGAAATGTGTATATGAATGAAAATGGAATATGTATAGGGTATTATGAAGATAGGATATGTATAGGGAATTATGAATATAGGATATGTATAGGGAATATTGAATATCCTCAGGTACTAACTTTAACTTAACAAAACTAAAAATTCCTAAGAAAAATTTGAATTTCAAGCACAAAATGACTATACATATACTTTCCTGGATGATGTTTGTACAGGTGGAATGAAGTCAGATTTTGTCGATGAATCAAAAAGTGAATTTTATTGCTGCTCCTTGTCCTTCATGTTCTGGTTCTTGAATTGAAAATCAGGTCCCTTTGTAATGATTCTTTGTTTCAGGTCCCTCTGCACTGCTTACATAATATGCACATGTTGTTTTGACATTGGCAGGTCTCTCAGGTCCCTCTGTATTGATTTCCTTTTTTTCAGGTCCCTCTGCTGACAATACAAGTTCCTTCTATACTTCAGCTTTTCAGCTAAAGATCTAATACAAGTCTCCCCCTTGTTTAAGATATGACTTGTCCTCAAGTCAATTGTTGATGGAGAGTACCTGTATTTGAAATTATGTGAGAACAGTAGAACAAGAAAAGGAATTCATAGAGTCCAAGTTGCCTTGATTTTCCCCTATGAATTCATGTTTGCTTAGTGCCAGTTGCCTGGTTTTCACTAGCAAACAAATTATTATTTTTTATGTTTTTTTTATGTTTTTTTTATTTTTTTATTTTTATTTTTTTTTTATTTTTTTATTTTTATTTTATTTTTATTTTTATTCAACTACAGGACTGGAAGATGGCTGAACTTGGTGTGCCATGACTTCCAGTTCTGTATCTTCTGTCAGTTGTTTCATAAATGCTTCTTTACTGATAGGCCTATTATAAACTTTGAGCCTATGTCCATTCACTATAAAGGAGGTGGAATCCTGGTCAATTGTCTTGATTTTTACTGCTCCATTGTCGAAGATTTCATCAATTTCATATGGGCCTAGCCAGTGTGTTGTGAACTTTGCTTTGAAATCTTTGAACTTGGAGTCAAAAAGTAATGCCCAATCTCCCTTGCGAAATGTCTTTGTCTTGATATATATGTCGTGCCACTTCATTCTTTGTTGTTGCACCAATGTAGTATGTTCTATGGCTTGTTGACGATGCTCATCTAACTGATTCAGTTCCATGATCCGCTGCTGTTGTGCTTCTGTCAGGTCTAGTCCTAATTCAGCTGCTAGTCTGTATGTTTGTATCTGAAACTCTATAGGCAATAAGGCCTCTTTTCCATATACTAATTGGTATGGACTAAAACCAGTTGTATTCTTCCATGTAATTCTATAGGCCCATAGTGCATCTTGTAATTTTTCAGACCAATCTTTTCTGTTCAGCTTTACTGTTTTTGTCATGATATTCTCTAGGACTTTATTTGTTGATTCAACCTGCCCATTTGCTTGAGGATGATATGGTGTAGATGTTCGGTGTTTGATCTTGTACTTCTCTGTTAGATCTCGTACCAGTTTTGATGTAAATTGTGTTCCTTGATCTGTTACAATTTGTCTAGGTACTCCATATCTGACAAAGATTTCTTTAAAAAGAAAGTTGACCACTATATCTTCTGTTGCTCTATGCACTGCTTTCGCCTCTGCCCTCTTGGTTACATAATCTGTACATACTAAGATGTACTTGTTTCCATTTGATGATGGATTGATGGGTCCAACAAAGTCAAGCGCCCATTGCTCAAATGGTTCTATGAGGACTTGTGGCTCAGCGGCATCTCATCTCTTGTTATTGGTCTCCCTGTTCTTTGGCAACTGTCACATTGCTTGACATATTTCTTAGAGTCTTGGAAGATGGATGGCCAGTAGTAGCCTAGTTACAGCACCTTATATGCTGTTCGTTTATCTGCAAAATGACCACCACATGGTTCATCGTGACATGCTTTTAGAATATCTAATATTTCATCTTCTCGCACACATTTTCTAATTATCAAATCTGGACCAGTATAAAATAAATCACCATTTACCCAACTATACCTGGAACTTTCTTTAATAGTGTTGTGTCTTTGCTTTTTAGTGAATTGGTTTGGTAACTTTCCAGAAGATAAATAGTTTGCCATGTCTGCAAACCATGGTGTTTTTACCGTGATAGCAAACAAATGTTCATCGGGAAAGTTATCTGCAACTGGATTTGGATCATTAGGTGAATGTATGCGGGACAGAAAGTCAGCCACTTGATTTTCCTTACCTGGCCGGTCTTGTATTGTGATATTAAATTCTTGCAGTAGCAGTAACCATCTTGTTACTCTTCCATTAGTTATAGGTTTATTCATCAAGTATTTGATTGCTGAATGATCTGTATGAATGAAAACTTGATATCCTGTTATATAATGTCTGAATTTGTTTACTGCATGTATAACGGCTAACATTTCTTTCTCGGTGAGTGTATAGTTCAATTCTGCAGGTGTTAGATTCTTGCTTATAAAGTATATTGCATAATTGAACAAGTTCTCTTTCTGTCCAAGGGAGGCACCTATTGCGGTATCAGATGCATCGGTTGATATATGAAATGGCAAAGACCAATTTGGTCCACGGAGAATGGGTGCAACTGATAATTTTTCTTTTAGAATTTGAAATGCATTTTGACAGTCATTTGTCCAGTGAAATTCAATATCTTTTGCTAATAATTTAAACAGAGGTTGGGCTATTTTACTGAAGTTTTCAATGAATCGTCTATAATAGCCTGCATAGCCTAAGAAACTTCTTACCTCTTTCTGTGTTGTAGGAGGCATTAAGGTTACTAGGACTTGGATTTTTGTTGGATCCACTTTAATTCCTGAAGAAGAAATATGGTGTCCCAGAACTATTCCTTCTGTCAACATTATATAGCATTTCTCATTGCTTAATGACAAATTTGTTTCAATGCATCGTTTCAACACTTTCTCAAGATTATTTAAGCAATCATTATATGTGTTTCCATAAATTGTAAAGTCATCCATGTAAACCTCTACACATTCATGGATTAGATCAGCAAAAATTGCAAGCACTGCTCGTTGAAAAGTTGCAGGTGCATTACATAAACCAAATGGCAAAACATTATATGCATAGGTTCCCCATGGGCAAGTGAATGTTGTCTTGTCTTGGTCTTCTGTTTCTATTCTAATCTGGTTGTACCCGCTAAACCCATCTAAGAAAGAAAAGAATTTCTTTCCAGCCAATGAGTCTAACACTTGATCAATAAATGGTAGAGGAAAATGATCCTTGAGTGTAGCTTTGTTTAGTTCTCGATAATCCACACATACCCTCCACTTTCCATTTTTCTTTGGAACAATAACCAGTGGAGAAACCCATTGACTGTCTGAAATAGGATAGATGAATCCAACATTTAACAATTTTTGCAGTTCATCTTTCACTATTTCTTTCATCATAGGATTCATTCGTCTTTGAGGTTGTCTTACAGGTTTAATTTGTTCATCTGTATAGATGTGGTGGACACATGTGTTAGGATGGATTCCTTGCATGTCGGTATAATCCCAGGCAAAAGCTTTTGAATATTTCTGTAATAATGCAATTACCTCTTGTTCTTGTTCTGATTGCAACTCATTTCCAATGTTTAAATGTTTTCCAGGACTTACCTCAATTGTTTTTATTGTTGGATTAGAGATTGTGTTTACAGGAAAGATGTCTATAAAAGAATTTCGCAAAGTTTGAATAGTACAGGTTTCTTGAAAACATTGATTCAAAAGGTTATTTGCAGCTTCATATTGCACTTCTCTAAGCTGCTCTGAAATACTTGGTTCTGAAATGAAAAGATCCATTAAGTCTTCATTCTCTTCTTCTTCTCTTAAATCAAAGAATTTATTTATACTTAAAACTGATTTAGTTTTTTGTTTTTCTTGAGCTTCAAGTACTGATTCTAAAGAAGTTGACTGTGTAGGTGAATAAAGAGCAATATGTTTCCTTTCTTCTCCATGTGAAATAATCATGCTTCCTGATCTGCATCCTATAAAGGCATCAGCGGTAGCTAACCATGGTCTGCCTAAAATTATAGGATGTCCTCCCAAATTTGATTTTGGTTGCAGAATAAGGAAGTCAACAGGATACTCCCATGAATCCAAAGAGACTATAATATCTTCCAATATTCCTTCAGGAACAACTTTAGATCTGTCTGCCAATTCTAAGATTGTAGAGGTTGATCTAATGTTGTTCAAATGCAAAGTTTTCATGGTCTCCATTGTCATTACATTTATAGCTGCTCCCAAGTCTATTAATGTGTTTGGTACTGAGAAATTATTTATTGATATAGTAACCATAGGGATACCAGGATCAATATATTTTTCTATTTTGGTTTCTGTAGACATGAGACTAGCTAGTTTACCAATGACTTGGATTGTAGTAGGATCCTTCTTCTTTCTCTGAGTTTTCTTAATGCACAATTCCTTTATTGTTTTAGCATATATTGGTATTTCTTTAATTGCCTTCAACAAAGGAATTTTTACATAAGTATTTTTTAACTCATCTAAAATATCAAATTCAGGAAGGGTTATTTCTTTTTGTTGTTCCACTAACCTTTCAGGATAAGGTGGTGTTTGAGTTGTAATGTTTGTTCCTTTCTGAATTTGTATCTTAGTTTGTGATGTTTTAGGTGATTCTCCTTGTTCGGTTGGTTCTTCTATAATTGGAGGAGAATCCTTTTTAAGCACTTTTCCAGACCTTAGATGGACTTCATTAAGAGGAAGAATTGAATATGTGGGAAAACATGTTGCTTCCTCTACAGTATATGCAGCTTTTTCCACCTTATTATTCGGATTTGCAATTGGTTGTGCTGGTAATTGAGTTGGTCTGGGTTGATTTGTGGGTAGCTGCAACTGTTGTGGTTGGGTCAACAACGGTGGGGGATTCTGCTGCGGATATGGAATGGATTGTGGATATGCAGAATGTTGTTGTTGAAATGGTATGGATTGAGGATATTGTGGATATGTGAATGGCTGTTGGTATTGTTGCTGGTATTGTTGAGGTGGCTGGTTTCCATAACCATATCCTCTCCAACCTTGTGCAGGTTGTTGTGGATATTGTTGTGGAGGCCAAGCTTGCCATGGCATTGGCGGTGTCCAAGGATTTTGAGGTGGATAAAGATAATTTTGTTGAGGGAATTGTTGCTGATTTTGTTGAGGCATTCTAGGTTGCCATGGTCTTCGTGGTGCTACATAATAAAAACCTTCCATTCCTGGCACTTCTTCCATTGAATTCATTTGTAATTCTTTCAATTTTAAACAATTTTCTGTGGAATGCTTTTCCGTACAAAGACCACAAACCTGAATACTCTTAACACTATCTAAAGGACATTCTCTTAATGGATGTTTGTTTCTACACTTGGGACAAAAGATTGCTAAAGCTTGGTCTTGTTCTTCTTTCCTCTTATTTGCCTTTAGCACATCTACTTGTGTCCCTAATGTACTTAAAAGATCTGTTTTGAAATTTTCCAATAAACTTCCTATTTCAGCTCTTGTTATCCCTCCTGCAGCTGACTTTGCTGCTTTTGAACTTACTTCTCTTCTTCTTGTTTTTGCTCTTCCTCTAGAATATTTTTGACATAAGTCAACAATTTCTTCCAATGGTAGGTTTGAGATATCTCCTTTACCCATCACATTCAAAATGTCAAGGTATTCATCCCTTATACCCTTGAGAAAGATTGTTCGAATGGTTTCTTGATTTAGAGAATGTTGTTTAGATTTCTGTAGATTATACAAAAATCTTTCCAAATATTCTTCTAGACTTTCATCTTCTTGTTGTGTCATTCTAAAAATATCTTCCTTTGAATCTATAGATCTGCAATAAGCTTGATATTTTTTAAGGAAGACTGATCTCATATCATCCCAAGAAGTTATTGTATGTTCTCCTAAACCCATAAACCATTTCAAGGCTGCTGCTTTTAATGTTGCAGGGAAAAGACGAAGTTTATGGATGTCATCAGTATATCCATATGTTCTACATAAAATATCAAATTCAAACATAAATGAATCAGGATCTTCTGTTGACATTCCATAAAAATTTGGCAATACAGAAGGTGGAATAATTTTCATTTTCACTTCTTCTCCTAATATTGCACTTGTGTCAATTATTGGAAAGCCAAAGGTAGTCTCATCTTCTTGTCTTTTCTGATCATTTCTTATTTTTCTATCATTTTCTTGTTTTGCATCTTCCTCTCTCTTTCTTCTCCATTCTGCTTGTTGTCTTTCATATTGAGCTTGTTGTTCAGGAGTGAGAATAATAGATCCATGTCCTTCTTCTGCCATTGGTTGATTTGTTTCAATTTTAAATGGAGTTTCAGGTTGGTCAAAGATAAGAGGATTTATGGATGGAAATAAAGATTGTTTTCCTTTGATAATTTCTTTTTGTTTTCCAGAAGTTGAAGATTGTTTTTGCTTTGCTTCCCAAGCTAACAAAGTTTGTCTCTCAATCAAAGTTAATCTTTGTCCACTTCTTTGTTTTTCTGCCAATTCCTCAATGATTGGATTACCAGTAACTGGAGTGTTTGATGATCCTATCTCTATTTGTGGGGGGTTTTTAATAAATCTACCATGAGGATATCTATGTCTAGGCATAAAGAAACATAACTAAAAAGTGTAACTACTGTTTTTGTGTTTTTTTATTTTTTCTCTCTATTGACTATGCCGATATTTGCCTCCCCGGCAACGGCGCCAAAATGTTGAGCTAATTTATGTACCTAAACTAACACAATATTTATTATCAATCCGGGTTGTTTATGCTTTGAGGCAAGATCACTATATGTGAAGATCAGATATAATCAACCTTGAAAGATATTCTGAAAGTAATATATTCTACAACTCTAACTCAATTAGTTTTAAAAAGAGGATTAATATTGAAATGGTTCTTGACTCAAGAAATTCATTTTCACCTCAATTATCACTTAATGAATCAGAGATTAAAACCAAGAACTTAAGATGGATAAATTATGAATGAAAGAAGCTCTTAACTTAAGAGACATGTAAAGTGTTCCATTATAATTCATTCATCTTAATATCAAAAATCTCAACAAGAAACTGCTTGCACACAAACAAAAGAAACCAACTTTAATTCATCATTTTCATAGAAGGGATGCTCAACTTGATACATATGTTTTTCCAACTTGATAAAGTGATGAATAAGTTATAAACTAATGACATCAATCACTGTGCATGAATCATTAAACAATCTGAAATAAAGCTTTGAAAACCAGTTCTACAATCATCAAATTACAAGGAAATAAAACTAGTTAACAAGAAAGTGTACTTAGCTGGGAATGGGGGCCCTTCCACCCTTGCCTTGCACACTTGATAAATGATCTCAGAAGCTTAAATTTAGTCACACATCCATAACATTGAACAGCAAATTGATAACAGCACAAGTCTTCAAATTAACTTCTCAATCCAAAATTGTCACAATATAAAAGTATATAAGTCAATAATAATCCTCATACATAAGCCATCAAAGCTTTGGCTTTAAATAAGAAGTCTCATGAAAAAACTGATCTATTTTTACTCAAACAAACCCATCTACTTCTCATCCACCTATCTAAGTCGAATTCATTATTCTTATCCCAAGAAATATGGTCAATCCCATAGAATCTCAAAACTGCCCTATTTCTATGGGATTTCTGAATGACTAGTCATGATTGACTAGAACTAAATGGGCCTAATAAAACTTTTTCTGTTCGAACTAAGCATAGGTGGCTTAGTCCTAGTTGCCAAGTTGTCCATCCATGCATTCAACTCGTGCCCAAGTGTCCTGCAACCATATCAACCATATAGCTATTACGGGAATTTCTGAATCAGCCAATTTTGCACTAAAAATCGAACTTTCATAAAAACTTTAGAATTTGAAAAATTAAAATTAAATACCTGAATAGATATCAAATATATGTAAAAATGGAATAAATGAATGGAAAATGGATGGAAAATAGATGGATAAATAAGTTTCTTTGAGCAAAATAAGACCAAAACTAAGGCCCAACATCTCTCCCTGGCTTATCATCAAGCATGTCCCCATGCTTGCCTGTTCCTCTTTGACCTTCTTCTTTCTGAAGTAGATGTTGTACCTGTCGATGCTTCCTGTTGTGCTGCCCTTGCCAAACAATCCAAACCTGTGTCATGTCTTTCTTTGAACAAAGCTGCTTTAACCTTCTGCTTTTCATACTTGGCCTGCCACATGTTCTTTTCCTTCAACCATTTAAATGCTTGTTTAGAAATTAGATCATTCTTCCTTTTCAATCTCCCTAAGTCTTCTTTCAATTTTTCATTTGTTTTGATCAATTTAGCATTTTCTTTCTTGTTTGCTTTGTTCTCCTCTTCTAACTGTTTTTCCACAATTTTACTAATTTCTAATTGATCAGTTAAATCCTTGATTTTCCCATCTTTTTCAAAATCCTGAGTTGTTTTCATTAATGATGCAGCTGCTTCATCATCATAGGTAGAATCCCTATCAAATTCTTCTTGTGGAATGTTATTTTCTTCTTGTGGTCTTGGAAAATATGTTTCTTCTTCCCTGTCTAAATTGATGGGACTTTTGTTTGTAAATCTTTTGGGAATAGACATCACAGATATTTCATAATCCATGGCCATGTTATTTTGCTGTTTGGCTCTTGTTCTAGGATATAAGGGTGAATTCATCACTCCTTTACTTTCCTTCTCTGTTTTCTCTTGCACCTCTGTAATCTGTTCAGTAAAATGATTTTTAACCATGAATTCTCTCCACACTATGCCCTGCAATCTCACCTGATACTCAACTAGGATTTTAATCAATCCTTGATGATACATTTGTCCTGCCTTAAGCCTGTTTTCATGTCTTGCTGTTTCAATCATTCTTAAGAGGCTTTTATATAGGAAATAAGGTAAATTAATCCTGTCTTCCCCCTTAATGTGCTGTAGAAGTTTAACATGATATAAATGGGCAACACTATATCCTCGGTCACAAGTTAAAAACTTTTGAATAATCAAGACCAATTCTCTCCATGGCTCATTAAACCATTCCCTGGGTATACCTTTTGTCCTATCAAATGTTCCCTTCCGGTGTTTCTCAAGGAAGAAAGTCCATGCTTTCTCCTTGAAGTGTAGCCCTTTGTAATACTTCTCTCCTAACATTGGCAAATCTAAGGCTTTGGACAAGTATTCTTGGGTTACTGGAACAATGATTTCTCCTATTCGAGTTTGGTCTTGATTGAAATTCTTTATAAAATCTTTGGTTATCTCCTCAGAATGGCCATTAAATTTATGTAGAAAGCCTATCATTCCTGCCTGATAGAGTTTTTCTATGGTCTCTTTTCCCCAGCTTTCTATTTGAAATTTTGGCTCTACCACATTGCACCATTGTTTTTACGTAAACGATCAATGTGGGCTTACTGGCACATTTACTACTTCATTTTTTAATAAAAATTATGACTATTTTTTTTTTTTTTTTTTTTTTTTTTTTTTAAAATGAAATTCAGTAAGCAAAGAAGCTTACCTTCCTCTTCGGACTCAACTCAACTCTGCA